>VZTA01013191.1:0-16398 GCA_013398855.1 Mohoua ochrocephala
TAAAAAAACTAAGGAATGTTTCTACTGGAGATCTTACAACTTCAATCTAAACTCTGACATAAATTTTAATGTTACTTGAAAAATTCACACAGCATAAAAGGAAAATCTCAGCAGACATTGCCTCATCTGGTGTCAAAACTGGTAATATTTGAGGCAGAACAGGGAGAAATAATCCATAAAGTTCCATCATTATTGGTTATCATGTGTTGTCAGCCACTGTCACGTTGTGATTTACACAGTGTTAATGTAATGCCATCATTGATACCAAAGGATCCAACAGCTGTACAGCACAGTGCTACAAGGAAATTGCAAAATCTTGCCATTAAACTTCAAAATGACATTTTTAATAGTAACATCAGAATTTTAATGCCCCAAAATTAGTCTTCTTTCCAGGAGTTTTCAGCATGCTGTCTTATCAGAGAAATCACACCGCAATTAGCTTTCCCTACGCCCTGCACAATGTCAGGGAACAAATATTATCTTCCTCTTGCAACGTGCAATGCATTGATACTTCCTTTGAGCCTTAATTCACTTTTTTTTTCTCTTCCCATCAATGAAGGCAGTGCTCCACTTACCGAGGAAGCAAATTACTTTTCCATTATAATGTAATGATGCAGGAGAGTGGTATTTTCTAACAATAGAAAATAAAATCTCGCTGTCTTTCTGAGCAAGAAAAACACTTCACAACTATTAAAAAATGCTATAAAGCAAAATAAAATTAGCTTCCAGTGGATATTGTGATAAATAACAAATTAATGCAAGAAATAAATTTGCTGCTACTGTTCCTGTTTCCGCTGCCTTTCTGAAATCACGTTCATTGTCTGTAGTTATGCCCAGCTTTGGGAAGCAGTAGAGTGGAGATGCACTAGTTCAGGGTAAGAGCTTGATGTCTATAATTCACTCTAGAGAGCCACCAACTGTCCTTTCCAAACTTTCGATTAAATGGATGAATTCAGAACTATTTGAACACATACCTTGAGCTAAAAACTGCTAAAAATCATGTTTAATGACAGACAGAATAATAAGTCAAAGCGTCAGGAAATAAATTTTCCTCAAGCAAATCTACTTGTTATTGTCAAGATTAAAAACATCACTTGGCCATAAATATGCACAGGAAATGCTTCTTTGTCCTTCTAAAAAGGTATAAGTTGTCAGAAAGTTCCTATTCATTAGATAAAAATCTTTGCCCAAAGAGATGAGAACCACTTTCTGTATTTCTAGGAGTCTGACACTTCCACCTTCACACTAAGATACAAGATCCAAATCTCTCTGTTATTTCTTCTGCCTGTAATTAATTATTTACACCGTTTGGAACAAAGGCTGAAGGCAGCTCAGCTGAGAACACGAACGTGGCACTAGGGCAAAATCAGGGTTCAAAACTGGGTGTCCCACAAGGCAGCTAAATGTCCTTTATTGACACTGACTGGGTTTTGTTCTGAAACTGAACCTAGACACTTGAATGCCTACATTTCGAAAACCCACTTCATTACAGGACACAATATAATTTCTGTTTAAAAAATGAGCAATTTCCCATTTGAGACAAATGTCTTCATAATTTTTTTTCCTTTCCACATGTATTTATTGCTTAGTCTGAACATCCCATATTGACAGCCTTCCCCTCGGTGTGCTCTGCATGACTGAGGGGTGGGAAAAGATCTAATGATTAAAACTGATTTTAAAGACTCGCTGTTTATTACACCTTTTTATCTTGTGGCATCGACCTTAAGCTGAAGGAGTGTCAGTCACAGCCTATCATGCTGCAAGTGACAAAGGCCTCGGTCCTTTTGAGAGCTTTAGATCAGCAGGATCCAGTTCAGAAACACTGAGCTGGGACCTCTTATGCTGGGCTGTGCCTTTTCAGCCACAGCTGAAAACCCAACACAGTGTCTTCTATCCTGGCAAGGATTCGTCTTAATGGGTGGCACAGCAAGAAATTAATTTGGTTTATTTCCCCATTTTGGTAACTGCTGAGAAAATTATATGGGAACTTGGGGAAAAAAAAAATCCAAAACCCAAACAACACCCCTAAATCCAAAATACATCTCTCATGGTGAATAGATTTTGTTCTACAATGAGATGACTTTCTGAGATAAGCAAGAGCATCCCTGAGGAGGTTATTTTAAAACTGACCCATCTGTATTTGATTAGTGGGCATTTTATGGAGTTCACACAGAGCCTGACTGCAGAGAGATCATGGAGGTATTTCTACATCAGGTGTCAGAAAAATATCTACTTGTTCTCTGTCACCATCTGTTTACAGTTATCAAATCACTTTCCTTTTGCAGTGAATTATTAGCAGCAACATCAAACTCCTCATAACAGCAGGGGCAATAAAATATATTCTTTTCTCCTTAGAAAAATGTGAAATCTTCTGTACGAATTTAGCATGATAAGCACAGGAAGCACATTTCATTGCCAAAGAAATCTAAATATTAATGGAATAATGGAACTGGAAATGGAATGCTAATGGAAAGCCATTGTTAGTGCTAGTTTGAGGTAATTTAACTCTGTTGTGGCACCATTTAACAACCTTGTGACTGATAAATGCAAAACAATGACATGGATCTGAGCCTGGATTGACTGACAACACTCATTTGCACAGGAGAATGAAATAAAAACTATTACCTTGTGCATAATGCTGAACCTGCAATTTAGAAACACACACACGGTTGGAAAATTACAACACATCTACATATAAAAGCCTGATTTAGTGAATCCATAGCATTTAGTTTAGCTGCAATAAACTCGCTATTACACAACAATTTATGACATTTAGTTAAGCACAGTCAAGGGCATAAATATAAAATTGAAAACACTAGGATAGGAAGAAGTTTTACAGAAAAATAAGGACACGAGGAATCCCAAAAGATCATAAAAGACATATCAGATGTATATGTTTGCCATCTACTTCTAATGGGTTTGTGACAGGAAAAAAATTTACGAGAGTCAAAATAGTTCTCATCTACCTGTTCTTCCTCTCCTTACTGAATAATACTGCATGCATGAGATTGCACAAAAAAAGGAGTGCAGGGGGTTTGGGGCAGGGGGGGAGAAGAATAAGAAAAGCACTCAAAAGCCCATATTTGCTGGCTAATGGAACAAAAATTCCTGGTATGCCTGCATGAACCCAGCCACATACCATTTAGAGATCACGTATGGCATGTGTGATACTTTAACATCTTCCTTTTCTGGCACCTCTCACCTACATGATCTAGCAAGTAATGAAAGTATTACAAATTAAAGAATTTCAAAATTTCCTTAGATTTAAATTTCATTAAATGTTCACTGCTTCTCCTCTCCCTGAAGAGACAGAATTAGGTTCAATTGGTGGGAACAAATTCTCACCTGGTAAAAAAGTATTACTGGAGTCCAAGAAGAAAGAAACCATGACTAAACCACATAAAACAACCTAAGGAATATACATCACACACTTGCTGTGACTTCTGGTCCATAAAATAGGAATCCACGTTGTGCTCCTGAGCTAATGCAAGTGGGGAGGACTTTGGAGCCACTACATTTCTACCCCTATTACTTAATAGACTTCCCACATATCCATTCCAGATAAGAACATTTCAGGTCTAAACTCCTCTCTGGGATTATGTATTTCTTCATTACCTCTCTAAAGCCCTTCTGTGCTATTATTCTGCTAATGTTAATGCACAATGAACATTCAACTCTGTGTCTTTTTGCCAAGTGCCCTCTCCCTCCTCTTTCCAATAATTCATTAAACCCACATCTTCCAGGAATCATTCCTACTTTGTTTTTTTCTAATCATTAATCTCTTCATGCTTTTCACTGCTTTAAATCCTGTTCAAATCCCCATTCCCTCCCTATCATTAGGTGAAGTTGAGTGCTTCTTGTAACTTTGATTAAGGATAAAATGTAAATCCCTCAGCATGTGGAGCCCTTGTTTAAACAACCAGGAAGGAAAAAAAGAGGTGTTTTTTTTCTCATAACTTGCAAACAGAAAATATTTGGTTAGAGGACCTCAGGTACCCAGAAGGACCCAAACGTGGCTTCATGGGTGAAATATTTCTGATATAAGATTTATTATCTATCAAACTATGAATGACTGGGCATTGCAAACTCTTCGAGAATCCCTTAGAAGTGCCCTGACTGGAGCAATAAATTGGTTTATTTCCTTGTTATATGCCCAGGGTTTTCCACGTGTGTGACTGTAATTACAGTCAAAATCTTCTTACAACTCAAAATTTCGGTACAAACCAAATGGTACAATTTTTATGTGTAGAGCTTAAAACTTAATTTTAGCCCAATTAATATTTAGACTGCTTAAACAAAATTCATCAGCTTTCATTTGTGGTTCAACTGCAATCTTCTATATCAGTTTTTTGTGAAGTTAAATCTGGCAGAACCCCATTGGACACCGAAATTTGGATCTATTTTGCACAAATACTTGAACCTCTGATATCTAGGACATATTCCCAGCCATATATGAGAGCTACAGAAACTGGAGTGAACTGGAAGAAAAACATATTTAAATGAAAAGTTGAATAATCTGGGTGTGTCTGAGCCTCATTTATGGAGAAGAGGCAGGAAAAACGGGAAGGATTATACTAATGTATCTCAAATTCCATGGCTGTAAAATGACAAATACCATTGATTTTTAACCCAGCCTAGGAACTCACGTCATCCCTTCCCACTGAAAACGAGAGGTATTTCTTCCACGGTGTTGCTTCTTCCTTCCTGCTGCTTTCATTTGAATAATCTTGTTCACCTGCAGCCCTCTCCTCTTCCTGTTTTAATCTCCTCCAACCAGGGAATTATCCCTCTCTCCACCTCTGGTGATTTAATCACCCCGAAGTTCAACAACAAGATTAGTGTTTGCATATTTGATGAGGTTTATGCTGTACTAGTGAGAAATTTTGGTCAAAATGCTGGGGTTTTTTAATCACACTTCAGTCTGTTATATAGGAAAATCTTCAATTTTAATGGCAATGCATTGTAAACTCTTCCCATACCTCAAGTATATCCAACAATAATTGCTAAATTGCTGTCAGTGGCAAGTTTATGAAGATAGCGCATTGTTGAAAACAGCTTCATAATTTACAAGTTTTCATTTTAGAAACTCCTTAACCTTCTCTTAACATTTTATACCGTATAGAAAACATTTACCCTAACTCATTTCTCAGATTTTTTTCCTTCTAAAATTTCCTGCTTTACATTTTTCCACAGGCAGTCAGGAAGCTGTGGATTTAGTGATGTCTCCAAGCTGTCCGAGCCAGAACTGAAATTACAGCTGTGTTTCTTACAGTGCTTTGGGTTCCCTTCTCTCCTTTGTCTGGTTTTGTGCCACTTAAATTTTATGACTATTAAGTTCTTTTTACTAGCTTGTTAAGAGACAGAAAACTGCTCTGTTTATGACCCCAGAACCTGTGGTATTCCATAGGTGACCCCCATCTTTACCAAATTCTTCGAGTGCTGAATATTGCAAAACTGAAGTATTAACATGGAAAAGTTTGGAAGCGTCTTTTGCCACTGGAGCTCCTTCAGTGGCTCTGTAGAGGAAACATGGTGGGGTTCCTTGAAGCACCAGCTCTGCCCTGACTGATCCCTCTGGCTGCTCAACAGCAGGGGCGGGAGCTACTCCTGACCTCAATGGAGGGGCCCAGGAACCTCCCAAGAGTGGTTTGGTTTCAAATGGCTCCAAACAAGGACATTTGGTGTGAAACACTAAACCTCCATGGGGGAAATGTCCAATGAACCCTTCAGAGGGCGTTGGACTCTGTTGCCCAGAGAGGTTGTGGCTGCCCCACCCCTGGAAGTTTTCACGGACAGGCTGGATGGGGCTTGGAGCAACCTGGAATCGTGGCAGGTGTCCTTGCCCATGGCAGGGGGTGGTGTTTCTTTCAAGGTGTTTCTTTCAAGGTTTAAGGATGTGCTGGGGAGAAGCAGATAGACAGAGCTATTAACAATTTTAAGCCCTTGTGACATGTTTTGGGAAGGACACTGGACAGTGATAGTGATCCAGGTAGAAAACTGGCAGGTAGAAATAGTGCAAACAGCACTCCATTCCCATTCTCTTGGGTATTATCCATATGTGGTTTTCCAAGATCTTTTTAGTGTCTGGGCCTACAGTGGGATCATCACATTCAAGGGTCGGGACACCAGCAAAGGTTGGACAACAGAATCACAGAATCCACCTAAGGGTGGAAAAGACCTCTAAGATTGGCAAGTTCAACCATCAGCCCAGGTCCAGCACCATGTTCACCACTAATCCATGTCCCCGAGTGCCACATCCACATGTTTTTGAACACTTCCAGGGATGGTGACTCCACTACTTCCTTAGGCAGGCTGTTCCAGTGCTTTACAACCCTTTTCATATAGATATTTTTCCTGATATCCAATCTAAACCTCCTCTGGTGCGCCTTGAGGCCATTTCTTCTTGCCCTGTTATCTAATATAAAGCAGCTGGATGTGACTGCCCTGGGTCTGTGATGCTGGTCCTACCTGGTCTGGAGGAGCAGAGCCTACGCTGGTGTGTGAGCTGTGTGAACGCTGGTGAATAGAAACCCTTGAACAGAAATTGTAACCCATCCTGCCTCACAAACTTTAAATGAGCTGCTCTTGCAGCTGTTTGCACCATGACAAAAATACAAGGCCTTGCGCTGTGTCAGCTCCCCTGGAGCCACCCCTCTCGGAGGGAACCTGCGGCTGTCCTGCAGCGTCCCTGGCCACAGGGCTCGGCCACTGCTGACAGGAGCTGGCTGCTGCTCTTGCTGTGCTGTCCTTCCCCAGTGGGGAAGGGGCTCGCAGAGTGTCAGCTGGGGAGGCGCCGCAGCCAAAGGAGGAGGGAAGGGTCCCTTGCTTGGGTTCCAGGAAAGGGTTTATTCCGGAGGGTCCAGGGGCAAGGAAGAGCAAAAAGTCAAGGAGGGCCCAGGGTTATAAAGGGGACACAAAAACCAATCAGGGCACAGCAAATATCTGAGGGACAGCCAGGGTAACAAACAGGAAAGGAGGGAGGAGGGATGAGGGAAGGATAAACCAATAGGACATCGAATAAGGGCAAAGATTCCAGAACAGAATACATCTGTAACAGGGGGATAAATATTCCACATAAGGGGAAACACATGCAACTGGGACATAACAAACAGGGGGGCGTCGGGAGATCACCCTGACTTAGCAGGGATTCTCCTCCTCGGAGTGCTCCCACCACTGCAGGGGCAGAGCCCGATGNCGGTGAGTCTGATGGGTAAGGAGAAGGGAAATTAAAACCGTGTGTGAAAGTTAAGAGGATTAAATAGGTGTGTGTAGAAGCTGAAAGTTTTAATCAGTGGGAAAATCTCTTCGAGCAGGCTCATGGAGGCACTGCTGGGAAGCAGAATCGGAGTCAATGTGTTTACGGTAAACTTTATCTTGACCATCTGCCACCACTAATCAGATACAATTGGCACTTTTAGTTTGAAGGGAAACATACTCAAGACCTGAGATCCCTCCTGGATAGCAAGGATCTCAAAGTTTATCTGCACACAACACTTCATTTGAATTTGTTTACCTCGGAGGAAAACAAGATTAAGGATGAAGCATATGCTCCAACAAACCACTGAATTGGTGGATATTACTGAGGTGATATTTATTGAGGTGATAACTGTGAAAAAAAACTCCAGGGGTAAAAGTAAACCAGTGAAATAAATTCAGATTATGTTGAATAAGCAGGTTCTTTCCTAATCGAAATATTGTGACAACTGTTGGAATGAGTCCGGAGGCACCAGGATGATCAGAGGGATGGAGCAGCTCTGCTGGGAGGAAAGGCTGGGAGAGCTGGGATTGTTCAGCCTGGAGAAGAGAAGCTTTGGGGTGACCTCAGTGTGGCCTTGCAGTGCCTGAAGGCAGCCCACAGGAAATATGGAGAGAGGCAATTTCCAAGAGATGGAGTGCCAGGACAAGAGGGAATGGCTTCCCACTGCCAGAGGGCAGGGGGAGATGGGATATTGGGAAGGAATTGTTCCCTGTGAGGGGGGGGAGGCCCTGGCACAGGGTGCCCAGAGAAGCTGTGGCTGCCCCTGGATCCCTGGAAGTGTCCAAGGCCAGGTTGGACGGGGCTTGGAGCAGCCTGGGACAGTGGAAGGTGTCCCTGCCCATGGCAGGGGGTGGATTGGGAAGAGCTTTGAGGTCGCTTCAAACCAAACCATTCCATGATTCCATGACTGCTCAGAGGGCAGGTAAACCAGACTTCATCTCTCTCTCCTGACACCGATTCAGGGTCTCACCTCCAACCGCGTCAGACATTCTCTACTGCACCTCAATATCCAACAGCCTGGTGGTGCCTCACCATTTTCCTGCTCCTTCAGGGGATTAGGCTCCAAAATGCAAAAGTGGCAAGTGAAGAACTTGTCTGATTCCATAACTAACACACTTTGTCCAGCTTATATAACATTTCCCACTCACATTTTAAAAGACTGCATTAAACTTTTAGCATGAGAAGTATTTCTGTCCCTGCATTTTATTTAATTTTTTATCTATGATGCAGCTGCATCTATTCACAAAGATGTGATATTTCAATTACACGGGTGACAGACCTGGCATTTAGATTCCTTAGTTACTTTTGTTGCCTTCTCTCTGTCAGTTGTAGGTCTTAAACCGACAAAATATCATTGATAATTTTTGATGGGAGGTTTGTCTGCTTGTTGGAGGGTGGAGGATTTTGTGTTTTGGTTGGGTTTGTGTGGTTTTTTGGCTGTGTTTATTTATTTGGTTGGTTTGGGTTGGGTTTTGTTCTTTTTGTTGGGTTTTTTTTCTTTAAAAAAGGAAATGTTTTAATGACCAAAATATGCACAAACCTTTCAGGAAAAATGGTCTGACTGGAACTGCAACTTCCTTGAGGGAAAATGCCTGTCCTGTGTAATCCTCCTGGTGAGATTATGTATGATACAATCTCTGTGAGGGGAAAAAAAAGAGAAAAGGCAAATTGTTTTTGTGAAAAGGTGGGCTTAATCCATAAAGAAAAGAGGATCTTATACCAGATTCATTCCTTCTCCACAAAGAATATGAATTTTAAAAATTCAGCTAGAAGTTGATTAACAAACCATCCAATTATTGTCAGGACGTGTTTGCCTTTCTATTGGTTTTTAGTAAACCAATTGTTTGCAGAGTTTCAAATCCATCCTTTCTTTCTTTCTTTCTTTCTTTCTTTCTTTCTTTCTTTCTTTCTTTCTTTCTTTCTTTCTTTCTCTCTCTCTCTCTCTCTCTCTCTCTCTCTCTCTCTCTCTCTTTCTCTCTTTCTCTCTCTCTCTTTCTCTCTTTCTTTTTCTTTCTTTCCCTTCCTTCCTTCCTCCCTCCCTCCCTCCCTTCCTTCCTTCCCTCCTTCCTTCCTTTCCCTGGAGTTCTTTGACAGAAAAGGTGGCTTGGGATGACAATAGCACCACGAGGCTGCATTGCTCCACAAGAGCAGCACTTCGAAATATCACAGCTTCATCCTTTTCCAAGCACTGCTTTTTTGGGAACACTTCCCCTGAACACAACCAAGGCAGTTCCTAACTCGTGGGAAAGACAGATTTCGGAGCAGTGCCAGCCCCTGAAGCACTGCACCTGCCACACCACATTTGGACAGTTCTTTACTCCCAACTCTTGGACAATACCACATCACATCTGATGGGACACCACAGTCGCCTTTCCTCGTCTGGGGTGAAGACCTGCCTGTTTTCAAGGAAGGCAAAGATAAGATAGGAGCTGTGGTTATTTTGTTGTTGTTGTTGTTGTTGTTATTTTCCAGCAAGAACATGTTAAAAAAACCCCCAAACCCTAGCATTTTCCATTATTTGATATCTTCTTATTTTGGATGGCATTTGAGGGCTGAATTAAATGAAATCTTCAGGAAAAACTACTGGAATCAAATGATTATGTATTATTCCCTAAAGGTTTGTGTTTGGTTTTTTTCCCCCAAAATAAATCCTGACATTTCTACTCAAACAAACCTTAAAATGTTAAAAAAATCCAACAAAACTCAAAAAAATTAAGCTTTTCCTAATTTAGGATTGTTGCTTTTAAAATTCACATCTGCATATTGATGACCTAAAAATTATTTGTGAAAGAAAAGGAATAGGAGGTAGTAAACAATGAGGATTGACAGGTTTTGATTGTATTTAATTTTGTTTTGACATATCTGGAATGCACAAAAGATTTTAAATGTCTAGAGCATGCAAGAACAAATTCCCTTAATAGAACACCAGAAAGAGAGAAAATAGCATGCAAGACTTTAATCTAAATGAAGACATTTATTTTATTTTATTATTTTATTCTATTGATATTATTTTTAGCACAGCCCATGAAGGATTATATTCTAGTCTGCACTACTTTTCACATAAGAGAATTCCCATGTCTGAACTCAATACTTTGCCAGGCAAACATGAACAAACAGAACTTTTTGAATGTTATAGGAGTGTGGGCAAACAATTCCTGAAGAATTATTGCCAAGTCACTTCACTGCCAAATGTTAATCTCAGCCAAAGAGATGTGATTAAGAAAAGGCAATTAAAAAATCCAGCAATGTGGGTTAACATTAATAGGAAAAATACTAATACAGCTGTGAAAAACTGGTGAAGCTTTTTGTGTATTATATCTGGGAGGGGAAAAGAAAAATCCCAGGAAAATGTGCCGTCTTTTCCTTAACAACTGTCAGGAGTGTGCTGGCAGGACTTTAACGATCAATAATATAATTGTATATCCAGAGCAAGATCCTTGTGCGATGGCTGTTAAGGAGAGGGAGGTGAAACAACAGGTGCAGTCCTACTCCTCTGTCAGGGGCAGTATTTCCTCAAAAAAATAGCAGGAGGGAGCAGAAACCACCAGGACCAGCCTGGCCCTCCCCCAGCAGGATCAATGAATTGTCCCCAGAGCCTGGACTCTCAGCCCCAGAGCTCTGTGGTCCCTCCACTGGCAGCACCCTCTGCAGAACCTGGGGTAGGGAAGGAGATTTACAGATGGTGCCAAAAGTAGGGAATCTCCGGCCTCACACACCTCAGGAGTTTCCATTTTTCCACTGTCCCCTTTCTTTGCTCCTCTGTAGGAACACACCAAGGTTCTTGGCCCTGTTGTGGTTCTGCAAAGAGCCCCCTGACCTCCTCATTCATCCCCCCACAGTCACCACTTCCCAGAGAAGTTCCTGTAGAAGCAGCCCAGAAACTCTGCACCAACCCCTTCTGCTCTGTGTGCTGCTCCCAGACTTAATAATCAGACTTAATGATCTCCCTAAAATATTGCATGTGAGATGCCTGTGACATTAATCAATGTTTAACAAAGGCAGGAGTGCTGCTCGCTGAATATAAATACTTGCACAGAAAGATTTAGCATTTCTTTAGTGAGCTTAATTAAAAAGCTCTACTTGATGTGTGCAGTGCCCTTTGGAGGATCTAAACTCCTTGATGAAGAAATAAACTGTTTTCCCTCACTTAGAGCTTTCTTTTCTTCCCAAATGATGAGTGGTTTCAAAGATCAGAAGATAAATTCTCATCTGCTATCTTAATTTAAAAGCTATTTTAACATTCTGATAAGCCCAGGAGTTTTGGAAGGCTTCATTTTGTTTGCCTTAGTTGTCAATGAACAAACTTAAGGTAATTAACCGAAGTTAGATATCTCAGAAACATCCATAGTCTTTGCATTTAGCACAGGAATGGGAAAATTTAGGTAGGAAACCCCATATCCACGAATGATTAAACTGCTTTATCACCTGTTTAATGCAACTGCCTAATTCCAGTGAAGGTCAAGGTTAAGCCATTGTGCTGCATTTAATCTCGTAGAATTATACAAATGGAAAGCATAATCAATAATCAAAAAATGTGGAATTAAACTCTTCAGATAGATGAGAATTCGATAACGTTTTTCCACCGCTGCAGCTAAGGCAGGTCCCGAACTGCTCTGAACAAACCTCAATTGATTACACCAAGCCAAAAGTTCCTGAGTTTTTCCGACCCTGCAGTTTCTACCATTGTATAATTGTATATATTATAGACATAAATACAAAACCTACACAGTTCTGTACCAAGTCTGGGGTAGGCATAAAAAAAGAAAGAAAAGAAAAAGAAAAAGAAAAAGAAATAGAAAAAGAAAAAGAAAAAGAAAAAGAAAAATTCATGTCACGTGGTTGAATTTTCCCAAGTTTCAGTTGTCTGCCTATTTCATTCTATGAATAAAATTATAGATTATTAATGACCACAATTAACGAGAACAATGTACATAGCATTAAAACAAAACAAAAAAAAAATCCAAAATTTACTGGTAATGAAAAAAATTCCCAAAGTTATGTGACAAATGAGAAAGTAAAACTCAGTAAGAATTGTATCAGCCAAGGGTTTTCCCCTGACCTCACACAAACAGACGTGGCTGCAAGTTGTACATCTCTCTAGAAATATTTCAAAAATCCTCTTTGGAGACACTGATGCTTCTCTAAGGTGAAAGAAAGTAAAAAATCTGACACTGTAAATCATACAGACTGAAAATTGCAAAAGAAGTTAGGCCTTTAAAGTGTTCTAAATATTGACCTGGATATTACTAGAATATCATAACCAATTAATAAATAATAATATATTACTGCAGTAAAATCAATCAGTTAAAATCTATATAAATACCTTATATTTCAAAATTATTGAGAGAACATTTGATTTATCAGAGCTTGCCTATTCCCCACTGTTGGGTAATTGCTTATATATTTTTAAATTATGGAGTCTTTCTATGAGTAAAAAACCCCAACAAACAAACCTTTGAATTCTCAGATTTTCCTGGAATGGAAAATTATTTTAATCTGAGCTTAATTGGTTTTCTTTTCTTAGCTGATGCTGCCAGCAGCATTTGGGGCTTACTTCTTTTCATTAGGAAAAGGGATTTCTGACAGTCAGGTTTTTGGCATGAGTCCATTCAATTAAAAATAACGCAGAAAATTTCTATTTACCTTACCAGAAGAATAAAATAATACTGGATAGTTCTTCTGTGGAAATGCAAAGACTTTGTCGAAGTCCTTGTTATTCCATCATTTACCTCTGTGGAGCTGACTACCAACCCAAAAGGATTTCATGACCCAGTGGTCCCATTCAGTTTTGCTTAATGTGAACTTGTGAAAGTCAAACCCGGGGACTAAAACCTTGAGCCAAAGCCAGCTGAAGACACAGCAATTCCCACCTCCATGGTGGACCTGGGAAATGCTTCCTATGATTTCCTAGTGCTGGGTGAGATTCTTAAGATCTTGTGTTTAAACCAGTTTTTACCAAAGAAAACGCTAGAGAACTGTGAGCAAGTCTGAGGCTTCATTTTCTGAACAGACATGTCCTGGCAGCTACAAAACCCCCGAGATTCCCTTTTCCAAAGACTTTCCATGGGACGTTCACTTTGCACTAAAACGGAGCCATCGTTACTGTAATTTTTGCATCTGTAAAAATGGGGCCTGGTTAAATTTCTTCAGGAATTTCATCCAAGTTTTTACCGGAATCTGAAGCAAGAACTATAATTTTTCACTAATATTTTTGTCCCATGAGCAGTCTCCTTCCCTAACAGTTATTTCAGATGACAGAGATTATTGTGGAAACATTCAAATTACTGGAAATCGGGAATGACTCCCAGTTTTACTGATTACAGCAGAAGTATCTTTCATTTCTCCTTTTCCTCCCCTGCTCTTGAAAAGATAACTTACCTCTCACAGCGTGCTCAGACTAATTTCTGTATTTTATCGTCAGGGCTCATTCTTGCTGATGAATGTTTTTTACCTTGCAAAATTACTGAGCAAAAGGCTGGATAAAAAGGGATGGATCTATTCTCTTGGTGCTATCTTTAGTTCCAGTGTTGGACTGAAGAATAAGAAATTTCAAACACAGACAATTAACTCTTCCTGTCACCTTCAAGACAACCAAAAAGAGACTGGTCAAGCTTGGATTTATTTTGGATTAACAATGATGAATCAGAATGCAGACAGCTCTAACTCTCTACAGTCCCAGCTGCAGTTGGAAAAGCCTTTCCTGACTAAAGCAGAACGTTTCAGTCCATTGTTGTTGTATATTAAAAAAAAAAAAAAAAAGAAAATAAGAAATAATTAACCATCTTGCAGGCTTTGGCTGCAGATTTTTGGGATGAGAGGGAGCCCGTGGAGGACTCCTAGGAGTCAACACTTGAGGCCCTCAGGTCAAATACAGCATGTGGCACTCAGAGTTTGTGTTTATTTGCTTGGTCTCCTAGCTAACAAATACCAATTTATCCTTACCTTATTCCAGCGGATCTCAAATGCCACCCAGCATGACAATATCTTCCTTCTCACATCGTAGCAGGAGATCTGTAAAAATCCATGGACTCCAGCCCACCCACAGAACACAGATGTTCACTCCTTCTTGTGGGCCAGATCCCAGGCAGCCTCTGCAGTACCAATCTTAACACAGTCCTAGTTCCCAAAATAGCACCAACAATTTTTTTTTGCATTACGAGTTAGATTTTTATGCCTTCTTCCCATCTGTTCCCTAATAATTTGCTTACTGCTTTCCATTCCTGTATCAAAAGAAATAAATTTTTCTCTTTTTTTATCTGTTCCTTTGCTGGTTTGGCTTGGGGCATGTGGCTTTTTTATTTTTATCCTATAATGTGCTGACATTCCACCTTTCTTTTCCCCCTTTCTTAGCTAAAAAAGCATCATTGATTCCTCTCAATGGATATCAATCAATATACTGGAATAATGTGGAAGGAGGGATTGCAATGAGATGATCTTTCAGGTCCCTTCCAACCCAAACCATTCTATGACTCTATAGATACAGAAGAAATTCCTCCCTGTGGGGGTGCTGAGGCCCTGGCACAGGGTGCCCAGAGCAGCTGTGGCTGCCCCTGGATCCCTGGAAGTGTCCAAGGCCAGGTTGGACAGGGCTTGGAGCAGCCTGGGCTAGTGGAAGGTGTCCCTGCCCATGGCAGGGGTGGCACTGGATGGGCTTTGAGGTCCCTTCCAACCCCAACGTGTTCATCCTTGCTCCTGGACAGCCCTGCAAAGGGCAACCACAAACCCCCCTCACTGGGATCAAACAGGATATTTCTGCTCTACATTAATTCTACACCATTAGCAAAACATTTGCTTCCTTTTTCAGATCATAGGATCACAGAATCCCAAACTGGTTTGGTTGGAGGCACCTTAAAGCCCATCCAGTGCCACCCCTGCCACGGGCAGGGACACCTTCCACTAGCCCAGGCTGCTCCAAGCCCCGTCCAACCTGGCCTTGGACACTGCCAGGGATCCAGGGGCAGCCACAGCTTCTCTGGGCACCCTGTGCCAGGGCCTCCCCACCCTCCCAGGGAACAATTCCTTCCCAATAGCCCATCTATCCCTGATCTCCTCCACTGGAATATTCACCATTATTTCCTCTTCTCATTTCCCGGTTTCAATTGGAGCTATGTCAACATTTCAGCCATTTTTGAACTTGTATTCCAACAACTCATCTCTGGAGATTTTTTCCTTTGCACCGTATGAGTTCTCCTGTGTTTTACTCTGCATCCTAAAGGGGGAAATCATGGAATTCTTAAATCTGGTGGAAGGAAACCCTTTTTCCCAATGAGCCCAGTATTTTAACATCACAGGTCTTGATCTGAAACTTGGTGTTGCACATGTCACATGAGGAAGAGCCTCTGCATTTTTCAGTGGGCCTCTGTCCTGATTTTAGAAGGGAATTCTCTGCTGAGTATGTGTATAACTGTAAATGAATCCTCTCTGCCTTCTCTGGCTCAGGAAAAGGTCTTTACACTTGGGTTCTTTGTTTCTCAGCAGCTGTGGGAACAGATCCTTTATCATATTTTATTTATCTGATGCATCCAGATGGAGTTCTGTGATCATGAAGGCATTTGGGAATGATTTGTAACCCAATCAAATATTAAAGAAATTAAACCTAATTTTTTTCTGGGAATTTGCAGAAGGTGCTTCCTTTCTGATGCTGCTTTTGCTGCTCTGCAGCCCAGCTGGAACTGGAAAATGGTACAAGCCATAGCAGGAAATGTCATCTCTATGGAAACTTCCAAACCCAATGGAGGATGATGGGATCAAGTTTACAGAACGATCAATATTTTATTCTGAGCTCATTTCTAAGTTAGGCAGGATAAATTAAACTCCTGATTGGACAAGCGATGCTAAATTCCACATATAGGTGGAAACTCCTGAAGTGGACTGAATTGAGGGGTGAAGTGGAGTGTCTGGGGCTGAATCCTCATGCGAAAGAGGAACTGGAACAAAGATAAACTGCACTGGGATAGGAACCATGGAATGGAGGCAGGAGGAAACCATGGAACCTGGCAGGAGGATAAAGGAGCAGCATCACTTCTGGACAGGTTTTAAAAGTTCATAGGGGTACAAGAACTGTTTATTTTCTCTGTTGGCTTGAGTGTGTAAACAACACAGGATTGTGGTTTTCCCCTGTCCTAGGTAACAATGTAAGA
>VZTA01013213.1:0-29452 GCA_013398855.1 Mohoua ochrocephala
CCACTAAGTGGGTCACCCTGTTGTAGAAGGAGATCAGAGGAGAAAAGATTCTACATTGTTGTATTTGTTAATACCTACCTATTAGAGACATTTATAGAATGAAGTCACATGAGCCCAGCTTACCAACGGTAAAAATACATACACGTACATACCTTTAAATCAGGAGCTCCAGGACAAAGGTCTGATTATGGATTAAGCCCATTTTTACTAGGCTGGATGTCCCATGACTATTGTGTGATCTTCTGTCCCAGATTAATAAGCTAATAAATGGAAGCAGAAAAGTAAAGAATAAAATCTCTGTGTGTGAGAGTGTTTGAAAATTGCTCTGTATTTAGGCATGTTAGGAATACTGGACACTGATTTGATTTCACAACGCAAGTCGGGCTGACAGCAGAGCACTCATTTATCCTTCACACTGAGCACAGAGTAAATATTCAGCCTCGTTGTTTGAATGTTCTGTCTGGGCACACTGCTCACATACTATATCTGACTGTGTTGCTTTGAACAAGCTCAGCTACAATTACCAACAAACCTTTGTGATTTAAATTCCTCAGTCATTTTTCTCGTTATATCTTCCCCCACCCCCCTTGGTATGGTTATGGTGGGGTCTGCAGCCCCCTGAACTGGGGATGAGTCTGGGAACAGGATCAGCTCCTCTCCCACTCCCAATCCTGTGTGATGCCAGTGCTGCAGAGCAGTACATGGACGCTGAGCTGGGGACACATCATGATGCCACCGTGAGCAGGTTTGGTTTGCTGAAGGTTTAGCAAGTTTTGTGGAAGGGCCTGAATGCCCTGGCCTGGTTTGAAAGTGAGAGACCCCCCTCAAACCCTCTGGTCACCTCTGACACTTCCATGTTGGCACAATTCTAGGTGGGACCCCCTGTAGCAACCCCAGCTGGGCCTGGGATCTGCTGCTCCCGCAGGACTGCGAGCTCCCTGCTCCCTCCTCCCAGCCTCCTCCCACAGACTGGTAATTAGTGCGAGTGTAGGACTGTATTAATTGCGGCAATTGTCATGTTTAGATTCATGGGTTAATTGGTAATATCTGGTGTAACGTTTTCCCCTCTGGATATTTTTGATCACAGTAATTAACCTCCCCCATCCAGGGAAACAGACGCTCATTGCTGCACTCTCCAGCAGCCCCCAGCGAGGGTCCTGGGGGGATCCCTCTCCACACGTTCCCCGGTGGGCTCTGTGCTGCAGGGTGAGGATGCCCTGTGGCATGTCCCATCCATAGATTTATGCGACGTTCTCTCAGGAAGCTCAGGAAAGCAGCGGCCATGCTATCCTGTCTTTGAGCCAGCAGCTGTAAAGTCACTGCCAGTGGTGCATCTTTTTAGGAAGAGGTTGGATTGTTCTGGCCGGCTCTGCTTTCTTATTATTTCTGTCAAGGCAAATGGAAGTGGAGATGGGACCAGGAGTGCCTTCTGCTTCCCCTCCTGCAGTACTGATGGTAAATGATGAGGAATGTCCCTCTCTGGCTGTAGCTGGGATTGGAGAGCAAGAGATGGGGGAAAAAATCAGGTTTGAAAAGGTCAGCTCAGCATTCCAGCATGCCTTGCTGTCTACCCTGTGATGGGATCTGCAAAGACAGGTTTGCTCTTCCCACATTTCCAAACCTACTCCCTCTTCCCAGTGTGGGCTACATCTCTGAACAACACGTGCTCAGTGGCCTGAGAGCCAAGTCTTCAGCCAACTCTTCAGGGCTACCTGGGTGATTTTTTTATACAGCTGACAGGGATTTGGGTTTTATTGAATCTTCTCCCACTGGGCACAAACCAGGAGCTGTAACTACAGGAGGAGAATGGACAAGCCAGGATGCTGTGGCTGACAGCCCGGGGAGTAAAACCATCCTTTGGCATTCCTTGTGTTTCTAACTCAAGTCCAGGTGAAAGGCTGGGGTTTTCAAAGGTGTTGAGCAAGGACCACTACAGGGCTTTATTGCTCTTCAGTTCCAACAGAATGGGGGAACATCTGAAAGCCCCAACTTAACCTGAGACAAGCACAGCTTGCTTCTGCTTCACTTTCTAATTGCAGCTTTATTAATTTCCTATTGCAAATTGGAGGTAAATCATAGCAGCAGCTGCGATGGTATGGGCTGAGTATGCATCAGTGAGGGCTACAGTTCACAAAATTCTAGAAAATTCCATCAAAATAGCCCAAAATTCCATCAGAATGATCCCAAAATCCCATAAAAATAGCCAAAAAGTCCTCGAAATCCTATCGAAATAGCCCCCAAATCAGCACAAATGTCACCAAATCTACACAAATCCACACCAAAACATCCTAAAATATCCCCAAATTCTCCAACATTCCATCCAAATATAAAAAAATTCCACAAAAATACCCCGGACTCTCACCAATATGCTCCCAAATAGACAAAAAAATACATCCGAAATGTCCCAACATCCACATCAATTCTCATAAACTTGTGCAAAATACTCCAAAATATCCCAAGAATCCCATAAAGATCCACCAAATTCCACTCAAAATCCCATCAAGTCCCACCAAAATGCCCCTAAATCACCCCAAACGTACACAAAGTACTTGAAAAATCACACAAATTCCCCCAAATCTATCTTAAATCTATCCAGATTCACACAAAATATCCCAAATTCACTCCAAAATCCTACGAAATCCCCAAATTCCATCAAAATTCACTCAAAATATCACCAAATCCACCTAAAATTAACAAAATTCATGTAAAATGTACCCAGGTTCCCCAAAAATATCCCAAAATTCATTTAAAATATGTGAAAACTCCCAAAAATTCTCGCCAAGTTCACCTAAAATGGCCCCAAATTCACTACAAGTCTACACATAATTCCCCTAAATCATTAAAATTTCAACCAACTCCCCAAACACCACCCAAATATCTCAAAATCCCACCAAAAGCCACCCAAATTTGCCCCAATCCCCTCAAATTCACCCCATTTCCCTCCCCACCCCCCAATATGGGCTCTAAAAATCAGGATTTCAGCCTTTAAACTGGTTGGATGCAGTTTGAACGAGATGAACCGGTCAAATCCGGTTTTAACCAGTCAGAACTGGTTTGATCGGTTTAAACTGGTTTGATGCAGTTGGATTCAGTTTTAACCAGTTTGGAACCGGCTGGATCAAGTTTGAACCTGCTGGATCAGTTTTGAACTGGTGGGATCTGATTATATCCTGTCTGATCCAGTTTGATCCTTTTCAAACTGGTTTTATCCAGTTCCAACCAGTGATATCCGATTAGAACTGGGATGAACTGGTTGGAATCAGTTGGAACCGGAAATAAAAAGTGAATGTGCCTGGAGGAAATACAAAATACTCTTAACAAGATTGAGTTATAAATGCATTTAAGTGATTGATTTTCGCTGTGTGTTTACCATCTAATCATACAGGCTGCTCATTAAAAAATGTGTGTCCCAAGGGTCCAGGCCTCCATCTGAAATGCCAACAAACACACCTTGGCACAAATGCCGAGTGACAAATAAAAAAAAGAAATTAGTCATCTAAATTGCATTTAACGAGGTTTAAATGACAAAAAGAAACAAAGTAGTAGTGGGAGAAGGTCAGGAAAAAAAAAGTCAGACAAATCTCCATCTGGCTTTAGTACACAAAAGAGAAAACAACAGGTAAGCAGATATTCAGCAAAGAATGAGGGAGTGTCAATGAGCTGGAAGACAGGAGTTGGTTGGACAGGGAGAAACGTCTGAGCTGTTTGTGTATGGTGTAAATGAAACAGAAAAATGAAAAATACCATTATAAGGTGGAAGAGTGGGTACTAAAAAAACCCCAGAACTGTAATCAAGCACTGTAGGATTTATTTTTAATTGGTTAGCATGATTAAACCCTGGATTTCTGCTGGGCTTGACTGAGTTTTTAGGATACCTATTTTATGATTATAATTTCTAGACAATGTGGACTTCTAGAGAGAAAGTTCTGAGTCTCCAAACCCATCCAAGGAAAGAAAACCTAAAACTGCCCAGAAATTACAGTCACTAATAAGCATCAGCCATCAAACCTTGGTTTTACACATAATTTTAAAGAAAAAAATACAAAATTTAATCCTAAAAAGCTTCATTTTAACACAACTGTCAAAGGTTATAAGCACTAGAAAGTAAAACGTGGAAGTAACAGAAACAGGGCAAGTAGTACAGACTGACTAATTAATGCTAAGTACAATTATAAAGTGCAGGTATTTCAGTATGCAGTAGTAAACAGACCACCAAATACCTCCTGAGTCAGCAGGAGATGATTCTGTGCTATTTTTAAATGAGGTTTTGGTAAGTGGCAAGGACAGAGAAGGAAAGCTGATTGCAGAAAATAACCTTGAATGGGGTGATCACAAGTGAATTCAGTTTAAACTGAGATTAACAAACTATGGATTTCTATTTCGAAAAGACGGACTTTTGGATAGCAGAGTCATCGGGGCGCCACTGATGACTGAATGTAGGAAGTTCAGAACTCCTTTCAGTCAAAAAGTCAAAGAAAAAAATGTGGAATTCATGCCCCAAGGACAGGGTAAGACTCCAAACACAAAGGGTCTTCTCCCATTTGCACTGATCTGAGTAACTACATCAAATTCCATGAGTATCTAAGATGTAATGTATCCACAACAGTTCTGTGTTTGCAGTGCTCTCTGTTCCTTTGTGTTCATTCATCTCAGAAGGGCAAGATTCGCTCTCAGAAAGCCCAAGATCTCTGTACTCTGTAAATAGACTGGTTTTTCCTTAATATTAAAAAGTCTGATCCTGGCAGATGCGTTGATGAGGCAGAGTGCCAGTCTTTGAAAAACAGTTGGTATTCATCATTATCCAGATTATTGCATCCTTGCATACTCACAGAGTAGTGGATGTTGAAAATATTCTCGTGACTGACCACAAAGAAAGATTTTTTCCACTTCAATGTATGAGACAGAAGCGAAATGTCTGGAAACCATCTCTAGGCTGCACAGATTTTCCCGTGTTCCAGCTGTTGCCATGAGACCTCTGGATTAACTGACCACATGCCAAAAATTCTCAAAACCCACTAATAGGCTAAAGATGAATGGAAAAACTTGCTCTAAACAAATACATTATTAGCAGATGGAACATCACAAATCAGTACCAGAGGAGGATGGCAACTTCTAAATGAACTCATTTATATTATATCAGTTTGGTCTGGGCTGTCAGGAGAAATTCTGTCATCTACCTGCCTGCCCTGTGAGGACCTAAATGTGTGAGAAATACCATTTGTGCCTACCTGACACAAATGTGTGCACAGCCAGAAAGGGAGACTCTGCAGTAAAGGCCTTGATTAGGTTTTTTTTTTTTAAATCAGAGATTAAAAAGGAAAAAAACCAGGAATTCTGAATTACTGGACAATTAGTAGGCTGAATTAAAATAGAACAGAAAATAGAGGAACATATTCAGCCACTATCAGAGAAGTAGGAAAAAACCCCATTAGATTGAAACCAGACACAAATTTATGTTTTTTCTTTTCCATAAGTTCTCATTCATTGTTGTTGTTGTTTTGAGAAAGCACTGGTTTGGGTCACAAAATTTTTGTCATTATCAAAGAAAAGACCGGTGTGTTCACATGGAAATGGACATACCAAAAATGGCATCCAAACTAAGGGAGTTTATTTTTCTGCACATAAAAAGAGGGACATTTCAGAACAGTTTTGTATTTCTCCCAAATGGTCAAAATGTTAAATTCCATATAAAATTGTAAAAACATTTCAAAGCCTACGTACCAGTTAAAGATTGAACAGAATCACTGTCCTCTGAAAATCTCAAAATTAAGACACAATCACCTTTTCTGTTATTACATTATGCTGACATAACATCAATAAGAGTAAATGTGAAGCTAAATATATTAATACAGCTGATACATCTTGCTGTTACATCAATAAATGTGACTGTGTCCCAACACAATACATCAGATTGATAAAATATCAGTGACTAAACCATCACTGTAACCATCCTCTCTCGTAACTATAAACCTGTACTTGAACTGAAATCTTCTCACAATTCACTGACTTCTCCCAGCACTATATATATTTAAAAAAAAAAAAAGGAAAAGATAAATAAATGAATGCTACAGACTTTAATACCATCTATTTAATTCCATACTAAAGTTGCATGCCAAGCAGCCTTGATTTTTTTTGACTGTAGATGTATTTACAGGTCTTGTTACATAGTTTACCATAATTTTAATAAATTATGCTAAAATATCAGGTAGCTTGCTTTCAAAATTGTCAGCTTTGGTATTAGCAGTTATGGCACGATTCCCACAAATTTAATAGATAGTCCAAAGCTCAGTGGCCAATCTGTCATTAATTTCAACAGGCAGGACGTCAGACCTCTGGCGATGTAAACACTACATATGAAAACATTTTATCTTATAACCTACAAATATAAAATGAGTAAATAGGATCCTGCCTTTTTTACTATCATCCTCCTGATACCAAAAGAAAATTTTGTTACTTCTTCCTGTCCTAATAATATAAATTAATTTGCCATTTTTTGCAATTGAAGCTGTGCATCATATTTTCTATTCCTCTGTAAGCCAATGTGAATATTGTTATTGTTTTAAGCTTATCTTTACAATCATAGCTGTGAGTGGCCTGAATGTACAATTTCAAGCAAGAACATTGTCCTTATTTTATGCAAAATGAAGCAATTCTCTTCAGTAGATGCCTTCAAAGGTGTGAATGAAATAGTTTTAATTAGTTTTTCAACTGTTCAACATTTACTACTAAACCTTAAGTTAATCAACCAAAAAAATTCCTGTAACCAGGCCACAGTCTCTATGTTGCTACTCCAGTTTGTCTTCAGCATGAAACGATCATCCTTGAAAGTACTCACTGTCTTCCTTCCAAATTGCCTCCAATGTTGTTTGCTCAAGATGTTCAGAAAACTGAGCCTGGTAGCAAATACTCTTTTCCTCTAAAAGAGCTGTACACTAATTTTTATTGCACTGCTTTGCTTCACTTCTGTTTCATTTCAGTCACTTCTCATTACTCTTAATACTTACATCATTTGGTTTTGAAAGAGCAGTCTTGTGTTTTTCTGTTTTATGATCATCTTTGCAAGCTAAGGCACTGAACAAAGTCACTACATGATGGTGTAGTCTAGAAACCTTTTCCCCCCACGTGTAGATAGGCACAAAACATGTATCATATGCTTCTTTTAGAAAGAAATATCTAACGGTGTTCCAAAACTACATCAATGTTACCCATTTTTCATCTCTTTGCATCGCTTAATTCTAAGATTAGAACAGGGATTAGATGCCAATTTTGACGTAAATGGCTATTATTGTAATGCATTTGGGAGAATTACAGATCCAGGAGAGGAAGGCAAGCAGCTCTGAGAACATAAGGAAAGAAGGAGGGAGAGGGTACTGAGCAGCCCCCAGAAAGAAGTAAGCTAGGTTGGGAACTAATAAGGAGAGACAAGGTGATTTGTTTCCATGTGCTGGGGTGATATCTTCTCTCATTTAGTACAAATCCATCAGAAGAGACTGCAAGGAGGATTTTGCTTTCATTTGGGTGTCACTGAGAGGAAGAGGAACTGGTCTGGGAGATGTTCAAGTAGCCGCTCACGGGTAGTAGCCCACAGGTGCCATTAATGGAGGATTATTGGTTCCTAATGAAAACCAGGTTTTCTCACTTCTCAGTGAGACTTTACACAGCCAGAAAGAGCCCTACCAGCAACTTGTGCTTATTCATCATCTCTCCTTGATAGGGGAGACAGAGAGGCCAGGAAGACCTCAAGGATAGGAAGCGGAAAATAAGTGCTGTGTTAGATGGGTGAATGCAGTGCTACAAAGTCAGCCACAGTCTGTGAGCCCAGCCCCTTTGCTGTGACCCTGTCAGCACTGTGATGAAATTCCACCTGGGGAAAGCAGAGTGTGCCACAGAGGAGCTGTGCAGTGTTCCCCTGGGAACGCCTCTGCTGTCCATGGCCGGTGGGAATCCTTCCAGGGAAAAAGGGGGAAGGAATTCCTGCTCCTTGCTGAGCACGGGGGTGGTAACTGCCCACACAGGTGGAAGAAAACCCTTCAGGCACTCTTTGCGTTCTCTTTCCCTTCTGACATTTTGTGTCGATAAAAAGTCTACACAAAATGAGGCTCTTAAAAATGAAGCTGAGGATTTAAAATGAAGCAGTTACTATTGCAGTCACGTTCCCACAGCTTCTGTCCTCACCCAGTAGCAGTTCTTTGGAAAAGAACTTTGTGATACCTTGCTTGTAAATTGTGTGATATAAAATTAAGTTCTTTGCCCTTCCTTGGCAAAAGGAAATATAAAAATCACTACTATAAATACTGCATCCGTCATTTAAAAAATGTATAGCTTTTAAGACTGTATCACACATGGTGAAAACAGATCAGGAAAACAGATTGAGGCTTTTTAAACCATTGGTTTTATCCTGCCAGCTGCACTTATTCCCACTGTCATTTACTATCAGCATTTTAGTGTTCAAAAAAAAGTGTAAAGGCTCAAACATATTCTTGAAAAATAGTATAAGCTGCATGCTAATGAAGCCACTCTTCCTGAGGGTCTGTCTCCTGCTATTTGTCAATAAAGACATTTAAGTTTCTATAGTAAATAACGTCTGCTCCTAAGAACATATTGCAAAGCAGCAATAAGAAATAGGAGGATAACAAGTACCAGGCATTGTTACTTTGTTAAGAGAAACACTAGTGACTCCCTCCATCAATCACCACCTCTGCCCCTTCCCAATCTCCTGAAATTAGCATCTATTTAATTGATGCATCATTCAAAAATTCGAATTCCAGAATATGGCAACACAAATATTATATAGAGGACAGATCATTAAAACAGCAGAAATATTTGTGAACTGTAAATAATGAAAGAGAGAATAGGATTTTGCCATCATTCTCAGCAGCACATAGAGCAATTTTAAGAAGCTGAAGCTGACATCTGACTGACTTCTTAGCAAATATCACCCCTGGCTGCACTGGCAGATTCCACTGGAATATCTGAGACTGAAACACTAACTGACTGCTGCCAAGCCAGGACTGAGCCTTGGCTTTTACATTGCTACTTGCTGGGTTTTGTCGTGGTTTTGTTTGTTGGTTGGTCGTTTTTCTTTAAAAACTAATAATTTGTGAAAGTATTTGCATTTCTGCTTTACATTATCTCAACGCATAGTAACTAAGGAAAAAAAAAAAAAAAGCATGCAAATACTCTCCAGTGGCCCAAATAAGATTTATATACTCTTATCTCTCAGCATTGTTGTTCCGTGCCATAAAAGCCATGAGAAATATGTGAGGGTATGAAGGAAGGGATAGCCAAGAGGATGTACAAGTAATTTAGTTTTTATCCCAAAAATAAACAGCATCATTGCAGTGTGCATAGATAAGCACTGCTCCAGCTCCATCAGGGGCTTGTGCTGCTCTCTATATGGCATGATATTTATCATTCATTCAATGACCTTCAACCATTTACTTTGCTACACTACCTTGGCTCCTTCCTAGAATAAAGGCCAAGTTTTACAGAATTAGAAAATATTAGTCTTTCTCTACAGTAGCTTTGCAGAGGTCCACGTTTGCCCTTAGGGTAAAGCAGGGTAACACGCTTTCACTAGGGTGCATCCACACAGATCACCCAGTGACTGAATTTTTCATTAGTAATCACAGGACTAAATACAGTCTTTAAAGTACTGACTGGAAATTTGTGTTACTCTGGGAATGAGGCACACACCCCCAGGACATTTGAGTACGACAGGACTGGAAACAGCGAGTATTCTGTCTGGTTCAAATGAATATATGGACACATCCAAGCGCATTTTAAACCCTGGCACAGTGGTTTGCTCCTGAAGCTCTCTGGAACTGTCTCAGAAGGACGTGTTGGCTTGCAGGAAGGTCCCACTTGTCTTTGGGCAGCAGTAGGACACTTCTGTAAGTTGAGGACTTCACCTGGCTGAAGGCAGGTCTGCGAGCCATTCCCACGGAAATGCCTCGTGTCAGCTGCGCCTCTGTGAGAAGGGAAAGATAAAGCCATACACACCGGGATTTGAACAGAGAGATGTGGCGTTACCCTCAGGAGACTGCGTGAAGGTGTTTTACTGAGATTAAAAGGAAGGGAGGAAAGAAAAAAAAGGCACACCAAACCACTTGGAACATATGAAGAAGTACAGCCCTCGCAGTCCCACTAGGTAGGATAACACTTATAAGGGCTATTAGCCTCCATATTACAGATCAGCAGAAGAGGTCAGGGACATATTTCAGCAAAGCAGTATATCTCAGCTCGGCAGAAGGAAGCATTTTAATCTTCTTTGGGCCATTCACTGGGCTAAATCAAATGATATAAGCAATCATTGCAGAGTTTAGGGAACAGGGCTGCACTTTAAGTCCCTGGATTTCTGCAGCTGTTGCCAGAAGTAAATCAAAATTAGGGGGCATCCCCAGTGCTAGAGAGTTTCCTTGAGAAAGACCGAGGGATCACTGAGGATATCGGAAGTCAAAGAGAGGAGTCAGTCTGATTCTGCAACAGCTGAACAGACCTGCAGTGGGGCTGAAAGGACAAAGAAGTATTTAGAGAGGTTGCTTGCACTCCAGTGATAGTGGTAAAATGATGAAAGAACTTGTCAGGTTTTTTTTTAATTAAATTTACATTCAAACATAAGACTCAGAGAAGAGTTAAAAACAGACAGTGAGAATATGCAAAGTATTTTGTATTCCTCTAGTATTTCATTTAGGTTTTAAATAAAAAATTGCAGGGTTCAAAGTCAAATCACTGGTTTCAACACAATCTAATTTTATGCAATTTAGATCATTGTATGGATGCAAATTCTACTTTTCAGCCCTCTCCAAATTGTAGGTGAGGGCAGGTAGGAGGGAGGGAAGATTTAGGGAGGGAGGACAACCTAGCTAAACTGTACCACTGATTGGGAGGGGAGGGGAGGGGGGAGGGAAATATCTCTCTGCAATGTCAGAAAAAGGCAGAAATCAAAATTACAGTATTAAAAATAAATGTGACTCATACATTTTGAGAGGGCTGATTTTGTCCTAGAAAAATGCAGTAATATGAATTCCTGGTCAGTCTGGGATATTTATAAAGGTGTCTGTGCTTTTGTTTTGCTTTATGCATACTTATTGCCTGTTAGGAACATTTATTCAGTTTCACAATAAACATTTCATGCCTCTGTGTCCTGCAAGGTCAACTCAACTTATGAAAACCAAGCTGCTGTCTGTCTCCCTTACCTCATCACTAAAATTCCCAGACAGAGCAGAAACTCCAAAACTCATCAAAACACTATCAGTTAGGCTGGAGAGAATTAGAGCTGAATACTAATTTTAATACCTCTATTATGTATGCACAAGATAACTATACTTGAGGTAGAAATAAGCAATGCATCTTGAAGGACTCTTGTTTATTCACTCTTCCCCAAAAGAAAAAAAGTGACGATTCCATCTAATGAAGTGAGAAGGTGAAGGTAGTTTTACTTTGCGAGTGAGATACTTAATGAGGCAATATCCTCTTGAATCTTTGAGATAAGCTCTAGGTCAAAAGTAGACAAATTAGCATAACATTCATATTAATATATTTCAGAATCAGATACAGAAACAACCTGCACTCTGAAACCTGCCTAATCACAGACAGCTAATTTTCAAAGGAGTTTTGGCACTCATTATGGTGATGGATGACAGAACTAAAAACATCAACATTTCCTTGAGATCTGCCATGCTTTGTAGGCACTTCTCTTATGTACTTCATGAATTGTATTTTATATTTTTCATAATTTATTTAGATACTCAGAGAAGTAAACTGAGATTCCTTGAGGAAGATATTTTGGCATGCTGCAACACTGCCTTTGTGTACTTGCAACATAGATAATCCAACATGGTGCTGTATTCCAGCACCCAGAAGTTGCATTGCTGCTATTCTAAACCTCTTATTATCTCATCACAATGAGAAATACATACAGACATTTTTATAAACACACTCACATGCAAAATACTCTGCACAAGAAAGAAGCTGCTATTATTCATGAGCTTTCTCATGCCCCCATATACCGATGCATACATACAAACATCTCTGCTCCCATAGCTGTGTACACAGATTGTAGCCACTAAATGCAAGTTATTAAACTACCTTCCTTTCCTCTAAAATGAATTTAAACATTGGTGTGCCCCAAAACATTGACAACTATGGGCTAGCACTGCTGATGTTGTCCAGCAAAAAGCAAAGAGGAGGGAAAGGATGTGTGGAAGATGCTGCTAAAAAAACCCAAATAATAAAATCCAGGAGTGAAAACAAAAAGGCTCCTATAATTGTTTCCTTAAGTTTTCCTAAGGAATAAATTCTGTTGATTCAGGCTGCCTGCAGTTCTGTGGAGCTCATCTGGACTAGTCAACATAGTGATCTTGATTCTAGGACAAAGTGCATTCCTTATAGCATCAAAATTCACTGCTGCTGGAGAAAATTAATTTTAAAAATAGTATTAATCCTCAATAAAAATGAAATGCAGCCCTTTGCACTGCAAGCACTGGGTTTGGATAAATAGGTGTTCAGGGCTTCATCTTAGCAGTGTGTTAAACATCTTGGGAGTCAATGAACACACTCAGTTTATGCTGCCTACAAGGGAAACTGATGTCTTTTGGCATCTTCTGCTCTCAGGCTCTTTTTGATTACAGTGAAAAGGAACACAAAGGGCTCGTGCCTCAAGCAGCACAGATTAGCCAAAAGCACATATGCCTAAAAATAAGAAATGACTGGAGAGTGCAAGGCAACGGCAGGGATGACGGGAAGATTTATCCTGAAACTTACTGGAAGACAAGCTGGCCATGGGCCTACAAGCAGCAGAAGCCAAGCCAAGGGAAGGGAGCACGTCTTATCAGACACGAGAGCAGACAGCGTGCTGGCAGCTGTGGACACAAACGTGACAGCTGTGAGTCAGGTTACAGCTTCCCCTCTCCTGCCCCAGGGCCTCCCCTCTGCCTCTCCTTTGCGACGGGAGGGAGATCTGCAGCTCGCTGGGTGCCACAGCAATCGATGCCGCCGCGGTGTTTGCTACAGTGGGCACTGCTGGAAACGGCTTCAGCACCTGAACACCATTTCTGCTCAGTTTCACAATATTGTCCCTCTTGCCTGACCGTGAGACTCCTTTTCTTGCTGACTGTTTTCTGAGCAAGTTCTAGCTATGGTCATCTGTGCCTTGGCTGTGTAAGGCTGAGCAAGGCACAGCACAACACAGTAGGTGAGACATCTCTAGGCCCCTTCAAGCACAGCCACAGCAGTGAAACCATCGTGCATTGCCAAGAGCTCACCTCTGCTGGTGCCTTCCTAACCCCTCATTGTTGTACTGGGTTTGCAGGACCAGGTTGTGACAGTGGGGAAGGCTACAGGGGTCGCCCATACTGGGGAAAAACCCAAACAACTCAAATCCAAAGAAACCCCAACAAGGAAGCATTACCAAACAAGAAAAAATAAATACAATAAATCTGATTCCTCCTTCCTGCACAATTTCTCTGTGGCTAAGAAAATTGCTTGTGAAAACCTTTTGTTCTCCTCAGAATGTAAATCCTCACCCTTAGTATAGGTGAGTAGAAGTTTCCTATCAGCTATCTAGAAAGCTTATAACACAACAAAAAGATAAACTCAGTTAATGGTTTAGGGATAGGTGGTGGTTTTTCTTCCTCACTGTCTTTACAGTGTGTTTCATCTTGTATCTTTAAGCATTATAGATTCACAGGCATTATGCAAAACATTATGAGGATAATCGGCACAATGGGGGTTCACTATTTAATGAAAGTAACTCTCTTGTTTTTAATTATAGCATTTAAGATCATCTTATTGTCAAGTGAAATGCAGCCTTGCCTTTTTGTGATTTGCCTAGGATTTAGGAAATATCCCATCACCTACTTCTTTTACAATAAGGATCATCTCCCACATTTTCAGGTAACTGTACACATGCTAAATGTCTTGTTTGGGAGCTTTCCAAAGCCAGGACTAAAAAGCAAACCAATCAAAGGCCTTGTAAAAACTTCCTACTGTAAAATATTCTGCTAATTTTAAAATACTGTAAAAGAAGCAGGGGAGAAGTTCAGTTTTAAGTATCTCACTCCAAGATGTTTTTAATTTCTGGAATATATTGTTCCCCATTTTTTGCAGTTTATTCCTCCTAAAAAGTAAGTCCCATGAATAAAACAGCCCCAGTGCTAGACTACTTGGAGCAGACACTTCAGCAGCAGGTAATTAGATTTCACACATTTTATATTTTCAATTATTTCATTTACACTATAATCAATGTTTTTCACATGTAAGGAACACTGTATTAGACTAGAGATTTCTATCTTGAAAGAAAAAACCAGCAAACAAAAGAACAAAAACCATTATTAACAAAATGTTCCAAATCCTGTTTGCATAGAGATATGCACGGTAACTCAGCACCAGAGGAAAGGAATTGTACCCAGACACACACACACGTTTCAAGACCAAAAAGAAAACCATAATTGCTGTGTTTAATGTTTGTATCTTTTGTGTACATTTTAACCATATTTGCAATTTGCAGAGCTATTTGCCTGATGGCATTATTATAAATCTATTAAATCCATCCTTTGAACAGATGGTGCTATAAAATACTATTGTATCTGGGAAGAGGTGTTTGAAGACACAGTGGATGTGCAGGCATACATGTGATGACACCTAGAAGACCACAAAAGCTATGTAAAACAGATAAGTACACCAAGTGGGAGGCCCAGTCCCGCAGCATGGCTGATCAGTGTGTCTTTTTCATAATATCAAATGCCATCTTCGCAATGCTTGTAAAATAATGCCCACTGGGTTTTGGAATAAAGATCTCCACTGGTACCTCAGCAGTATCTTTTTCCTGAAAGCTCTGTATTCCCTATGGATGATCTGTTTCAGAAACAAAGAGATAAACAACGTGTCATGTTATTTAGTTTCTCGGCATTTTCAAGAGGATTTCCTTTTTTAAAAAAAAAAAAAAATGGAATAATCTGTTATTGGTAACACTAATAAAAACCCAGCAAAAGTTTAAATATTTCTTTTCCTCATAACAGTAGCAGTAACAATATTTACTCATTGTCTTTGACACTATTTTTTTTTCATGCAAATATGCAACAGAAATAATAAAAAGCCAATAGTATATTATTTGATTTGATGTATATAAGAAGCTGGCTCCTAGTGCTGAAATTTGTACAACATGTTGGCATAGTTCAAGGAGAGCAAATTTGCAATGAATGAAGATAATTTACACTGAAAGAAATTAGTGCCTAGTTTGATTAGGAATTAGCCTTCTGTTCAAATTTCAGCAGAGTAATGTATTCATTCTTGGCTAGAGCATTAGCTGGGTTGAAAGGGTGAGAGAAGAGCTTGTGGACAAAGGGAAAATTAAAAAGTAAAAAGATCAAAGAGCTATTTCTCCAGTTCAGTAATAAGGTAACTTACACGGTTCAAACAAATCACTACCAGTGTGTTACACTGAAATGCACATTTACTGTGCTACTCAATCTTTCCTGGGGTAGGAATTCCTATTGTCCCGTTTTTAGGATTACATTGTTCAGTTTTTTGGGATTGCATCATTCATTGTGTGTTTTTGCACCTAATCACACCCAAAATGCTCAGTTTGAGAGGCAGGTAGAAATGCTGCCATAGGACAACAGGCAGGAGTTGAGGATGTGCTGTGCACATACAAATACTGCACTGCTAAAATTTTTCTTCCCTGCCACCAGCCCTGGTATGGAAAAACAATTCATCAATCATCTTAAAGCAATTCATGTTAAACCTAGAGAAGTAGGCTTCAGAGCTACTGAAATCTTCAGCTGCCCCGCTACGGTTCCTACCCAGGGAGCCACGCTGGCCAGGGCTACAATTCTTTCAATTTCCATCCAGGAAAAACACATTTCCAGAAAGAATTGGCTGGAAATTCAGCTTTATGCATTAAAAATGCAGCAGAGAACAAATGAATCCCGAGCAATCTCTCCTCGGAAAAAGTCAAAGTGTTGACTATGATGAAGTGGCATCTGGAAGGGTCTGCCACTCAAGTGTGCAAGCTCTTTGAGGAGTTAATCTATGAGAGAAGCTTAAAAAAATGCCAGTATTTCTGTTGTGGTGCCAGCTGTCAGGGCTCTGACAGTTTACCTCGGCACTGAATCTTCAGAACAAAGGAACTAGGTCATGAAACAGAAAATTTAAGCATATTCCCCATGAAACTCACCTTAAAAGATGAGCATTCAGGTTACTAAGTCAAGGACTGAAAAGTCAGAAAATGACAAATTTGGGGCTGCACGTTCAACTTTAACTCTTCCTCTTTGTATATCTGCATTGTTGAACTACTAATTATACGACTGCAGAAATAATTGTGTGTAAAGACCATACTTCAGCTGATGGCAAAAAGCACTGCTGTTATTTAATTTTAAGTGATTAATTAAAACAGGGGTTTAAAATACCTCACTGAATACAGTGCTTGCCCACCAGTGTTTGCGTATCCTCCCCCACAGCCCCGAAAAGCCTCTACCACCCCCAAGCTCCTTGCTGGAGTCACCTGCCTGCCCTCTTTCACTGCCTCGGTTGCCCCACTGTCTCCGATCACAGTTCAGCTCTTTGGACACCAGATTGCTCTAACTCCAGTGTTCAGCAGCACCTCTAAATCTCTGGGTTACTTTTTATTCTCTGTCCTGCTCTTTCTTCATCACCCCCACTGAAATAAGACAAAGGAAGTGGCAGCAGCAGAGGAAGGGGAATGCTCCCTCTGGATGGAGCTGAGCTGATAGGTCTCCTTTCCATTGTCTCCCTTGGACAACAAGTTCAGAAGAACCAAGGCAAGGACTTTGACTGCCAACAGGGAGAGACATCCTTTTTCAGAGGACAAAACCATCGATTGCTCACAGCCAAAGGCTTTGACACAGGTCTCCTTGATTCAGTGTGAGCCAGCTTCAATTTCCTCATGCAGACGCTCTTCAGTGGACAGCTCCCAGTGTAATTAAGGAGTTTATAGTCAAGAGAGTGCAAGTTTCTAAATGCTGATGCCCTCCACAAGAGTAGCAGTGTTCCTGGCTCCCTTCTGTCATGCTCCAGATGGCAAAGGAAAGACACAGTCTGTATTTCCCCTTGTATCCCAAAGTTAACACAATGCATTTGCCTTGTCACATTTTCCACCCCGCCTCAAAATTCATGTGCTGTGCAAACACACCCAAGTTTTGCAAAGTTCTTTCCTCTTTGGGAAAAAATAATACAATGCTCCCATAAATCAAACCTCATCCTTTAATGAATGGGCCGTTTCAAAAGGAGAGACAAAATCTTTCATGAGGATAACAAATAAAGCTGGGGAAAAAAACAAAACATGGAACCTTTCAGGAGTACATTCTTCACACCACGATTTCTTTGGGTCATGGATTTATGGGTCAAGTCTATTTAGAAACAGCAGCAATGAGTGTATGGTACCATGTACGAGGCACAGAGAAATAAGGCAGATTAGATCTACTATGTGTTTACAAAGGCATCGCTCATAAACTGTTCAGAGAATGAATGTTTCCTAAAGCCATTTTAAGCACACTGAAATATGCTCCCTGACAAACACATCCTTTACAACCTCTTCCAAGTCAGAAACGTTTTTCAATTTAAAAATAGGAGGTACAGTTTTCCAAAGCAGCACAGAAGTGGCATTCCCTTCTGCATAAAGTGCTTGCTTAGTGAAGATAATTGAGGATGGAAAATACATTATTTTTTCTGTTCTATCTACCATAGCAATTAAAAACAACAATTAATTGTGTCAAGGTGCAAAATGATGATTTTAATTACACTACCAGAGTAACATAAGAGGTTCACATGCAGTGACTACCCCCTTGATTGGTCTACTACAGAGGAAAAGATAGGATTGCTTCCCTAGGGCAATGTTCTCCACCTCATTCATGTTGATTTACTTCACAAATAACCTCAGTAACTTCTTTTACTGACCTCCCTAGTAGCAGGTTTTTGAAAGTAAAACCAAGATATTTTTTCTTTTTATGGAATTATTTTATTATTTTATTCTATTTTTAAACACTACTGGGAGAAGTATGTGCCCTATACAGCATCGTATTTTACAGTCTGTCTTGTAATTTAAAATTGCTTACGAATGTAGCAGAAATAATCCTAAAAGAATGAAAAAGCTGATTTTCAACAGCATTCACGGCACCATTCAGGGCTCAGGAAGTCCAGACATCTCGCTCCCACTGCTGGCACACTGAAGCACACTCAGAAGGCAGAACACCAAAAGGACCCTCCTTTCTTTAATTATGCCTTTACCTCTCCCATCATTGAAATAGTATGCCCTGAGGCAAAGTAGGAAGAAACAGCAAACTCTTTCCTGAAAAGTTCATAAAGCAAACATGATCCATATATCTAAGACTCTATTCCCCTTGTACCTTCAGGGAGAGAGGAATATTATTGAAATTATTAAGTTCATTTTACTGTCTAGTGCCTTTGAATAGTATTGTTAAATTGGAAAAAGAATATCACTGCAGTCTTGAAACCAGGGTGTCTAATCCAGTGCTAGAGGCAGAGGGAACTGTATCCACATGCTGCAGAAGATAGATATATTCAGATTTACATTAGTCATTTCAAACTGAAGAGGGCAGTTTCATGCTAATGCAATATCCTAGCTTAAATGGCTTTGTCAAAAAAAAGGTTTCCTCTGGTTTCTGACCTTTTTTTGGTTGAAAAAAACCACAAATACAGAGATTGTCTTAATCCCTCTTGTTTTTATTCAAACACCTGTGCTGGGCCATATTCATAAAGATGTTTCATATCCCATCCTGCATCTTCCAGATGGTTTTTATTAGAGGTCTTTGGGAAGATTTTCCTCTTACCCCCTTCCTTGCTTCCTCAGAACAGTTAATTAAAATACTTCCATGGAGATGCACAACATGGACCCACTAACTAGTGTCAGTCATTGTGCAAAAAATGAGCCTGTTTGTTGGGGAACTGGTTGTTGCAACTATTTTTTTTGTCATGGCAGCCTGTGTTCTTATTGTGATTCAGCAGAACTGCTGAGACATCAATTAGTGTGGTTTCTAAAAGCTTTTATAACTCATGTTTAAAATGCCAGCCTCAACCACAAAGCACAGCAGTCCCATAATCTACAAAATAAAATTTGGGGCTCAGTTTCCATTTACCTAAACTTCTGCAATAATAAAAATGCGTCTGCTGAAGACATCTGTTAGAAGTCGGTAACATCTAATTTTTATGGCAAATAATAGAGTTCAGCTCCATAAGATTAGAGGTTACAGGCTCGGCCTTTTGGCTGGCTTGGCATTCCTGTTGAAATGTTCTGCCAGCCAACTTAATATATGCATTAAAAAAATCCCAATGTCTTGATGATTTCCTCCTCCTCCTAAGACTCAAAATACAGCAATAGTTTCGTCTCTTAATGCTTTGCTCCATGGCATTGTTGAGCCTATGGCAGTGTCTGTTTGATGGGACTGACAATAATATTATTTCTTTTCACTAAAAATAAAGGCTTAATGAGGCGAAATCCAGAGTTAATTATATGTTGGAAACATACACTCTGCTGGAGAGGAGGTGGAGTTGCAAAAATCACTGTATTTCAGGCCAGCCCTGCTTGCATTCTGGGTTTCAGATATTGAACTTTGTCAACCCAAAGCTTGAGATTCAGGGTTTTTTCAGATCAAATTCAGTCTTCCAGCACATGTAAATTGTAAAATAGCACACAGCTATTGTAGAGGATGTTTTTGGAAAATAAATATAACAACATTACCATTCATAACAATCAAACCATCTGTGACTTTTAACCAAAGTTTTGCATTCCTTTTTAACTCAAAACCCTGTGAGAGATATTTATGATTCCCCTGGGCAATATATACTAGTGAAATAATCAGATTTGAAGTGCCTGTGAAAATCATGAGCAGAAAAAGGATACTGTCACTTCATCTAACTTCTAACAGAGGATCCAGTGAATCGCTAAGCAGAACTGCTCTCTGGGACGTGCTTGCATAAAGCTGCAGAGAGACATTCACCAAAGACTCAAATATTATCAAATGGGTCCCTGAAAAGCCAGAAGAATCTGGGAAGATTGTGCCATCAATATTAACACAACTTATCTGAAGGCTGAGTATCAGAAGCATAAGACTGGAAACAAAAATGGTCGGCCAGCCTACAGAGTTGCTGCTGGTATTGCAGAGATCTAAGTCGCCTGCTGGGCTTTTTGAAAGATAGGAGAACATGGGCCAGGTCATGGCTTGGGTTTCATGACCCCTCTGTGCCCAGATTTCCCTCAGGGAATGAGCCCTTACTCCAACTGCCCCCTTTCTAGCTCAGCAGCTTGCATTCCTCCTCCTTCCTTTCTAGAAGGATTTACTACTCTGCTGTCTCTAATAGACTATCCATCTACGGACAAGGCTAAGGGGTGGAAGAACTATCAAATCTGCCACTTGAATTAATAATAAAATAAATAAATTGCAATCCAGGAATGGGAGAGTGCCTGGACTGGCTTCATAGACCCACTCCCCTTCTATTGCCGTCCTTTCCTCACCTATCACTCATTAGTAGCATTTTAATACACTGTGGTCCTGGTTCCCCATTTTATCTCTTCTGGTAGAGTCAAAAGCAGCTCTACAAATCAAGTGAAAACCCAGTGGCAGGTGTTTTTATTTCATTTTAGTAGTGCTTTATGAACAAACCTATAATAAAATGATTGGATGCAAGCAACCGAATTTTGACCAAAACAACCCAAAACACCCATTTTTTTAAAATTAAATCTTGAATCTGTAAAATAATCACACACCTCTCCAGAGTCTTTTGCTCCTTCCTGTCCTCTCCTCTGTTGAGGACAAGGGCTAGCCTGGGACACCCATGTCATCATGCTGACACAGCTGACTGTGTGACCACAGGCACAAAAGAGGCAAGGGGCTTGCGACCAAGCAGGAAAGGATCCACAGTGACACCAGGTTTGAGGCTCTGTAGATTTAGTTTCAGACTTAGAACAGAACCAGCTGAGTGCCCATCTCCATGGAGAGGACTCTTACACCCACCCACACCACACCTCTCTCGCGCTGGATCTGACGCTCACCCAGCCTCGAGGTACATGAGTTGTTGAGTATTTCCCTCTCTTTTAGGAACACTTACTGCATGTTCTCCTGATTCCCCCACCATGCTAAAGAAAACCAGCAGGAGCATGAGCCTGACGGGGAAGGGGTGGATGGGAGGAAGGGAGGAACCCCTTTTCAGAGATCACAATCAATTGCATCAGCTGAAGCCATGTCACGAAAATACATCTCCAGAGATGGGGGATAATCCTGCAGATTTAGCCAAACAGTCAAGAGGATAAACAATACTTACCTGCTATTCACTCCTCCCAGTGCATGGCTAGGAAGCAGAAGAGGAGGAAAAGACAAGTGGGAGAAGCTCTGGTAATCTCTCGCTCTCTCGCTCTCATCCTTAGGTAGAACAGCTGAAAACAATGTTTACCAAATGGGATAAAGCACTTACTCAGCACCCCAGAGTGGGGAAGGTTAAGAGGATATTGAAATCACAGCCACAGTCCATTCTCTCCTCTGCCCAGGGGTTAATTACCCATCTCCCTCTTATTTAGGATGTGTTGTAAAACAACAGGCTAACCCTTTACAAGTGGAGGATTATTTTTATCATTTTGGGTTTTTTTAATGAACAAATATTAAGAAATACTGTTGTTTTCTTAGTGCTCCTCTGCTATCTTTAATGAAGCTCTCTGTGTGCTGGATACACCTGCAGAGCTCTTTAGGAACAGAAGATTGGTCATCATCAAGCAAATCTTTCTTCACCTCTCATGACTCTATTTATGATATACTGATTAATCAATCATCTGAGAGATTAAAGGTCATCTTTATAAAATAAATGGCTTATGGCTGCAGCAAATCATGGCTTTGAAATTTATTGGAAAAGACTGTAAATTGTCAGTCATGTTATTACACAAATAAATCAGATAGTTACTGCAAATTGATTAACCGATTCCAATTTTTTTAGGAACAAATTGTTGCTCCAACCTATTTTTCTCTCTTCTTGGACAAAATGATTGCTTTGTAGTCTGAGTGAATGATTGCCTGTGTGTCCAAGGCCACAGTTATTGCTTTAAGTTGCTTCACACACATTAACGTTTTTTTGAGTGTTGTTCACCACAATTTGTTTTCACATGAGCACCACTCTCCGTTTGAAAAGACTGAAAGGTACAACGGCTGTTTGAGATGTCGAAAATAACACTGCAACAGCATAATCAGCATTATATTAGTGTATGGAAAGACCATACAATTAATATAGATAGGCTTTTTCAAGTTTCACAATAAAAGTAGAGAACTAAAGTTAATTTCCTACACTGACAGAGAAACATTTAAGACCCTCTCATTGTACATGGTTTGCTGTATCAGTGCTGTGGGGTGAGGAGAGGAAACAATGGAATGTTTCAGTAATGGAAAATAAAGTTGTCTGAAATTCAGGACTTTCATTGCTGAGATTACAGTGAATTTTCTTGGTGAAAATAATAACATAGAGTTACATTAAATTAGAGATTAAGAGATGACTAAGCACATTTAATTTACTATTATTCTCACTGCATTTGCACCATCTGCATGTCTCTAATAAATCTCTTTGGCTCACATCTAGTGGACACAGCAGTGGAATTTCCACTCTCAATTCAGATGCCTCTTTGTTTCATTCCAGTGCCTTCTTGCTGTGACCAACCACTCTGCAAGTCTGCGGGATCCTTTCTGGAGAAAAAGAGGTAAATTCCTCTCACCAGATAAAATCCAGGCATGTCTCCATGGCTGGATCAGCCCAGGCACTGCTCAGACATACAGACAGGTCTGCACCAGGTTTTCCTCCTGCTGCAGAGAGCTGTCCTATGCCTCTACCAGGTTCTGTATCCTCACGAATTCTCTTGGCACGTCCTGCCGCAGGCACAACCTGAAGTGTCACCTTATCGGAACACAAATGCAAAAGGCTGTCATCTCTGGCTCATTGCAAGAAGTATAAACTATTAAAATTCCTTAAAACATCTCAGGTCAGAGAATGCTTTGCAGGGTCATGAGGCTCCTGCCTCAAAACGCCACGGAACTGGGTGGGAGGAAGAGGCATTCATAAATGCAAGAGCCCTTGTGGCCACTTAGGGGAGGATGTATCAGCTCAGCTTATTGCTGAGGATTATAGAACAGGCCACTGGAGTCTGAAAAACTGTAGGCATCCCACTTGAAGGTACATCCTGAAAATTAGAAAGGATATATGAAAAGGACGGAACAGGCCAGTTTCATACACAGATTATATGACAGGACAGAGGAGCCCGTGAGTGAGACACAGGAAGCTGTGTGATAGGTGTGAGCCTGGGATCGCTCCATGTGCCATCCTCCAGCACTAGACACGTCTCTCTAAAAGACTGTTAAAGAGAAACACTTGTGCCACGTCTTCAATAAAAAGGACTTCATCTTCTTGAATGTAATGTATCTCTCTGCTGGTCATTGTGTACGTGATTGCAGCCATAAGGTCAGTGGGTTGCTCGGATTGACAATGGAATATGCTATTCTGCTGTCAGGAGAAGTTTTGGCCCTTTAGGGCACAGGCTGTCAGCATCACTGGAGTAACATGTTTCTGAAACTTCTGTGAGGATGCAGGGAGGAGTGTTGCCATTTCCTGCCTTGGTCAGTGGGAAGAAAGAAGCTGCAATTCTTTAAAACAGCGATAGAACACAAAAAATAGTTCAGAAAATGAAGATGAAGCAGTTAAAAGAGGAAGAGGACCTTGAAAAAAAAAAAAAAAGTGGCTGGGGGAACTGTTTTAGCATAAACATGAAGCAGCAGCTCTGGAAATGTGGACAGCAGACCTGATTAGCAAGTCTGATTCATCCCAGTACCTCGTTAAAGCCCTACCTCTTTGCATATACAGTAGCACAATAGCTCCTAAAACATCCACTTTGCCAACAGGAATGCAGCTGAAAAGGAGGTGCTGTTTGGTCTCCTGCATGTTGGAGTTCCTGGTCTCTTGATACTGGAATGGCCTCAGGAGCTGCAGGTTGCTGGTCATAAAACAGACAAGCTTGAGGGTAAATATTTTATGGCAAAGATTTAACTGGCACCTGGTAGGTCCCGAAAGAAGAAGCAGAAAGATAACAGAAATGTCACATTTTCCCTTCTGAGCCGGCACAAAGTACAGTTCAGGCAGCCAGAGAACCTGGCCCAGACATCCAGGAAGGCAGGGTACCAGGCAGGCTCTGTCACCAACCACTGCTTGCCCTCTGCTGTTCATCTATTTAGGAACTCTTGTTTTCAGGGAGGCACAACGGGGAATTTGCTGCTGATTTTTCTGTAAATAAAATGATCTAAGGCCAATTATTAAGACTTGTTTATTATACAACAGCTCATAACTGTTAAGGGGGGCTAGAAATGTCTCCCAAAATGCTACATGCTTGTTAAGATATTTAAAAACCAAAAGGCCATAGTGTTATCAATTGAGAAGTTTAATCTGGTTGGGAGTTCATGTCATAAACACTAATGACTCAAAAAACAAGTCAAAATGTACTGGTCTTAAAGGGTCAACAATACCTAGTAATTCCATTTAGGAATTTTTCAGGTCCTTTCTTCCTGCGTACTGTCTCACATGCATCCTATACGCCTTACACAGATACTTACTAAGATACTTCTCTGTTGTAAATGAGTCTTATCCCATCAGCTCAAAAAAAACTGCCACTAGTTGGAACTAGGCTGATGCTCCCAGGATAAACTCCTTCCTGCTGATGCCTGCAGCACCAGACAGCCACTGTAAGGTTACTGAATTCAATGGAGCAAGGCTGATTATCACCAGCTGAAACCCCAATCCTTCCTATAAGCATGACCAGTTATTTTGGGTCATTTTATTTTAACTGTATCCTGAATACCTTTACAAAGTTTGACAAAAGTTTTGTGCTTTTTACAATGGACTGTAAAACATTAAAAATCTCTATAAATGTTTTAAAGATTTAACAAAGCCAAATAAAAAAAAAACCTCTGCAGGTTGATCCGTTCGTATTCTGAAGTTCTCTGTGGGCACCCTGCTTCATAGAAACTCTTTTCCCAATGTAACTGAATATCCTTTTAATGCAAAAAGCTGTATTGTTATTCTTAACTCTTGGACCAATATTTGCTTTAGTTACATCATAATGAAACCCTTTCTGTAGAAGTCAGCTGGGGCAGAAAAAGTCCCTATGGAACTGTAACAAACAGAATGTGCCACCTAGTCACTAATTTTAGAAGATCACAGTTATTTTTTCTGATAAACCTGGTGTGATGCCTGTAATATACTTTCAAGTAGCACCAAACAGAGCTGTTGAACTTTGCTTTTCAACTCTCTCCTTTTCTTTTCCTTTTCCTGTTTTGCCCTGAGGTCTCTGAACTTTGGCAAGTATATGAAAGTCCTCAGAATCCCCATGATTTTCTCTCTCTTTTTTTCTGTTACACACCATTTTCTGGGTTACCACGGAAAAAAGCCACGCTGTTGTAAGCCAGCTGCAAATGCTCCAATGTCTCTTGACAATCAGTGACCCAAAGAGCTGAGCAAACACAACTGCTACTGAGCTCCCTTTAAGGTGTCCAAATATAGAAACATCCTTCAAACAACCAGCAACAGAAAAAGCAAAATATTGTACTGAAAGAGGGGCTTCATTAACTTATTGCTCTGCGTATTTCAAGTATAGGGAATATGCCAAGCCATAATGTATTAGCTTCCTGACATTGCTCAAGCAACTCAAAGTCTAGTGGACCTTTAAAACTCACTCATAGATGTTGCCAGAGAAGGGCATCTTTGGATGCTTTGTCTGAATTTAGAAATTCAAATGCCATATTGTACAGTTGTGATGCTGTGATTTGATCATCTGAGTGAGAGATTCGCATGTCCCACTGACATATTCCAGGCTGAAAACTGAAAGTGAAGAAATAAATCCTGAGGCTATTGAAGTCAATGGACAAATTTCCATCGCTTTCCAAAAGGATAAAGGATGAAGTTAACTAGGATCTCACACACAACAGAAACAACTGTAGAGAAACAAGTTACAAAAGCTACTCTTCTTTTGGCTTCAGACCACGGTATAATGACACACAGTTTTTGTATTCCTTTGTTTAGCAAATGCATATCCTAATATTTTAATATAAACTCCAGCCTATCTTTAATATATCTCACTACTCCATGAAAGATTTTGTCAGTTTAAAGAAAAATATTGTCCTTCCTTTTGTACAATTGGTTTTAATACTGTGTTAAGCTGTTTTAAAAAAAAAGTCATAACAGCCTTTCTTAGGTTCTCTTCTTGGTGGCATTGCCACCACTGAGTTATTATGTAAATTATTGCAATCTGGTTAGCTCCTTCCATCTCTTTTCTTAACAAAAGGGGTCTGCAAGTGCTAATCAAAATGTTGTAATTTACATATTAATGAAGTTTTCATAATGGCATTTGCTTCATATGTAATATGAATGGTATGGAGACTTTTCACTCTTCTTTTGAGCAACCACTACATTTTGATTTCTTGAAGTAGCTGAGCTACATCTGAAAACAAACTGTAAGTGCCTCACAGTATATCTCCTTATGTATATGTGTGTGTATATATATATATACATAAATATTTCTGCATATCTTTGATATCAGAATGATACACTCCAGTGTTTGAATCTAAAATGTAGCCTCACTTATCCCTGTGAACTGTTATTTACTCACATTCCTTTGAACACTTTTTTTTGCAATCATTCTGCAAAATGCTAAAGGCATATTTTTCTGCTGAGAGTGTGGAGCACGAATAAGTAGTGAATCTTTTTTTTTTTTGTGGTTTAAAATAAGAGAATAAAGAGGAAGAGGGGGACGGATAGAGACAGAGAGAGAGAAAGTATTAAAAATACCACAACCCACTCCTATGGAAAGTTGAAAGGTAAAAAATTGCCCTGCTGCGACAAATGTCACATTAAAAAAAGCTGGATAGGGAAGAACATTGAGTTTCTATTTTCCATTCTATTTTCTACTTTGCTGTTATTTTCAAATATGGCAACCACAAAAACTCTGTTTAGTGTTACATCTTTAAAGCTTTCTAATTAAAGATCTGGAATCACATGTATTTGTGAATCAATACAGAGAGCTGTATCAATTTCTACTTTCACCTGAATGGTCAGTGCGAGCAGTGTTATGTCCATTAAATTTAGGATGTAAATTATCTGGAAATCTCAAACAATATGTGGTATCCCAAGTGAAAAAATGACATCCATAGTCCAATTGAATGTCCAGTTCGTTCTTTTTATAGCTTTCAGTCATGGGATCTTGTTCTTTAACAAATCCCACTAAAAAATGGAGATGAGCTTAAATGTTTATTTGCTAAACTAAATGGACCATGTAGAATCTCTCAGAACAATCCAGTTTTTTAACCATTGTCTTTATTCTTATCTGAACCTTTTCCAGAATTTAACTGTTTCCTTCAGGAGTGGACTGTGAACTCGATCATTCCAGAAATGTTTATTCTTGGTGAAAAAACAATCATAATCCTCATCTGTTCCCCATGTTTCTGCTCTAAACAATCCCATTTTTTGGCTATAATTTCATCTGGGAGCTCATTTTCATTGGCACAGACACCGACTTAGCTTCCTGAATTTGTAAGTCTATGAGACTTTTTTTTAAGATGTTCTCAACACTCCAAGATAAAAGATTCTTTGTCATTATGAGACCTGATATTAGATTAGTTCCATCCTGGATGTGAAGTATTGTGAGCTTTAAACATTATCTAGATTTAAGACTCCATCAAAACAGAGATTTACATGGGTTTTAATAAAACAGTTTAGTGTAATTGATAGGTGTTCACAGTACTTTACCATCATCCTTAGCTGGAGCAGGAGTTAGAGCTTTATCTGAGAACACTGACCCAGGAACTTACAAAAAATTTTTCTCCAAATTTTCAGGAACAAAAAAATGAGAAATAATTTTTTTGTACAGAATTTCACTCATTGTCTCCACTCACTCCATCCACAATTTGTCTATTAAAGTCTAATCCAAAGCAAACCGATCCAACATTTAGCAGGGTCTAATGGAAGATTGCATTTACATGGAAGATGTTTTCTATCATTGAAAAAGAGACCCTCCTAATGGTTGTATCTAAAGCTTCATGACAAACACTTCAAAAGCAGATTAAAGACATGTGGGAGGTATGGAATGATATTAAAAAAAGAATAATTTACACTGAATCTCAGGAAAGCACTTGAGAATAAGATTGATTCAGCTACAGGGAATATTCCCAGGGGTGTTGATAAGTGTTTCATTGCTTGGAGTATTTAGAACTGGTGCTAAGGAAAAATAATTTTTTTTTTTTTTAGTCGAAAGCATTTGAAATTAAAGTCATGTTCATTTTTATTTTTTGTTCTTCTTTTTCGAAACTGACATATGATCAATATTTTTAATTTACTGAAATAGCTAGTGTTTGAAAAATTATATATTTCAATAACTGTTGCAATCATATTTTCACTAAGCAGATCAGAACTAATTCAGAAAGGGCACAGAAAATTGTCAGTCAAAATTTAATATTGAGATTTTAATTCCATATTTTTAGAAGTGTATTTTTTCAACCAGAAAACCCAACACATATGAAAATGTAGAACATCTACATTCAGAATGAAGTTAAGCAATGCCTTGGAGATCATGCCTGCTCTCTGCATCTCCTGTGCTGTTCTCAATATCTTATTCCCTGAAGGGAGAGGCAGGGACAATGTACAATGACAGCCATCATGTCCCTGTCTCATACTGGTGTGCAAGGGAAAGATGAAAATTCTTTAGTGTACCTGTTCTCCTCACTAAGACAACTTTTGACCCAATCAGAGACTGACAACCCTTCTAGCCATGTGAACTCCTTACTAAAAACAACTAAAAACTCAAAAGTTGCCAGTTGGCCATCCTGGTCTAACTCAGCACCAGCACCTAAAGCAGGAAACAACACAACCAGCATAATTTAGCACACATATTGCACAGAATGTCCCACAACAGATAAGGAAGCAAACACTGAAAGACTGCTTTGAAACCTGTTTTTTTCCCCTCTATAAAACCTTGGTGAGGTGCATTCCAACCTTGTATAATTTCTGTGAAGACTTTTGGCAAAATGTTGATGCATCCTCATCTTATGGTCAGTTTATTTATCTTTAGATATAGAAAATTACTAAATTCGCTGTTTTAATGAAGAAAATGCTCTCCCCTGTAAAGAGAGGAGTTCTGGTGTTTTAGTGGTAGGTGAAGAACTGTGCTGGCTTTCCTTGCTGTTTGGAACCAGAGGGGACATTATATATATATGTTTATATACGTGGCATCCATGCCCAGGAGCCCTCCTGTTCACATCCAGTTTACTAGCACAGATAAAAGCATGTAGCTCTCCAAGGATATTAAATGGTTTGTTTTCATAAAACCCAGTGGGTTGGTTTTTTTTTTTGTAGGATTCACCCATCTTTAGAGGACTTTGTGTGCTTTTTCCTGTCTGTAATGTACTCT
>VZTA01013213.1:29510-293226 GCA_013398855.1 Mohoua ochrocephala
CTTTAATTTGCCCCTTAACAGTGGGGGTTTTTTATTTTTTTTTTTTTTTTTTACATTTTTTCCCTTCATTTTTTACATATTTGGTGGCTTTTGCAAATATAACCCAACCAGAACACTGACACCATGAATGCTGTCAAACAAAGAATTAACCTGAGGAAGTAGATATTACTCTGATTCCATGACAGTGGTGGAAATATTCTTCTCCAAACTGAAAGGCTCAGTTTCGAGGCTTATCAATAATTTCTTGCAGGTTGTTCTTTATTCCAGAACACACGGCACATATTCCAAATCCTGGAAAACAAATTAAAAAGTCACCTTTTGCTGTGATTACAGGGAAACATCAAACACAACTGTGTATAGGTACCCAGAGAAACAAAACACAGTGTTTTGAGGACAGTTCTCAATCAAGCACTCCTAAAGGGAAAAAATTCACTGATCCATACAGCCTCTGCTACTTCTCATCCCAGATCAAATGGCCCACCAGAATTCTTTGTACAGGTACTCAAAAAGACTTTACAAACAAAATGATTTTGAACCCAGCAGAAGTGCCTTACAGAATTTTCTATTTTCGTACAGATCTGCACCACATCCTTTCTCTCAGAAAACTCCAGCAGAGTTCTTTCTGTAACATCAGCTACATATCAGATTTGATCTGCTTAGAACAGATTTAGAAAAAAGTGGAAGCAAAACAGTGAAAGGTTTAAAAGCATTCCCTGGGAAATACACTCTACAGGGCAGCAGCATGAAATTACAGGGGAGGAAGGAAATGGGAGAGAAGCTCATTTTTAGGAAGGTGTTGCCTCTTTGACATGCATGGCTGAGGTGTGGGAGGGAGCAACAAAGATTCACACTGGCCAGTCTTTACCCAAGAAAGGCTCAAATAATTAAGCAATCCATTTGTGTGAGTGTTGTAAAGATTAAAGGCTGTATGGTACAGAATTGGTAGAAGTGGAAGGGAAGAGACAAAAGAGTGGGGCATGGTGGGGAACCTGGATCTGTAGTGGTGAGAGGAGCCTGACTGGGTAAAGCAAAAACCCTTGTTAGGAGCTAATGAACCTCTCTGCACTTAGGAATTACAGGATATTAAGGCACACGTACTAGTTCTGTGAAGCTCTGCTGGGGAAGATAACATAAACCCGGACCACCTGTGTTGACAATTTTCCTCACCGTGGGAAATTTATTCCCCACTAAGTGCTGAAACATATCTAGTACCAAATCCACCTCTGAACTAAGAATTTAAAAGTTCCCAGTAAACATATTTCTTACTTCTGTTACCCACCCTTCATATTTCATAAAGATAAATAAGCGATTTGAAACTAGGTGCCATGGATTGGAAATGAGTCCTATGTTCCTCTCTGCTTTTACATGAAATGAAAGACAACTCCATGTTTCAATAAAATTAAGTTTGGAGTCCAGCCAGAAACTTTTTCTGTGCTGTAATTTCATTTAATTTAAGAGAGAGGTGCTTCTAGTTACAGCTTTGCAGCTATGGCCAGGAACACAAGGAAGAAAACATGTCATTGACTGACACTTAGAAGTGACAGCTGTCACTAGGACACCTGCTTGAGCAGGGAGATTGGACCAGATGACCCACTGTGGTCCCTTCCAGCCTGACCCACTCTGCGATTCTGTGACTTGGGCTGAGCAGCAACGGCAATCTGTTAATATACTCTCTTTGTAATTCAGCAGAAGTTCTCGTGTTTTCACATTTTAAAAATTGGCAAGTCTAATTTGTGAGCAAGAGGAATTATGGAAGAAAATGTCAGTGAGCGAAAGGTGATATTTGGAATTTATGATAAGAATTTGAAAAAGAGAATTTACCTGGAATCCTGAATGAGCAGATTCACTTTAAAGTGTTTGTCGATCCCCCAGCTCTAGCTGGGGGGTGCAGCTCTCTGACTTGGCTCTACATTTCAAATATATAAGCAAACAGAGAAGCATTTTGGGCCCAAATGTCTGGAGACCAGCTGCTGTCCAAAACAATCACTTTCTCCCCTTTCTCTAACACTTCCCAAGTAAAGCTAAAAAGCCTATTTCAAGTCACCTCGCCCCAGCTGCTAACAGAAATTTCTTGCTTTTCTATAGTATTTCTGTTGGAAACAATTGCCAAAGTGTCCAGCCTGTTGAATCGCAGGGAAGCTGAGATTTAACCTTGGCAGGAGGCCATGTGATTGACATTTCCATTGCCAGAGTTTGTCCGAGTCATTCCGAGAGCCAACTAGATTTCATTTTGCCTTATCTGTGGGTTATCATTCTTACAAGAATCATCTCATTCTGGCAGGATCTTGATTTAAGGCTTTAAAAGTCAGCTAGGCTCAAACGGATTTTGCAAGGTCACAAACACTGCAGGTTTCTCTCCATAATGTGGAATTAGAAGATTGAGTGTCAGTCCTTTCAAGGTCCTAGCAACAGCTAGATGTGCCTCACAGTCTCATTCTCAATTAGGGCAATTTTTAAGGCTGTCAGCCGCTCACAATTTCATCCCATGGTTCTCACCTCCATATTTTTTCCAGGTGCACAATCCTGACAAAAAATTTGCTTCCCCTCCATATGCAAGCTACTTGGAGTGCCTTCCTTTGTGTTATATTTAGATAAGCACGTACTCCAAATTTTCATCCAATCAAATAAAATCTCCCTTTCCAAAAAATATCTGCTCCTATAATTGCCTCTCTCACCCATGGGGGAACATAAGAAGGAATGCCTGCTTGCACCACACCTGCTTATGAAGGCTCAGCCATGCAAAATTGTTACCATGTTGGTTTTAATTGCCAATTGTTCTATTAATTGACAATAATTAGTTATTGTCAAATATATTGCTGCTTTTTACACTTAGCTGTTCCCCAGGGATACAAAATAAGCACTGAACTGTTGGTAAGTAATTGTGGGACATGGCTGTAATGGGTTTACTATGAAAACACTGTGAGTTAACCTGTAGATTTTACCATTCAATGGTAAATGATTAGCCCCTTTGGCTAATAATTTTTAATTAATTTCTTTGCAAGATGGTAGCTCACAGTAGATTCTAGGCAAGGAATCATCACACATGTGAGAACTGGCTCTGAAATGCAGAAGTCCCACTGTGAGTACAGCTCTAAAATGGTCAACTAGAGAGCCAGCTATGCATCATTCTGAGCCATAGATGTGATCTGGGGGTCCTGGAGTGAACTTCTTGTAGGTGAGTCTGTCTGTGTTGGATCAATGGTATGGAGCAGGCACTGCATGGCTAATCACTCCTGGACATGTGAAACACTGCTAATGTGTCACATGTTTTGTGAACACCTTTTCTGTCTTAAAAAGCTGAGACAAAGATCAGAGAGCCTTTTACTTGAAAGATTTTTAGTTGTTTTGTTTTGTTTTGTTAATTTCAAGCATTGGATAACAAACTTTAGCCGGACACTTGGTGCTGACATACAGCTCTGTATACATGAGATGTGTTATGTGAGGTAATGCCATTTACAGGGAGGGGGGAAAGCCTGATCTTATTAGATCTTAACTTTTGAGGTTAATAATTATTTTTAAATCTCTTTGTCTATATTTGCCATTGTTAATTTTTACTGCTTGATCTCTTCCCTTTTAGTTGTCCTGCTAATTGCTACTTGGAAGATGCTCATTAAGACCAAAAGAGAAAAAAATGCAAGGAAACGGTTTATTAACGTTGCTTCAGAGCCTTGAAAGAACAAGGCAAATCTATACAACTTAAAGTACCAAAAAGATGTTTTTTAACCAAAGCAGTCAACAAGCTACATAAAGTTTTATTTTGATAATGACTGTGAAATGGCACAATAATTACTACTACTCACTATTTGCATTGCAGTAAAATCAACAACAGAAAGTTACAAATCCTTCCCCACAGAGCTTTGGTCCCAGTCCAGAGATGCACTTAAATAAATATACAACTTCAGGTAAACCTACAGAATTCAAAATGCAACTCACATCCTTCATGTTAAACAGTGTATTTAATGACTTTCCTCAGGAGCTTAAAACCTTATGAATCTCTTTTTGGAGCTCAGCAGTAATCAGCTATAAGATGCTTTATCTAATGAAGAATAAAAAAGGAAACTTCATTTATATTTTTCTTTCAGTCTTTCCCAGTAAGAGTAATTTCCATTCAAGTAAAAAATCGCTTCCTCCTAAAAAATACCCCACAAACATACATGTCAGGGACATCCACTGGATCATAAATATAACTATCCACGATAGAGCCAGCCAAGCATTGTCCTGTTATTTATTATATACCATAAAGAACATCTTCTTCCCATCACTTTGAATTATGCTTGATGTCATGCTCTGTACCTTCAGCAGGGCACTACTCTTTGTTACAAAAAGACACTGAAACCAAACACGGTGAGCAAACTGCAGCCTGGCCAGGAGCTTGTATTCCAAACAATAGCATTTCAATTCCAGTATCCCGATGGACACACCTCTATAGCTCACTTATCTTTTCCAGTGCCATTACGTGCAGTCAGAAATTCAAGGACTGTTAGACAATAAAACTTCTTATTTGCTCTTTTCTCTTCAGTTTCCTATAGCTGTTATTATTTGTCATCCATTTCCTCTCACACACAAGCAAGCACTTTAGCCTACTTGGGGCAGCTTCAGAAGCTGAGGGAAAAAGGGGATATCAAGGCCATATTCACCATTATGAAGTTTTCTGAAGACAAAAATGTTGCTAATTAAAAATAGTTATTTTTGGTGTTCTAACTATACAAGTTAGATAATGTTTTCATCTGTTTGGACCAGTAATTTGATATCCTCTGGTCCTATTGCTAACCATTCCTTAAAATTTGCTTTGTTTATAGATTTGCTACCAGCAGTAAACTGTGCTAGAATAACCAGCGTTGCAACTGGCCAGTGTTCATCAGTCACGTGGAAGAAGAGTCAGTCCATACTAACAGAGGCCAGAGATGCTCCTGGGTGGGGTTCAACTTAGAGACCCTGCACGGGAATAACAACTCCACCCCAGCCAAAACCAGCACATTATCCACCCCCTCATTCCATACCACTTACAACACGCTCAGGTCTCACACTTTTCACTACAACCTCATTAACCACCTCCCCACTTCCCATCCTTTCATATCCTACCTGTCATTCCCCTTAGTTTATGGAGCACACCTGCAAAGTGTCCATAAAATGTCTGTAGAGTCCATTTAGTCCATGGCTTTGGGTTCCCTCTGTTCTGGCGGTCACTCAGGACCACCAGAGGAGAGGTTTGTGTTATGTGGAGTTCCTGGGCACCAAAACCAGCTCAGGCTGGGTCACTGCTGTGCTTGCACTGCTCGTTCTCCACTGGTTCAGGTGGCTCCTACTACAGGAATTCCTGTAATGTGCAACTCAAATCACAACTTACCACAGTTCAAAAACTGATCCATTACAGTCTCCACTCCAGGTCCTTTTGGGCCAAGTGTTATAGATTGCAATGAACTCTTTCCCTTTGTCCCAGCCTGGCTGCAACAAGGGGTTCCTGCTGCAGTAATTGCTGTCTCCAGTGTTAGCCCCCGTGGGCTGCAGGGGGAGAGCCTGCTTCGCCTCATACATCTGGAAGCTTCACCTCATCAAATGGGAGCATGCTCAGTCTTCAAAGGAAGAGGATAAGAATATCTTTGCTTTCTTCACCAAGATAATTCCTGCGTGAAATTAGTCACTGTCAAGGTGAAAATGGTATACGTTAAAAAATAAAATTATGTCAATTCTATCTATACTGAATGCAGACAAGGCTACATAATAAAGAATGGGGGGGGAAATGACAATTGAATTAAGCCATATCAAACCCTCATAAATTCATGTCTCTAAAGAAATTAAGTACCACAGCATGCTCCATCACTGACCCTACACATTTTTGCTAATATTTTTCCATAATTGATGTCACAGACCTATCTCAGACTAATGACATTATGTTTGCAAGTTTCTAGTGTTCTCATCAAGGAACTTGGAAAGTAATTTCCAAAAGACTTCATCTGTTTCTATCTTAATTTTCTTGAACACTCATAACTGTGAATTATTTGCATTCTAGTAATTATCTTTCTCGAGATACCAGGAATTTTCCTTTATGATCAGGTTTACATCACAAAGACTATGACCCTGAATCATTTAAGAACACCAACTTGTTCTCAGATTCAAGAAGACGAGTTGCCTTTTTTGATGCTGCTGGAAAAATTCACAGGAAAAATTTTATAATTTTAAGTGATACATGTGTTTTACAAACCAGGGTCTGAATTTTTTCTCCTGGGCCGTACAAGTCAGCTGGTGGTAGGAGCACAGAAAGGAGGGTGGAAGGACAAAAGGAAGGATAGATGGAACCCTGCTTGCAGCTCAGACACACAGGCTGGGCTCTGTATGACACCCACACGCACGTTGGCTCTCCCCTAGTGGGTGTGACCAGGTTGTCACCTCCTCAGATATCCCAAACTATTCCACATGTTCCTGATTCCTACAGGAACCCGAGATCCCCTTCCTGCAAACTGCTCCCGTTGGGTGGGAACCTGCCCAATGGCTGGCACCACTGGGGCTGTGAAAGCTGCTCGCAAGCGTGGAAAGATTTGTAAGAAATGGAGAATTCATTCAACGCGACGTTAAGTGTTCGTAATTGCTTTAATTAGGAAATGTAATCCTGATTCTGAGCAGCTTGCCATCTCCTGTCTTTTCTCAAAACCTGATTTTTATTTTTTTTTATTTTTGGTTCTGCAGTCTCCGTTTTAAGTAGATCGCTTTCCCGTTTTCTTTTTCATTTACTGTAAATACAACAGCAGAATTCTTTGTTAGCTGAAATACCCTTTACAATTCGACATTCAGTACTGCTAATTATGTTCTTGACTTACTTATGCTTATTTTTAGAGATTTCCCAATCCACCTCTCACTACTTTTTGTATATATTTTTAAAGAAGCCTTCTGTTTATAATTATTTTTACATTGCCACTTAAACAAACTTGCATCTGTTGCCTTTTTCCCTCTAGACTGAACCAGGATGGATTTTAATTGCATCACCAACTGTTTCTAAAACACTTCCTAGAGTCTCCACTAGACTCCCTCTGCAAAATAAAATCTTGACTAACAAAATAATAACCAAAACCTGCATTTCATGTTTTCTCAAAGTCAACTTTCATGTAGTCTAGAATGCTCACTTGGCTTCCACCAGCTCCCAAGAATAATTTGAGCTAATGATCCTGTAATGTCTGGGTGTTTCCTTGCTTCAGTCCTATTAATCACACTTGGTATATATCCTAGGACTTGGTCCAAAATAGCCTCTAACCATCTGAATGCTTCAATAAACTGTGGAAGAAAGCAATCCTGAAATGCCTCTTAAAATGTGTTCCTCCTCTTCATTTTTTTTTTTTATTGAGTGGCATCCAAGTCAACATCTGAGTAATTAAAACTCTGCCAGGATCAAACATCCTGCCTTGTTATAGAAATCTCCAAAGTATAAAAACATTTGCTGATTCTGTGTTATTTTATTTTAACTACCCTGGAGATGTAAACTCTCTCTGCAGCATCCTAGAATCAACTCACCATTTCATGGCTCTAATTTCTGTACAGATTCCTATGTCAGCCATAATATTTCTTTTCACAAATCAATGTTCTTCCTAACCACTTCACTTACCTACTGCTTTAATGTACTTAACCCTTTGGCAGGTTCTATATTCTTAATATTATAAGATATTTCTTTGTAAAATTATTTTTAAATGTACCTTGCTTGTAAAATTGTATACATATATATAAAGTATACAAAACATAAAAGCTTAATGTAAGTGCACAGAGAAATACTGGCAAGATGCACACACATAACAGAAAAGAATTTGAATAACAGCTTCAGAATTTAATTTGATAGCCATGCTAAAGTCTCCCTGACTTCCTCAGCTGAATTACAGGGTTTGTAGTTACAGACTTATGATTCTTCCTTGCTGTTGGTAGAGATGGATATCTGTTTACCCTTTCAAGTGGAAAATGGGTGTTGATAGATCAGACAGACAGAGAAACAGAGATCAGAAGACAGTTTAATTAGATTTTAGATCACAGAGTCATTGAAAAATGGGGGTGCATCTCTCAGGGTGCAACGCACCAGTAAGGGAGTCAGGGTATGGAGAGAGAAAAATATCCCAATCACTGAAGTAGGGCAGAGCTGAGAGCTGTCTCAGGCAGGGGAAGAGTGCAAAGGCAGCTGGAATGGGAGGGAAGTTACCTGTCTGGGTAGGATGAAAAGCCTGCATAAAATCATGGGGGTTTTTGTGAGATTCAGCACAAAATGAGATAAATTTCAGAGGTTGATAAAAGTGCTTGAAATTGTGTACCCTGTGGTCCCTGACCATACTCATGATTCTTCCCTATATTAATGCTCTTTTCTTCTTTTGCTTCACCTACCATCAGCAAATGAGAATTCCTGAAGTATTTCCAGTCGTGTATTTCCCATGTGCTGTTCATTTCAGGAATCAAAACGGGCTGCAGGTTCATTCTTCTTGTTTCTTTCAACTCACTAATCAACCTTCTCATTATCTTCACTAGCATTTGGCCTGTGCTGAATAATCATCTTCCAATTAGGCTCATGTTTCTTTCTTAACTGGCTATCCAAACACTAATCAGTTAACTCTGCTCTGGCAGGACTTCCACAGGGTCCATCTTGGTTCATGACATTACCCCGTCCTTTTCTTCCTGCACTGCATGCATCCCCTTGCTCCGAGTTACTCACAAATGGCTACCAACTCTTCAGCCACTTGGACAATGAAAATTTTTGCATCATTTTTCTAACCTGTGTCTCAGAGTCCAGCGATAGAGATGGATTTGGAAATAAAGCTTCGGACGAGTTCTGAATTTCAGGGAAAGACCAGATCATTTTCAGTCAGATCCAGATGCTCCAAACTGATGGCATTTTAAATCTTTAAAATTCCCAGTTGTTTTATGGGATAAGAACATCTTAGAAATACACTTGGAGAATTGCAGCATTGGGAATCCCCTACTTGGGACAGGTAACCTTTCTTTTGCTTTTCTGGAGCTTGATCATCCATGCTCTGCCACTGCTCCTCCATGACACCTTTTCACTTTATTTTGATTTTACTGACCTGAATGTTGATGGTAGCTTCAAATACACTGGAAAAAAAAAAGATCTTGATAAATGTCTCAACTATAAACATCTTCCGTGGAGCTCACTTCATGTCTTCCAGGAAAGAAAAAAACAACAAACAAAAAAATACCAAAAACCACCCCCAAAAACCCCCACACTGAAAAAAATAAGACCACTGAACTTTGCCTTTCATCTGATCTAGTTAAATCAACTACATTTACCAGGTGCTAAAAAAAAATTCTAGGTGGCAAGGGAGAGTCATCAAGACTCCTTTTTGGTTTTTATCACTGGCCTTTGTTCACATCATGATCATGGTGTAGGCATGACCATGGAGCTCTCAGTCTGCAGATGCCCTGAAAATGACATTAATCGTCCACATTGTTCTTTTATCTATGCCAGCAAATTATCCACATCGAGTAGATGAAAACCAAAATCTGGCTGTCTTTGAAACTCTCATTTTCAGTGTGATTTTAATTCAGTGTATACACTGGGGTTAAGGATACAGGAAGAATTCATTAAAATTACTGCATTTATTTTTATGTTACTATTCAAGCTACCTGACATTTATAACAGCTTTTACCGTGATTTTTTTTTTTTAATAATACAGCAGGGAAAAAAATTGTCTTTTTAGCCTTTTGACTCAGTCTTTTCTGCAAAATATAGACACTGGGAAAAATATTTCCCACATTTTGCCCCCTCTAATTGTTATAGCTACATTATAGCAAAGCACTTGTCTTCCTTTGATGAAAAAAAGGAAGGAGTAAAAAGGGAAGAAAGACATCTGGATTACCTTCACATTTTACAGTATTATTGTTGGAAAGCCTTGTTATTTCAGCAAGGCTTATTTTAGTTAATTCTCAGTTTTGCCAGAACAGGACAACAGAGTCCAGAGAAGTGGCACAGATACAGGAGGTCCCTACTCATTTTCAGCACTCTCAGTGCTAAGGTCTTTCTGAGATGATTAATGGCAGGTTTGACTCTGGGAGGTAATTATAGGTTTTGACAAGAAGTTTGAGACTTTGGGGATGAAAGTGTCTGTGAAGGTTTCACGGAGGAAACCAACCCCTGACAGGCACAACATGCTCATTACAGAAACTCTGAAAAAGCACAGATATCTATAAAATAAGCTAGATGCAGAAGAACATATTTTTATTAACCCCACTGCTGCTGATGGCATATGCATCCTCCTTGTTGTTGGGGACTAATGTGATTTGTAACCTCGGTAACTGCAGTCTTTTGAAGATACAGAGGTTCATTTGCTTATGAACTCCTTCTCAGCCTCCCTCCTCCACCCATTTTCCTTTGAGGGTTAGGCGGGGGGAGTGGAGGGAGGGAATATCAATAAATAGTGTCATGAAAAATAAATTATGAGTGATCAGAAAATTCTTCCCATAATGCAACTAATTTATTTGCTGCTATCTTTTTTATTATTATTATTATTATTGTTTGGGTTTCAGCAGTTCTGTGAATAAAGAAAATATTGAAGTGGTAGATGTGCTTCTGACTGTCAGAATACTTATATTCAGGAATGTCTGAGAACTGGAGCAAAGCCTAATTAAAGGGCTTCCTCCAACAAAAAGGTCCTTAAAGACAGCAGGACTTCTGGTAGGAGCTCTCAGTGTCTGTAAGCAGTTTAGGCTCTTCAGAACAGCGTCATACAGCTGCCTCAAGCTGCTGTGGGGACTGACCATCAAATTAGAAAACTCAAAAATACACTGACCAAGGTTTTACTGCGGACTCTCTGACTTCCCAGCTCCTTTAGGGATGGAGTGGGATCAAGCGGCATCACACAGCAGAGAGCAGAGCTCTGTGTCAATACAGAACAGAACTTTTCCCAAAATAAATGGGGTTTTTTTAAATTCCAGTGAACACGAGCATATAACTCTAGGAAAGAGCCATGAGAAGACTTATTGTCAAATCTAAATGTATTTACAATTCATACACTGCTTTATACATCTTGCCACTGTGAGCTACAGACCTCGTTTCAGTAGTACTGTCTGGCTCCTTTGTGCCTTTTTGTCAACATAAAGCAGCTGTAAACCTGCCTGCTCTGGCCAATTAAGTTGTTTTGTATTTCTGGAGTGGCACAAAGGAAAGTTACCCCTCCTTCTCAGCATGGTTTCATAAAACAGGGATATATGGGGCACACAGGAATCACAAAAGTCAGAGTGGAACAAGAGTCATGGGCCAGATTCTTGAGCTCCAATAAAACAGCGGCAATCCAAGGGAGGGGTGGCGAATTATGCTAGCTGGGAGTCTGCCTCTGAGATTCCACAAATGCTCTTCTGTCACAAAATAAAATGACATTACCAGGCTGCTTGTTACCAACATTCCCAAAAATATGTCTTCTCAAACCATTTGTGGGAGTCTGTGCAAAGGGGGCATAACTCCAAATTAATTTTATGAGCTCATTTGTACTACTTTGTATTAATTGTGAACAAATGCCCCCGTGCAGCAGGGGCATAATAAGAGAGCCTGGGAACTGTCAAGTACCAAGAGGATACACCCTGGATCAGGGAGTCAGCATGGGGTCGTTTTAGGAGGTTTTGAGTTAAAAACAAATCAGAAATTTGGCCTGGACTTCAGACGAGGAATTTATCTTACCTGCAAGTGCAATTAAAACTCTCATAAGCAGGAGTGAGGTAAGTAGCAGAGCTGACCCAGTGAGGCAACATAAATTTTGCTTCTCCAGGCAGAATTGGGTCCTTATTGTTACTATCCAAACTCACATACTCTGCATTAAACAAAAAGTCTGTGATGCAGATTATATTACTGCATTTATTCATTAAACCCAAATTCAGATTCGGCAATGTAGAAATTTCCCCTTGAGCTGGCCACCTCAGCATTGTGCTGCTTCAGGATAAAAAATAGCATTTTTATCCTCTGCATTTCAGTTAGAGAAATCCTGGATTTGGTCTCCTGGTCTTCACCTGCAATAAGCAATGAGAGCAAGCAAGGAGGTCTAAAGAATAACCCAGAGTACTGAAATCCGAATTCTCTCTGTGTGGTTCTTGTCTCTCTCTGTACTGGCTGAAAAGAGAACCAAAACTGGCTGTTATCACGAAATAAACATTTTGAGAGTGAGGCTTACCTCTTGAGGCTCATGTAAAATTCTCAATTAAGTGTCTGGAATTAGGTGGAAGGCATCAGTACCTTTCTGTCCACTATAACTTGCGGACTGTGTAACTTGTATATGTTAATTTAATGATCTGTCTTTATAGAAAACACGTGAAGAACAAGCACAGATGAAGTACTGCAGCACCTAGTTGTTTTTTGTGGTTCACCGGTGACCTTTAGTTTCACCTTCACTCCACAGTGAAAGAAGCAGCTACTGGAAGATAATCATCTCAGGAACGAGCATGTGAACATGAGGAAAAGGCAGATCACAACGTACAGAGTAGGGAAAATTATGCAAAAACATGAAGCCTCCGTGGAGAACTAAGTTAAAAACCTGGAAAGAAAGTAAGTTTGAAATTTTAGAGAAAGTTATTTCATTCTGTACCTGCGGCAGCTTTTCACATATTCTTTGGAAGCAACTCCAAATGTATACACTTAGTTGTCAGAAACCGACTTTAATGCCTGTACATAAAATGCTCATGTAAGAATTGCTTGTATTCTCATGCAGGCAGGGCACAAAGTGCCATGGGATTCATGAGGCCAATTGCAGCTAATCAAGGATCAGATAAAAAGCATCCCATTTATTTCAGCAGAATTATAGTACATAGCTGCATTTTCAAACAGTCGCTGTCAAGACATAAAATAAAAACCCAAAAAGACATCTGTCAAATAAAATTTTAATAACATATGAATCCGAATAAGTTGTGGCCTATTGTTTGAATATTCCAGCAGTAGAAAAGAAGGTTAAATTCAAATAAATTATTCATTGAGACTAGTTGCATATCCCTTGTATGCATCTGTATAATTTAAACAAAAACAAAAGTGTGCCACAGAATAAAATGAGATTTTATAGAAATACTTCCCTGAATCCGGATGATGCAATTCCCTATCTCGTTCCAAAATAATTATTAAACATATGGAAAAGCACTAATAGAGCATAAAAAATATATTCAATTGGCAGAAGACAAATACATTATTTATTACTTCAACTTATTGATGAGCTTTCATACCAACTCGTCATTCTGTTTTGCTCTGTCACTCATGAACTATAAGATCATCCGTACCTCGTAATAAATAATTTATCCCTAGCCAGTCTGTACCTTTGGGTAGCTGCCCTTATTTATCTGGATATATGCACCCAGATATTCACTTCCTCACCAAGAGAAACGGTCAGCACATCAAACAATGCTGATTTGCAGAGGTTTCCAACTCGCAAGAAGAGAATGAAAACAAGGGATTGAGGATATTACAGGGATTTTTTGTCTATGTGGGTTTTTTTTCATGCTAAGAATGCATTGCTGAATGATATGCAAATAGGGGAGGTTATAAAGGATCTGTTCAAAGCATATGTATGGTAATTCAAAATCATAATGAAACTCTATTTTAACAGATTTGATATAAGCAAAGGGGGCAAAATTAATACAGAGATTGGTGTGACTATTGCACCAAAGAGCTGTACGCCTTCGAATTTATGAATAATATTTGGGAAAGGTTAAGACGGAAAATAAATTCGAGATGCAAGTAATTCTTACAAAAATGACAATTACACACATTATTGAATTGAACAGATGATATTAGTAAGAATGGATGGATTCTGCTACAATAATATCATTTATAAGTAAATCTCTAATACCGTTTCATCTGTAGTACAAGGATTCTTGCACATTTGCGCTGAAATGCTGACACAGAGTGATCACTGATGAAAATGCCCTTTGTTTTGACCTGCACAATATTTCAAAATTATATACAGTGCCGTTATTAACTCTTTTTCCAGCTAATGAAGTAAGAATTAGGTTGGTTCCTGTCTATACAATACTATTCAAAAACTATACAATACTATTCAAAATGGTTAACCTGTTAACCTGAATTGCGATTTGCATTTTCAAAAAGCAGCTGGAAGAGACATTTTCTACATGAATTCTTTGTCTTTAGGAAAAAGAATTGCTGGGGCCAGGTGCTAGAGTCTCCAAGTCTATATACTGTGTGCTGGATTACATATTTTTTCTATTGTTCCTCTGCATTGTTTTATAACTCACTGTGCACAATCGGTGTTTCTAAATGACTGAGGAGAAAATATGGGTATATTAGCTACATAAACTAGATGAATTGATTAAATGTATAAGTGGAATGACCACGAACCATTGGGGCTTATTTCTTATTTTAAAAAGGCTAATATGATTGTATAACCATGTAAACCAAATATTTCCATAGGGAGATGCAATATTAAGCCCATTGTGTAAAGTTTTGACAGCAATTTATGTAGAATATTATAGTGATACTTTGCATAGTTCCAGTCATGTACACATGCAAGGGAGACAGCTTCACACTGGAACAGAAAGAAGGATGTCTAGGTTTACAGGAGGACTAAAAAATCTCTCTTTGTTCTGTTTAGAGAACACAATTACTGTTCATGTAAGTAGATATGTATACTTTGCAAATGTGTGTGCGTGTGTGTGTGTGTTAGGGGCAGAGAAGAATAAATATTCAAAAGAAAAGCTGTTTAGACTAAAAGACAGTGTAGTCTTTGGCACACAAACAAAGAGGAGGAAAGCAGGGTCAGGCATAAGCTTGCTCTGAAAACGAGGAGAATTCCAGAGGAGTGAAGTTTTAAAGCAAATTTCTAGTAGAAGTAATAGGCAGCACAAGGAGTCTGACTGGAAAGGGAATTCAGCAAACCTGTGAATGTCATTAGATAGCACAAGGCAGGCTGTGTCTGCCCCTGACACCCCCAGGAGCCTTTCCTGTGCTCTTATAGACCACCATATGGCTTCTCCTGAATGAAGGCTAACACAATCACATACAGAACCACAAGGTCTCACCTCTAAGTGGCCAGAGGAAAAAAAAAAGAAAAAGAAATAATTAAAAGAATTGCCTAATAAAAACAAATCAACCAAACAAACTCAGCGAACCTCCCAGCTCTCAGCTGCTTTCTCTGTGCCCAGCACCGAGCCATATGGCTGGTGTCTTATCTTAGCAAGGCACAAAGAGCTACACAACCAATTTATTCTTTTCATATAGCATCTTTCACCACAACTGAGAGGTGAGAGGCTGCTCAACAAGAAGAAACAAATACATATGGCTTTTACATATTAAAAGAGGTGCTTATGGAAACCACAGTGACTCACACCCACTGAAGTCAGTCGGTGTAGTAGCTGAATACACAGCAATAAAGACTGCCATGCCAAAACCCCTCAGTGCTTCCCACTGACTTCAAAGACTTGTGTTAGGAGAAGGTCCAAATTAATTTTGTACGTGTTATTAAAGTTTTCCATCATCCAGGGCAGAGAGATAGGCTGAGGCCTCGGGGCTGCAGTGAGCTCTGTGCAGAAAGTGTTCGCAGACGCGCTGAAGCTGGGAGGGGTCTGAGCACCCCGATCCAGCCATTCCTGATGGAGACCTTGGCTTGTGAAGGTTCAGGGGCTGTGACACGCTGGAAATCAGAAACCAACCTGTGCTTTAGCAAAGTGGAGCAGCACAGTCCCCACATACGGGCTCACTTCACACGGTGAGCTTAAAGCAACCAATTACAGCAGCAAGGCAGCTAAGTGTCTGCTCTTCTTCTTCGTAAGAATGAAATCAGCTGCTTCAGTCCCCCACAGAACCTCATTCTTCTCCTTTTTAAATCTGACATCTGCTGTCATATCCAAAATTTTACACTAGAAAGCAGCAGCCTGGAATTTCTGAAATGTGTAAATTTTTCATTTTGCTCTGAGACTGCAGCAGCCTCACCTAACCAGCTGGATCTATCTGTCAGCTGCCAAGCAGCACTTGCAATTTGTTTACAGTCAACTGCAAGGAGATATATAAACTCCCCCAGATGAGGAAGATGTTGAATTTACAGAGACAAGTGACAAATGAGCTCGGAATGAGAATGCCTTCATTATAGGAATAAGAATGTATATATAAGAATAGCCTACAGTGTGCCATTATATCATGACATAAATATATGACAACTACTCCAATCAGTGCCCACGGCAAATGTTTCTGAGTGTTACTGCCACTAGCGTAATTTCACTGTTTCAGGTTTTTTTCCCTTATTTTCTTTTTTTTCCTAGAATGAGACATTTATCCTAAAGTAATAATAAGTAAGAGAGACATCTATTAAAATGAGCAGATCATACTGTACTGAATGGGTTTGGGGACAACAGTCTGATTAGTGCAGTTGATGCATCTCATTTCTCATGGAACAGGGTCCAGACACCAGTAATATGCTCCACCAGAAATACATATACACCCCATGGCAAGTTAGAGGAAGAGATAAACTACAATCTCACTATGTCTATCATTACATCTAGGCTCAAATGATAACAAACAGAATAGCCCATCATATGGTTCTGTAGAGTAATACAAACCAAAGTTTTCAGCACACACGGACAGCAGTCTTTCATGAAAGGAGTGGATTCTGCACAAGTGTTAGCACGGTATTCAGGCTTCCTTTTGGCAAGTGGCATTTCCAGTTCTTTCAAAGCTTGAAAATCATGCCTCTGTAGAGAAACAAAACATAAATCCTCTGGGCACAAGTGAAATCCTCCCTGATCCCTCCATAGGAAGCTTACATTGCAGGAGAGGTTTCACAGATCTCGGGCTAATCTGCAGGAAGTGAAGGACCATCTTTGAACACAAGGAAAAAGTGACACCAACCATGGCAGCTTCCCCAGATTGTTTGTGGAGGTAAGACAGATCCTTGTTCCAGCCTCTGATACATTTAAGAAGACTCTTTCTACTTTAGAAGGGTAAAGTGTAGCCAATAAAATCTCCTATCTAATACACACAACCGAGGAGTTTCGAAGTAAGGATCCCATCCTTTCTGATTGAAGCCCATCCCTGGCATTGACTATTCATCCCGTTGCACTGTTCTACTAGGAACTGGCAATTTACTTGAAGATGGTTGAAAAAGCAACACATCTTTGTTCAGAACAAATACATAAACCAAATTTCTCTACCAGAGAGAGCTGAAGCAGGAGCCACTGCCCAAATGCAGGCCAGCCAGTACTGGCTGAAATCTAATTAGTCATGAGTGAGTGAGTTCGTTTGTTTTTGTTGTCAGAAGAATCCAAAACATCACATCAGGAAATGGAAAAGGCAGCAAGAAAATAATCTGCTTCTCAAAACAACAAGTGGTAAAACCTAGAGAATGAAACCTCTAGATTAGATACTTGTAGGAAATAATGTACTGTAAGCAAGGAGAATGAAACCTAGATTTGAATCTTAAAGAATGCAGAAAACTGAGGCTTTGTTTCTCTCTCTTTTGTTTTTCTTTTTTTTTTCTTTTTATCAAAGGAGGATGCAGCAGAGAATGAACTGACTCCCTCAACCACTTCTATCTCTAATGAATATAATACAAAGAACACATTTGGTTTAAAAGAGTTACTGTTTCCTTCCCTGCCAGTAGATGTGTCATTGATTTTTGATGTCTCATGCAACTGTCTACTAAAGACAAAGGAAAAGAGATCTGGAATTGTCCCTGAATATCAGACAAGACACCTTCTCTGTGCCAAACATATCATCAGCTGCTGCCTGGTCTTTCTACTCTTACACTACAGAAAAATAATCAGAGAGGGTGCCTGGGAAGGTGACACGGCACATTTGGACCAAGATCTTATTGTGGTTAACCAGAGGGCTGGGACTTTATATTCAGCCTTCTTGTTTATTGTCCATTCATTAAAGATCTGACTGTGGTTCCAGACACACATTTTGCGTTGTTGTTTCCTTGCACTAACAGTTATGGTCTAAACATGCAAACAGTGCAACAGAATCATCATTTCTGCCACAAGAAAAACCCCAAACAACAAACCAAAACCAAAAAAACACCAAAAAACCCAATAAGCTAGAAGATGGACAAGACTGGCCTGAATTTATTCTAATAAAAAATAGCAATTGCACTGAGGAGAAAGAAGCTTCATTATGCCCTTAGACAAGTCATTGCATGGAGCAATTTTCAGCTCCAAGAATAATATAATTTACATTTAGCCTTTCATAGCCCAGAAGAGCTGTCCCAGTTGCCAGGAAAAATCAGGGTAATTCAGGTACTCACTGCGCTATCTTAGATACCCTTGAGTATTACCTCCAGCCTTGCCTCCAGCTGCCATGGATCTTCCCCTGTCCTATACCACATTCTCTGCTCTTGTGAAGGTGTCTTAGGTATCTGAGGGCTTCCATCTAAAACAGTCTACATACTTATGTCCAGTTTTGATGTATTTTGTTGGGTTTGTATTCTGGCAGAAGAATCTCACCCATTACGTTTTCCCTGTTTTCATGTTGGGTCAGTAAAGAAGATTATAGTCCATGATCCTCGACAGCCCTGGGATATGTTCTGTGCAAAAAAAGAACAGTTGCTCCATCTTAACAACCCCTCTGTGTAGAAAGCAGCGTAAAGAGGTCATATCAGAGCTGAAAATTGGGCCAAAGAGAGTATATTTTCCTCTGGATGCACAGTTATAATTGCTATTATGTTTAGGGAATTGGTCTTGATCACTGAATGGAAAACACTTTGCAATTAAGAGGGTTGAAAGCATAACTAGATTTGAATAATTGATGTTAATTTCCATTTGCAGAGAAGACTATCACAATGTTGAATCCAAATGCCATGCAATCTTCTGGTCCATTCCCTCATTTCTTGTTTCCATAAATTGCAAGGTAATGCTAACTGGAGGGCCTTGTACAGAATTGCTACATGGATCACATCCCATTATACCTCTGAAATCAGGAAGAATCCATGCTTGCATCACTCATGCTCACAAAGCAAGTTCTTTCCTTATTTGGCCATACAATTAACTTAAATGAAACTGAATGTAATGCCTTGAAAACAATACTAAATTAAATGGTAATGCAGTAATCCATCAATTACAACAGGGCAACTAATGGCTTGAAATAGCTTTGTACAAGAGTTTCTAGTTGGATTAATAATATAATTAATGCTATGTACTCACCATTAAAGTAGGAAATAAAATATTGTTTTAGTTAATCTCTTCTTGTCATTGATGGGGAAGTGCAATGCAACCAAAATTAATACTCATTATAATGTAGTGCCTAAGTACGCCAATATCTATCAAAAAAACCCCATCAAAACCTCAAAATTTGACAACTATTAAAACATGGTTCTTACTAGGATTGCTGTAAGGATCAGAAATGGTGAACACATTTTTAATAATCTTATTTGTCCTAAATGCAATAACGGTCACAGTGGTTTTGTACAGGTTAGAGAGACAAAGCAAGATCTGAGTGATGCTGTGAGTTTCTAACCTCAGCATTCAGTTGGTTCAAGTCTTTCGAGGACACTCCCAGAAGCACAGAAAGTGGAAAAAAAGATAGATGCAAATTATCTGGCCAGCTGTAGTGAGAAGGAACAGAACAGAATCTATATTTGGAGGACTGGAGGGAATCTCGCTCCTCTGCTTTCTGATGCTACACATGCAGATGATCAGCTACTTTAGATTCTCACACTTCCCACTGACATCAAACAAAGCCTGGGAACTGCAGGAATCCAAAGGCACGTGCGTGCGTTTAGTGCTCTTTCCATGAGATTCATGCAAAGGGGGGCACGGCAGGCATCACCCTTTCCAGTCTCCTCCATCAGAACCCGGATCTGAATTGTGCCCGTCACCCTCCTGGCTCATTTAATTCACAGAGCAATCTGTTCCAGTGCTGGCAGCTGTGAAACAGCCACCAGGGCCGCGGTGCAGAGCAGAGCACTCATAGTTGCTCAGCAGATCCTGCTGCTTGACCACCCCTGCCATTGGCCAAAGGAGGGTTCTGGGAGTGGGAGGAGGGTCAGGAGTGTAGAGGGAGGATGAATGCCCTCTCCTACCTGGATGCCACCAGGGACATGCTTTCAGGCCTTCGGGGAGGGAAGGGAGGCTTTTTCTCCCTTTACTTTGTTTCTCTTGCAGTTTGTGCTGCCACGCAGAGCTGCTGCCTGACGGCCAAAGCCAAGGGCACAGGGCTGCTCTCCAAGTGCTCCTGAGGGGGCACAGGGGTGGGGGCCAAAGCCAGAGGGTGAACAGATGAGCCCACCCCATGACCCACTGCTAAAGCCATCCTGCTCAAGTGATCCACAGATGGCAGAACTCCTAATGTGCACAGGGAAAGCCATCCTGAAGTGTGTGATGTGCACGTGCACGCTGGGACTGTAAAGCCTCGCAGCCCACCCCTTTGAATACCTTCAGATCAGAAAGCTCTGCACATAAGGCTGTATTTCAACAGTTGTTTAACACTTCCTATGCATCTAAAACATAGCAAGAAAAAGGAATTCAAAGCTCTGATTTCATGCTTTTTATGGAAAATTTACCCAAAAACCTGTTAGTATAGGATGTGAGCTACGTGCTCAAAGGTTTAAATGCTGTTTCTATAAATAGAAGTAGGACCAAATATACATGCAGAGACATTACAATTCACCATTTTGTGTTTACAGTGGCCTTTGAAGCAGACATAAAAAAATCTCCATTGCAATAGGAATTGCTCAGAGGCTCCCCAGGAGAAATGACTTGCTCCTACGTGGCTTTGCACCGATGAACTGGAAAGCAAAGGTAAGGGTACTGGCTCCTCCTTCTTTCACCTTTCCTTCTCCCAGGTTTTGTCTTGCCCAGTCGTTGAATAGAAACAGTTGTTTCTGGGCTGTGGAAAAGCAAGGGAATGGTGGTTCTGCTTTGCTTTCCTAATGGTTTCCCCTGACTCCAGCAAAACACCCTGTGGGCAAATATATTCAAATAGACTGTTAGCACATGCTACAGAGGTCACTTACAGAGTAAAAAGCTATCTTGTATTATTTACAAGAAGTATTAGATAACATTTTGGCCACAGAGACACAAAGAAGCACCGTGAGCTCATTAAAGCTCCAAAGTGCATGTAAAGCAGAAGGGTGTCTTTTTAAGAGGTTATCAAAGGATCCCACATGTGTATCAAGTCGACTCCAACGGAAGCAAAAAGAAATATGCCTGTTAACATTAATGGGAACTGCAGAGTAAGTAGAAAGGCATTCAATCCCAGTCTCTCTGAAAGCCAGAGAATGAGCATTTCAGTAATGCTGAGAGTTTAACTCGTGATTTAAAGGAATCTATACATTTAAGACAGGACGCATACCTATTAGGCATCATGCCTAATAATTTGCAAGCATTTAACATATCCATACAGATAGATTGGTTTTGTTGTCTTCTATTTAGAAGGGGGAAGGGTAGTGAGAAAAATCGGCTTTTCTTGCTGTATTTATTTTATGCTTGTTAGGGAAATGGAAGGAAACAACACAGGATACCATAAAACCCAAGGGGTCAGTAGGAAAAAAAAGGTTAAAACAACTGTATGGGACAGAGTCTTCATTGACCTTGTGCATTCTGTCCTTTGAATGTAAACACTGCCTTTCAAACCAACAGTATTTTGTATTTCATTAATGCCTGAGGAAGAAATAAAAATGCAGAAAGTGTAAAAATCAGGCTTCTGCAAGAGAGCCTGAATAAGCTAAAATTAAGAGCATAACCTAGCCAATTAAGGGTTTCTTTTGTGTTAGAGTCATGCCTAAGCATTTTCAAATTTTGAAGGAGAAGATTATGGATATTTGTTGCTATACTTCTGTGTCACTCAAGAAGAAGAAAAACTGTATGGGAAGCTTAGGTTTGTGGGGGAACTAGCACAGAAAAGGGAGTGTAATGAAAAAAAAGGAGGGTGGTAAGTGGAGGGAGAAAAAACACATCAAGAGGGAGAAAAAAAGTAATTTTGAAGTCATTTGGGTTTGAAGTAGGATGAGGGAATTGCTTAAGGTTTGCTATTTCTTTTAATTGTTTGACTGCCTACAACAATCTTAGCTGTCCTCACGTCTGGAAAAGATTTGAATTATTAAGGCATGAATGACTAGCAAAACAAACCCTCATTAAATTATAAAGGAATATATTTTAATGCACCTTAGCATAAAAATACTCATTCTAGGAGAAATCTGTTCAAGTGTAGAACAGTGCCACTCCGAAAACACCGTTCTCCTGCACTGCTTGAGACCTGTGAGTAGTGGGATTCAGGGATGGGAAGCTGGGAACAATCCTGTGTGACCACCTCCTACTATAATTTATTGAGTGCTGTCCTGGCATGTGGTACTGTGCAAACGCTGCCCTGGGGTGTTTATCCCCTAAATCAGACACAGATAATAGAAGTCAGACACAAAATACCAGGGGAGAGTCCGAACCAGATGGAGATAATCCGTTTTACATCAGATGTGGCTGTGACTTTCTCCTGTGCTGATTACTTCCCTTTAGAAGAGCTCCTTGCTCAAGCATCTAATTGAAAAGTGGCCGTCAGTCCCGTCCAGACAAAGAGCTCCCTTGCAGGAGGTGCAGAGTGAGTGCAACAAGGTAAATGAGGCACAGGGAGACTGCTCAGGGACACCCTGGGACCAAAGAGAGTTTGGATGCAGCACGGCCACATCGTGCAGTGCCACCCTTGAGTAATTACTGCATTCCAGAGTGGCTGGTTCTCATCTGCACAGCACAGAAGGCATTCCACACCGACCTGCTGCCTTGCTCCGAGCCAGCTTTTGTTTCTGTGCCTGGTTTTACACTGCACGGGCTGTATTTTACTCAGGAGAGAAGAAGGAAACTGAGTTGTACTAGTGCAGCCTTTTGCCTGCCTCAGCTATTTAGGCTGCAAGCTCTTCATGGGTCTGACCATGTTTATGCATAGGAGGAGGATGTCACAATCTGACATGTGCTGAATAATTCCAGACTATAAATTTTGGCAAACTTGCTGACACACCTTTAAAACAATCATAATAAATATCCCCCAAACAGAGACATCAGGAACCCGAGGTCTGACAACTGCAGTTCCCAATGCACCAAAAGTCTTCACCAAGAATGAACACACTAAAATGAACTCCTGGGAGATTATTGAAGTACAGAGAGCCCAAGCGACTCAAATGAGAGTATTTTCCACAGAGTAACCACTCTCTCAGTGAACTCCCAGCCACGATCTCAAGAGGAATGTATAAAACATTTCCAGACATGAACTTGGAAACTGAAGTTTTTGTAAATCTACTGAAAATTTCATAGCTCATGCAGCTGTTAGTTTAAAAATTTTCCCAGCCTCATGCTCACTTGCACTTGTACAAATCTCTTTAAGTTCTGGAGGGTATGAACAATCCTTTTCTGTTCATCTGCCTTATCATCCCTCCCCAGCAGTGACACACCCATCCTCTACTTCCAACAGACCTTATAATTTTTGTCTCCCGGTCTAACTGAGATTCAGCTAGTTAAACTCAGCTTATATTTGAAGTCTGTTTCTATTTTGAACCTGAAGATGTGCTAGAAAGTTTACCTCCTCTGATAACTGTACTGTCAGTGTTAGTAGATGTTATCTGTCTCTGACTAAAAATTCACGGGGCAGAAAACTAAGCTCCTCAAGAATTTCTAGAGGGGAAACTTCCAATTTACCCAGTTTTTCCATATATGTACCTTCATGAAAAACAAAATAAATACTATTTCAAAGATTTCCACTCTGTCAATATTTCCTGTTACTGAACAGAGACAATACACGAGGCTGTATTGAGCACATGAAGGAATTTCAACTCCAGTATCATAAGGTCTCATCCTCTCTGATCAGCTCAGCTTTTTTTGCCAAATCACATCTTTTCTGGCATGCAGCCCTTCTTATTCAAGAGCCCAGTGACTCCACACAGGACTCACATCCAGCCATTGTGCACTAGAGGAGAAGTCACCAAAACAAAATGTATTTATTTGCTTCAATAATCACTGCAAACTGGATTCTTTGAATCCTCATTCACATTTGGCCTATTTTGCTCTGCAATTAGCTTCACTGGGAAGAATGGGACACTTGAAATCTAATGCATGCCTCAGTGGGGGTAAGTATAGTGGAATCAGGCCACAATGATGGATAAAGTAAACACATTCTTTTGTTGCCATCCATCCCGTTCTTAAAAACCCTCTTTAAAATAGCCATCAGACAAAGAAGATGATGAAAAGACACAAAATGAGGCCGTGAATAACAACATAATTCAGATTAAGAATTCTAACCCAAATGGCCTTCAGAATTAATAGGCTATTCAAGGAAACAGAATACCCTCAACAAAAACAACTATTTGTGTGAAATCCTCCCTTTATACCTTCAATTTAGGCAGAGCTTTTCCTCCTGAGCTTCTGTTTTGCAGGAAGCAGTGTGCTGCAGTCCACATCCAGAAGGAAAGAGAAACTCTATATTGTACATACCAGCAGATACAAAATGAGTAAGAAACATTGCTGCAATTACAGGACACTAAATCTCAGTTATTAAGAACTGCCTGGTGCATTTTGATTAGTTGCATATTAATACCTAGGTTATCACAATATTTGGAAAATACTGATGTTTATTTTGGAAGGAACTGGTAGCAAGAGTGAGCGTATGTTATGCATGAAGAAAACATTCAGGCATCTGTAAAGCATAATATTAAACTTTGTACTCACATGTAGAAATCATTTCAATGCACTTTTTTCCCTTTATAATGCAAGTTAATTACAAAGTTTGCAAAATGATGCCATAATACTTTGGAAGATTGGGTGACTCACACTTTGTTGCAGGGCAGCAAAGACTCTCAGGGGTGGCATTTTCCTGGAAAAGACTTTCACCAGCTGCTCTCAACTCTGTAATGATTGACAGTGTCCACCCCATCGACTCCCGAGCAACTGGCTACTAAAATATCTCTTCTAACAATTTGCTATGTTTTATCCCCGCCGTGTCGTATTCTTTATCTTTCTGAAAAGCTCCCTAACCCATAAAAGTCCGTGCAGCCTTGCTGTTAGCAGGATTTTGTTCAAGTTGCACTTCCTTTTATCTGAGGAATGACTGATATTATTTCTGGTAACAGCTATGACTTTTCTGACATACTTGAATTTTCTTAAAAGTTTTCTAGTTAATGCGGGCAAAAGAGAATAAGAATGAAAATGACTTATTAAAAAAAAAAAAAAATAGAGACTTACTCAGTATAAAGCAAAGTGAGTTGTGTTTTGACTTGTTTTTCCCCACCATGTTGTTTCTCTATTTAAAAGCATTTGAATGTCTGAATAGCTGAAAAACCATTTCAGAACTGGGAAAAAATAAAGGAGAAGTGAGAAACTGTACTGAATCTGGAACTACGATTTCATCCAAAGAAAAGGCCCAACCTGACAAAGCAGGAAGTCTTTCACAGTGAATTAACCAGGAACAGTTGATAGAAAGAGCTCAGAAATCAAATAATTCATCCAAAATGCTACAAGATGAGGCATCTGATGAAAAGAATATCATATGCTGTGCAAAGCTGGAGTCTGTAAAAGATTGCACATGCTGCTGCAAAAGGAAAATGCCAAGGCAATATCCCTTAGTGAAAAGAAAGAGCTGCATAAATTTTTTCAACACAGCAGGAATTTGTTAAATGTACCAAGGGCAGAGTTCATGACCATTAAAGCAGATTATGCATGACATTCCTGAAAAGGAATAAGAAAAGATAAAACTCAGAATAATCTCAAAGGAGAAAACATGCTTTTGTGGGTTAAGAACAAGCCAGCCCTTGGTCCACTAGAATCTGCAAGGTGCAATAACGCCACCGGAGAAATTATCAGAAAGGCATAGAAATCATCTCAACAAATCATTGAAGGGATGTGAAGAATTAAGTGCTAAAGTCAATGGGCAAGTTCTCTTTTTTCCTTGAAGCATCAAGAAACAGAAAATATAGGCAAGGATCAAGAAACTAAGTACCCTCCATGATCACTAAAATGTGGGGGGATTAATAAAATAAAGTTTAAAATACAGATATTAAAACTTGCTTATTATATACACTGATAAATAGCCAAAAGCATATAATTGAATCTGAATTTTTTCCCGGCACCTTGAGTGTCAGGAATGACCTAGGAAGCACAAAGGATGAGACCATGAAATATGAAATGAATTCTCCTGAAGAGGATAAGTTGGATGATTCTAAGGCGTCGGAAATAAAGATGTCTAAAAGAAATTTTGAAGTCTATTTAGGACTGAAACAAAAGAAAACCACGAAAAGAAGGCTACAAGGTTCTGTGTTCATTTCAAATACACAAAAGATATTTTACAGCAAAAAACGAATCATCAATGGAGCTCTTTGTTTTTTAGAAGAAAAATAGGAGGTAGTGGTTGACGTTTCTATATCGACTGTAGGAGAGTATGTCCTTGTCCAAGACTACTACACTTCTTTTAGTCAGCCTTACTAGACAATACTTCAATTCAACAGCTATTTTTGCTACCCACTGTCCCTGAAATAGTGGGTATGACTATGCAATTTTCAGCAAATTACATGTTCTGACATGAGTTGCTGAAAATCTAAATACAAAACATGGAAAACCACTCTAAAGCCAGACTTTTCTCCATATTTAGCAGTGCTAGATTACAGTTTGGGACTGGTGAAATATAGGCTGCAAACTGATAACATCTGCTTTGACAGAAATCATAAAATGAGAATGTCTGCACTTATGTGAGAAGTACTAGAGACTTCCAGATGTACAAGACAAAACTCTCACTGTCGTTTGGAGGTGAGCAAATTTTCATTAATTCCCAAAAAAAGACAGTGAGTAGTTCTAAGGCCGTGGGCAGCAGTGACACCTGGGAATTAGCACCAGAGGCCCACAGATTGCTGTTCCAGTCTTGGAAAAAGCAAATATCCCTTTCCGCAGGGGGACGTAGGGGGGAAGATCAGCAGTGATGCTCCTGCCATTCTGTCAGGCACAACAAACAGACACTTCTTGCCCTCGGGGCTCGGAGAGACCAGAAGAATAACACTGCTGGAGTCCGTGGAGAAACACAAATGTCTGTAGAGCAACACGTGGCACTTCAGAGGCTGCCAGAACGTTCCTGGTTTCTGGGGGGGGGACGTGTCTGTGAACCCCCAGCCTCCTGCTGCCTGTCACTGGTTAGGATCAGCGTGTTTGCCTGTAGAAGGCAGGAGTGGGAAGCTGCACCTGTGGAAAGCCATTGCTGGAGCTGAACCACCGGAGCTGAACTGCTGGAGCTGTCGTGCTGTTTGGAGAGCTGGATTACGGCAGAGCCAGCAGGCAGACTCTGCATAGAGCAAAGGCATCCCACCCCCGGATTCGGAGGGACTATTGGCCAGATGTGCCACTGGCTCCGGGGACAGCTTAGCTCATCCAAAGCACATCGCTCCCATGAGGGGAAGGGCCCGTCCTGCTCCCGCTCCTCCCCTTCCCCAGAGATCCATCCAGGGTTTTGTGGGAATTGCTCTCGCCATCCCTTACCTCTTAAGAAAGATATGTGGGTGGGGGGTTCTGAGGAAACCACGGGGTTAATTCCCCAGGCAAGTTAAGGAGCAGGAATCCAGGCCCAGGATTTCCAGGGGGAACAGGAAAGGTGGGAATGAGGCCCCCACCCCCTTTCAATAGCAAGGAGCTATTAATTTGCCTCAGCCATGTCTCGTGGAACAACAGCCCACAATCAATCTCTGCTCAGCATTAACTGCAGCAGCAGAGCGTTTCTGACACACTAAATGCACACGATGAATGGCAAGGAGAGATAGCAGGCGCTTTTGCCATGCAGTTCTCCAACCTCCAAGTTCTGGAAATGGGAAAAAAACAGGTGTTGCCCCACCCTTTTTCTGGAAAAAGGCCTCACATTCCTCTGACCAATGCAAACCTATAAAACACTGACATTTTTCACTGGAACAGAAGCAGCAGATAGCAATTATTAAGCATTACTCGGTATGGTTGCTGGCTGAATCTCATCCATTCAGCAGAGGACTTGCTGCATTTGTATGTGGGAGGCAGGCTTTGCTCTGCCACGGGGCTGAACCGAGTGTCGAGTAACGCATTTTCTTGTTACAGCTTCTGAACAGATGTCATTTTGTCATAGCTGCTGACATAATTTTGAAGATAAGAAGATTTGGAGATTTAGCCCATGATGTTTTAAAGCTAAACACAGACAGGATTAAAGCTTTAAATTTAAACATAAGCTAGATATGGCCTTGCGACACAGGGTTGTATCAAACCTATCCCAAAAAACATGTGGAAAAAAATCACCCAACAATTTTAATTTACTGTAATTGTGGTACTAATGTTACTTCAATTATTATTTTACCATCTCATACATTATTAACCACTCTATTCACAGAATAATGTATCAAGAAAATCTGACCTAAGTTTGCTGTTCTGGAAAAAAAAGTAGAACTAATGAGGCTTGGTTTCCTTGGATTAAGTTTTATCGACTGTCACGTCTAGGATGATGTAAACTCCAATGCAAGCTTTTCTCTGGGAGTGGAGCTGCTTAAATGAACATCTCCTGTGTGGATTCTCTGGTGTCTGGTGCGGTATGAGCTCATACTCTAGTATTTTTTTTCAATCAAGGATATTACAGAGTTTCTCTTTTCCACACGCCTCAGACTCGTATTTCCAAACAGCTTTGAAGCATTAACAACTTTCAAATTTCTGAATTGCGCTCAGTTTTGACTGGATTAGCCCAACAGGTCTGAATCTATTTCGTGTGAGAAAAGAGACATGGCCCCATATCTGAAGACACAATGGTCACTGAAACACTGTTTTGGACAGATGACTTTCAGTGGGTTTCTATTAAAAAGAGGAATGCTATATAGCAAATAAAGATGCAGTAGGAATTTTTTCAGCAATCTCCAAGTTAATTTTAAGCTAACCAGCTTGGGTGAGGTTATGGTTAGAGATAAAATGTGGAATGAAGTGCACAGACCAGGCAAACTAGAGGAAGGCTGGCCTGTTCTGCTCTCTGGCTTACTACAGTTGGTGTGCTGACACAAACTAATTTAGGCCAGTTCCAAGGTTAGATAGATCTTCATTTCCAGATAAGCTGAACTTACACTTTTGAAAACAATTCAGTTTGTACACATGAAGCTACGTCCCATTGAAGTCCCAATGTGTGTCATCATCATGTAAATCAAATAATGTCAATAAAAGGAAATAATAGTCACTTCAGGGAAATGAGTCCAACTCAGACATGAGAATTTAAACTCTTATTTTAAAATAACTCTATTCTGGGATTCTGTGTCCAGGGAAAAGGAAATACTAAATGCAGTTTTGACAAGTCTTTAAATACTGCTTGAAAATTTTCTTTACTCATTAAATAAACTTAACAGAGAACTCTAATTCTGTCTAGTTATCTAGACTCTACATTGGACCAGCATTAGCTTTCTAATGAGGTTTGGTCATGCCCACATATTCTATGACAGATTTCAAACACATCAAACCATGTCCCAGACAAATATTTCAGAACCAAATCAAAGTTTCACATTTGAAAGATTAAAAGAAGGAGTCCTATTGCTTTTGACAGCGTCTGAACAGGTCTTATGGGAGCTTTTGAATTATTTACTGATATCTACTCAAACCTCTCCTTCTAGATGCAGAATCGCTTTTGAAAAAAATACTGCAAATTCTTCTCAATGTCCATCACTTTTGGTTCCTTTAACAAGACTTTCAAATGAAGACCTCACACAATCATGCCAATGGCCTAAGCTGGTAAAAATAGTTTTATAAAACCTACAGGGAATAGACTGAGCCCTCTGATTATCCTGCCTGTCATCAGATATTTTAGGAACTTGTCCGTGATCTCTGACCACAGAGATCTTCATTGTTCATGATTGTTTCTGAGGTGGAAAGCTCCATGTTGCTTCGTGTCTGCACCATTGCAACTGCAGTTCACACAGTTTTGCAACTTACTCAAATATTAAGGGTAGATTTCTTAAGGTGCAAAACACATTTCCTTTTGGGGGCTTCCAGGGCCTGCAGCGAAAAGGAGAACACACCATTCTTGGGAAGTGCAAGGTGAAAGAAGCAGTTATGTTGTCCTACGGAACTATTAATCTCTCAGGTGACTATCACCTCCCTGAGTTCAATACACGAGTATGGGCTTGTATGCTGAATCTTAATTCATGTACTTGTTTCTCTCTATCGATTTCTTGCTATTGAATTTTCAGAAACATGTGAATTAAGAGAAGCCTGTAGCTGTCATTTTATACTCAGGCAGATAAATGGTTAAAAATGAAACCATGACATAGTGAAAGCCTCAAAATCTTAGGAAATGATTGTAAACTGAAATGTTTTTGACCTTGATTTGATTTTCAAGAGTTTTTTATATCTCTTTGGTCAGAGATATTTTTTCAGGAAAACAGATGAAGGTCTGAAAAAAGCAGCTGTACAGTCTTGTTACCCTGCTTAGGATATGAAAACTTATTACTAGTATAGAAAGGACAAACCAGTGTCTCCAAACCCAAACCAGATCAAAACAGGGGTCATCACCCTCCTGTGTCCCAGCTGTAGCAGGAGAAGCATCAGCTTTCTTTGCTGCTGGTACCTCCATGAAAGGGTAGCATGTGTTTGGCCAAAAGGCAGGCTGCGGTTGTGTACACTGGCCCCTGGATGGATCCTCACCTGTGTGTGCGTGTGGCATCTGTGCAGCTCCAAGAATCCCTTTCTCCTCCACGTGTGCTGGTAGGGAGGAGAAAGGAGGCACATCCCCCGCAGGGACCCTGCTGTGGGGCAAAGACTGAGGAATATTCAAGAAGCAGCAACAGCAGGTACACATCCAGACCTTTAAAAGACAGCAGAGAACCTCCCACTGAGGACTCAGATGTTCACTTCCCAGATATGGAGGTTTTCTGTACTGAAGAAGTCTAGAGAACCTTTCTGGGCTGAGAAACAAGACGACCTTCTTTGCAAGGGTGAGATCTTATCCTGCAGATCCTATGTAAAATGCAAACATTTTAGGTTGTCCTCCAGAAAAGCTTTGGTTTTGAGGGTCAAAATTCCCATGATATAAAAATATTTTTTCTTAACGATTGGCAGGCCTACCTTGCATTTGCCTTTTAAATGTTGTCCATCTACAGAAGCAGCTGAGCCAAATGACTGGATTTTTGTGTGTGGTGGTTCTTCTTTCTGGATTGTTCCTAATTTTTATGTTTTCCCTTTCATTAGGGGAAGACTACCTACTTACTGTTCTCTCATGACCGCAAAAGAGCCATTTCTTTGGAACAGTGATTGCTGTCTTAGTATTACATCACACACATCACTGGACTCCAGTCCTTTTTAAGAGACAAATGTGATGCAAAATTACCTGAGTCCACAGGGTCAAAATCTTCCTTGACAGAAACTCTCAGAGAAAGCAACATGCTGTTCTCATGAACCTCTCATGGAGGATAGATCTGGGTGAGGGTAGGAGACGACTGTCAGTGACCAGACTGATTATATCAAGCATAGTCCTTCTGTTTCTTATGTTAGTTGTGTCTACCAGAAGTACTTAGCCTGGAAAATGGATTCAAACATGCTGATGGCTGCAAGCTGCTTTTCATCTCTCTTATCCTGTGGGATACTGAAGAATTCCTTTTTTTTAGAATATAATTATTAAATAAGTATCCCAGCCCCAACAGCACAGCGACAGAATTGTTTTTCTGGGAAAATAACATAGTGTTTTAAAACTGAAACTGTCTTAAGAACCAATAAATATGATCAAATGCTTCCAACATATTGCAAAATTGAAAATATTTTGCTGTTCATGGGAAAAAGAGCACTTTGCCTTTTCATCGTGTGCCTCTAAACATGCCCGTCTACACACACTGATTTACATCATCCATGTGCATAGCTCTGTGCACAGACACATAGAGAGCACACATTTGCAACACTCAGCACAACAGACTCATATTTCCCAGGACTTCCTATTGCCCAAGAGCAGACTGAATACAGGTGGCTTCATAATAGCAAGCATAAAAATGACAACCTTTTTTTATTGTAGAATAACACACTGTCAGATGTACCACCATCTGTGTTATTCAGGACTACTGCTCACTGCCTGCTGCCACCAGCACTGGCCCATTATTGGAAAAATTACCAGAGGAGATGCCTGGCTTTATGAAAGAGCTTGAAACTGATTCTGGAGTCAAGTGTGACATAAACCCCAAAGCTGGACTCATGTGTGTATTCAAATGGTGTCCCCCGCTGTTACACAACCACAGGCGTGGCCCAAGGGGATGGCCTCTGCTATTTCCTTGTCAGAGATCAATGAGTTAAAATAATCAAGGCCAGAACATTATTTGCGTGGTTGTGAGAGAGGAATTAAAGATCCCAGTGACTCGAGCTTACTTTCAACATTTGCCTCTGCAGCTGTCATCACTGCAGAACTGCAGAACCACTCCTCACACCAAGCAAGAACCAGACATCAACCCTGCCCCGGCTCCCACAGCTCTGCCGGACTCCAGCTACCATTGGGTGAATCCTCACAACACCAAAACCTTTGTCACAATTTGGGGACTGTCCTCTTCATTTTCTGTTACCAGTTTGCTTTACAATCATACACTAATTAATGCTGGACAACATCGATGTTAAAATAAACATGCTCAGTGCAGAATAATAACTAAGGGGATGTTAAGACCTTCTATTCCTGTGTTCAGCTTTCTGTTTTCTTCTCTTTTCCCTCACAGCTCCATTGCTAACAAAAGAATGCTTTCTGAAATGACAGATACTGCGGGAGGGAGTTTCATTTCTACTAGACTGGTACCTGATTTTACTTTATTGCAGCAATTTCTCTTTTGAGAATGAAAAGGTTATACACCCCATTATAAAATTAAAACACTGCAAGACTGAGGGATATTTCCATAATCACAACATTTTAAATACCTAGGAAAAAAATCTAACCAAACAATTGCCTTCATTAAAAATACAGTGTAGTCAACAAAGATTTTGTAAGCCTTTGTTTGGCCTTTTTATTCATATGCATTCATAATTAAACCCATCTACTGCATAAAAAATAAAACCTGCCAGATGGACTAAAGATTTGAGGTAATAATTACAGATTACACATGGACTGGGTATGGTCCCAGTTGTCCCATTCCACCTATGAAGGGCCTGACCAAATGTAGGAGTGGCTGCTACACAAACAGTGCTTCCAGGGTGTTAAAAAGGTTGTCCATAGCCATAATATTTTGACGTGGATTTATCAGTGAAACCATAGCATAAAACTTCAGAGTGGCTTAGCAGTGAGGCCACCTGCTATGAGCTCTCCATGGACTGTACCATTTTCACGTTGCTTCCAAACAGTGCTGTGGTATCAGCCTTCATCCATTGCCACACACTCCTCATCTGTCACAAGCTGTATTCTTTTTCTTGTCATCCAGGTCTGAGCCCTTGAAAATTCTGAAGTCAGTTGGCCTATGCTATTCATCCGCCACCAGTTTATCTAATGTGATACTCTACAATACATTGTAATAATAAACTAATGTAATAATTTCATATGATAATGCAATTTGATGCCCTCTTTTTCTTTGCTCCGAAATAACTTATGAATGAGGGCTGAAGTTTGGTTTCAAAGTTTTGTATTTTGAAGCTGACTTCTCTCTTTACTGACTCCATCCAGCCCTGACACACGTCAAGAAAGTAGGGCAGTGTAGCTGGAGACACCTGTGTTATTTTCTTCCTTACAAGGTGTAATAATCTGACAATAATGATATCAGCTTCACTGACCATTCTCCCATTCAGAACAAATTTTAATTTCTTCAGACTGCTGTGAAAACCTTTCATATATTTGATAGAATCACGATAATATATCAACACCTCTTAGAATGAGGAAAAGAAAAAAAAGAAAGAGAAATAAAAATCTGAGCATGCAGTAAGTGCTGTAAGCCATGTCTGAAATGACAACACTGCAATCGATGTGGATCATAACCCTGGAAGAAGGATGAGTCAAGAACATAAGTAGGCATAAAAATCATGACTTCTGAAAAGGCTTTCAATAGGTAAAAAATTTCCATTATAATATTGAAACATATATATTTGGTTGCTTTGTCTTTCACTTTCTTATTTCTAGTGCAATGGATAAAAAAGAAATGGATTTAAAAAGAGAAATCAAGAAAGCATAAAGCAGAAGATTAAATTATCCTTTTTTAGTTTAGTCTTACACAAAATCCATCAAATTAAAAATATTAAAAGCTTTGTTAAATTTTCTTTAAAAAGGAAAAGTAACTTTTGGTTAAAAAAAAAAAAGGCTAGCTAAGTGAACTGAATGTAAAATCTTGAACCTGGTGTTTCTCACTGATATTTTAAAAGGACACTCTAGGCATTAGAACCTCCAAACCAGAATTCCTTTAGGGTGTACATTGTTATGCTGTAGCTATTCCACTTCCATTTCTTTGTTTAAAAGATGGTTCTTCATCTATATTCCTATTAGTAGAAAAGCATATGCAAACAATTGCACTTCCACATTCTTAAAAATTAATGTATTTATTAAAAATGAAGTCCTGGCAAATCTGGAATATATTTTAAATGAATTTAACTGTAAGAAAGGAAAAATAATACTAAGAACCACAGAGCATGAAAATTAACTACGTTATGTTAATTGAAGTTGGATTTCAAACAGAACATGGAGTCTTGTGGAGCTTCAATTACGAAAATGGTACATTCAGTTCAGCATAATAACAGTGTTCACTCTACCCCACACTGAAGGGTTTTTGAACTCGAAAGTCAAGAATTGCTGAGAAACGTGAGCATCACATCACCCTCGGTGTCTGCTGAGCATGGGTGTTTTCCAAGCACTAATAGGAGCGGTGTATTGTGTCAGTGGGAGAGGCTTAGTGAGCATCCTGCCATGGGAATCCATCCACTGCGGACTGCAAACATTACCACATTTAGAACAAATATTTGTCAAGGTTACTTCTAGCAGCAGGTGTCTTTCAGGCTGGATTGACAGTTCGACTGAGTCCATAATTTTCACAGCTGGAGTTTCATGATTTGTCATGCAACGGCGGCCAGCCTGGCGCAGTGGGAAAGCCCACGATCCTGCAAATGCCCCCGAGGATGTACCAGGATTTGCCATGGGTGTGCTGATCTGCTGGGACAGGGTCCAAGACACAAATCATTCTTTTCACAGGCAGGGCAATATTGCTGCTCAGCAACAGTGCAAGGATACCATTCCGATCTGGAGGCTTACTTGTTGTGCTGCAGTTTTTCTGTTTCTTTATAAATGTGTATATACAGATACATGCTTGCACAGCTTATTGTGTTCACAATGCAGGTACAGACAAGAAAATATTTAGCTCTGGAGTGAAAATATCTCCTTGCATGCTCTTTGGGCTCTAATCTCAGCTAGTATTAATTCTGTGGGCTGTTAAGCAACCCCATCTCTACCAAGATAACGAAGAGAAAAGGGTGGTTGGCACCTGGCAGGTCTGGGATCTAAATGACTTATAAAAGCTCAGTAGCTGCTTCTCTAATTCAGAATAATTTGTATTGAGTATGATTTTAGGTGTGAAAAGGATTTACTGGGCTCATTATAAAGACAAAACATTGGACTGTAATGAGGATTGGCAAGGAAAGTAAGGAGGAAGAGCATAGTATAATGGAAAAGAAAATGGAAAAAGTGAAATATATAAAAGAGCGAGGATGGCAGAGGGAAAAGAATAATTCCAGTTTCCTTTCAAAATATCTTCTAGCAGGGTTTCCTTATGCCAGCTACAACATACTCATACAGCATCCCAAAATCCTTTCTCTTAGCAACCCCCATTGAATGTTGTTGTTAGCAATGTAGTGATGACTAAAAATCCAGCATTCTCTGGAGGCTGATTAGGTTCCCAGCCTTACAGCTATTATTTCATCTTTCATTGTTACTCTGCTCATTTATGTGCACTTCTTTATTTTTCTTCTGGCAACATATCTCCTCTGCTTTAAGTTCATTCCAGTTCATGGACCGAGGAATCCTACATCATCTTCTTAAGTGGAACTCGGAGCGGTAGCTGAGACTACCAATTTACTCTTTTGACACAAATATTTTCTCCGGCCCAAGATCCAACAGGAGCAAACTGCAGTGCAAAGGGGAGAGAGAAAGCAGAGGGAGGACAAAAAGTCAGGGAAATAAATAGCTTATAAACAAGTGCAACCCAAAGGTGAAACGAGTCTGTGGGTAGCTGCTGCTCGGTTATTGGAAGAAAGAAAGTTAAAATACCAGCTCCAAGACAGCTAGCTGTCACAATGTCAGAGCTCAGGAAAGGCTTTTCCCAGACAGAACACAAAATAACTTCTCCCTTTCATAACAGGGACATCTTTGCAAGCTTTGTGTTACAAAGGAAGTCTGTTTCTTTAGGAGAAGAACAACATGCTTTCGTGACACAAAGACAATACTGGAAGCTCTGGGGTAGGTAAAAGGGATGGCAACTCCAACACTGCTTATTTTTTATATTCCCCAAACTGTATCTGAGCAACTACTCAGCATCCTACCGGGGAGGGCTGCATTTTGGACTGAAAACTTGCTAAGAGCCAAACCTATGAGGAGCTACTGAAAACATTACTCTTTCTTTCATCTCTGCATTGCTTATTGAATATTTATGTGGCTCTGATTTTCTACCACCATCAAAATTCCCCAGCCATATCGTGGCAACAACCCTCTGTTTCAGGATTTTTAACCTCATTTCTGCTCTGACAATTTCCTGGTGCCTTTTTATTCAATACATCACTTTACCTTTTTTTTTTTTTTTTTTTTTTTTTTTTTGGTGGGGACAGGTCAAGTGCCCTCCCGTTCCATTATAGAGCTCCAGCATACTACTACTCTGCCATAATTAAATATCTGCAAAACGAGTGGACAGGCACGATGATGGATGCATCAGAGCATGGAGGAGCAATGGTGGGGTGGGCACATCAGCAAGCAGCCAGCACCAGTGGGAGCACGCTCATGTGGGAAAACCAGAGCGAGGAGAGCTGCAGAAGTACTGTGGTTTGGCAGAAATGACTGTGCAGCCATTATTCAGATGAGGTCTCTCCAGCCAAACAGAGAGCTAGAAACTACATAGCTGTGAAATAAGTGTACGGTTATGGGTCATTAAGCCAACAGTATCTCTGTTCTCTGATGGGGGCAATATCATCTGGGCATAATTTTTAGAACGTCTGTGGTCACAGGAAGGTTAGATTTCATATTTGTCACATCAATTCTTTGTTTGTTTCTCTCTTTGTTTTCTCTGTGAAGAAAGAAGTGTAAAATATTCCTGACCCAAAGACAGATAGATAGCTAAAGCAGAGCCCAGATGTTTCCTTCAGCATCAAGTGGTACTGTGTGTGTATGTTTTACTGAGGTTAATCTAAGAAATGGTGGAACAGCAGAACTGACCCTTTTCCTGCAGGTCAATAATGTATTATTGACTGCAACTTTTGTTCAAGTACTACCTCTGTCGACAAAGCTGTTTCTTGATCTAAGCAAAACCTACAGATGCTCATGGCTGGGAACTTCTGCAGATAGTGACCTTTCAGGGTAAAACAGCTTTCTCTCCTTTTTTTTTTAAATTAGCTATATCTAAATGTGATAGACTCTTGTCCATCATGATCCCACTTCTAAGTACTGCACAGCCAAATGCATGATTTAGAGTATTAAAATTTTGATTCATAGCACTTGGAAAGAGAAAGAGATCTCTTCTGATGTCTTCATCACTTGAGAATCACAGCGCATATCTCATGCTGTACTAGTCTGGTTTGTTGAGGTTTGTGCCCTCATGGCCTTGTATCCTCATTACTTACTGCAAATATGGGAAAAAAACCCCAGCTCACTATTTGGGATTCAAAGTGTTTAGCTCATCTGTCTTGAAAAATCCAAAGAGGCAAATCTCCTTACGTCTTCCATGCTACACAAATTTGCACTAAGCTTCCAGTTCTTACAGGGAAATTTCTAGCTTTACAAAACATTAATTTCTCCTTTGGATAATGAGTCGCATAAACATTTTCAACTCCCTTATCTTGTCTGCCCCTCAGAGGAAGGAAACATCTTTCAGCTCTAGACGCAGGGCAGTACCACTAAGGGATTTCGGTATTGTGATAGCTCCCCAAAGCCCACCCATCAGTGCAGCAATGAAACACAAATCTTTGCATTATTAGTAATTCAAAATAACAATCACCATGACCATTTTAATGGCTCCTACAGCTCTCAATTGGAACTTCGCTTGCCATCCATTCCTGTCAATCACCATGGAAAAGCTTTGCCTGAAAGCAGAACTGATTCTGCTCAGCATGGAAGCTGAAAAATTCAGCTACAAGGCAGTTAGCGCTAATATGCTGCTAGAAATGACATTAAGACAGTGAAAAGTTCTGATAAATAAGAGTAAACAAATTAAAAGCTGTGACAAAAACGTGCTCATACATAGACTTGCAGTGGCTTAATAGACTGAGTAATGTGTGACTTTTAGAAACATGGGGAAAACTGGCCTGATTTTAAAGACATATAGACAGATGTTTTTAAAAGAAAAAAAACCTGGGCCCTTCTGCAAGCCTTGTTTCACGGTTTTCAGTCTGTCCAGTCCTCATTTGTTCCATAAGATACACCTTAAAATGCAATTGCCAGGATAAAGGATTGGATCTTTAATGTAAACAAAGCCTAAACAGATCTTCAGCCCTATTTTCTGGTTCTTGTGCTAAACGTCCACCGACTCATCTCAGACCGCAGTGATTACCAATTAGTTACACCCTGCATTAGTCTGCACATGAGAAGCAAAAGAAAACTCTTCCCCTCAAGAGAAAGAGCAGAAACCCTTTTTTGCCCTCCCCTCCTCCCTCTTTGGAAGCAGCAAGCATCGCTTCCCTCTCAACTCAGGAGAGGAAACAGTGAAAATTGCTCCTGCAATTTGCTGCTGCAGTACCGGGGTTGCTTCGGCCTTCCCTTCAGGGGACCCGGAGGGCAGTGAGGCCGTGGAGGTGCACGAGGCAGAGCAACCCACTGGGACATTTTCTGTAATTGCCTCTTAAATGAAGAATCCAGAAGTGACAGGGTCTCTGCTAACCGGGTTAGACCTTGCCTCCTCCAGTACATTGCAGTGATGTCTTTACACCTTATGGATAGAGAAGTTTCTTCCTTTCCTTTGCTCTTGCTCTTTTGCTCACACTTTTCCTCTTTCCCTTCTGTCTTCCCTTCTCCCTTTCTCATCCTTTCTCTTTCATATCCCGATTCTCTTTTTGTTCCCTTCTCTTCTTTTTTTAGCTTGGTGTGGGATACATTCACATGTCCCCCTTTCAAAGGAGAAGAAATCGCCGCCGTGAGTGCAGAAAGATTCTTTGATGTTGCTGGCTAAGATGTTCAAGGGCACAGAAACATTTTGCTAAGTCTATAGCAGCTCTTTTCCTAGGAGGAGTTAAGGGAACTGGGGCACAAAATGCAGTGGGGATCCCTGCAGTTCATTCAGTGTTCCGGAAATTCACTTGTAGTGGCTTATCTCACATTTGAGCCCAAGTTCCAGGTAAGTTGGAGAAAGTAAGAAGGTATACAAACCTCCTCTGTCTCCATCACCACCCACTAGACGAATGTTTATCCACCTATGGAAAATTCCCAGTCCAACTTTTCTGCAGAACAAATAAAACTATTACTTGATCATTAATTCGTACAACACACCAAACCTGTGCCTGGAGCAAATTTTTACAGCTGGGTTATGAAACTTGAAAGGCAGAATCCATAAAGAAAATTATGACAGTGCCATTGTTCTGCTAATAATAGAGTAATTTCAACCACTTAAAATAATACTGTGGCACAAAAACCCCATAGAACTGCACCACCAGACAGCAAGAACGAGCGAGCACAAGTCACTGCAACCATATCATCAGACTCAATTGCTCGCTGTAGGGTAAATATTTGAAATGACATAGAGGGGATTCAGCCCCACGATGCTGACATTAATGGGACCCCACACAGCTAAATCCCCCCGTACAGCTACCCCCACATTTCTGATATGATAATTAAGCAGTGGGCTGCGTGCTCTGCTGCCTTCACGCCTGCCTACCCCGTGCACCTCAGAACAGAAGCCAAGTCCCTCCAGTACAGCCAGGCTCAGGGCACCAATACACAAATCTGGTACTCCTGCATGCTTTTGCTATCAGGAAATGAAAGCTGGAATCATTTGCGGAGCTACCTGAGCACTGATGTTCTGGGCTGTGGCTGTGCTCGGCTGCATTCACCTGTGGTGGCACGGATGGTGCTGGCAGCTCGTGGTTGGTTTGCTCGAGGCTGCCGGGCTGTCAGGTGGAAAAGGAGCTCGTGGCCATCTTATAATGATGCAACAGAGCATTAAATAGAACTTTCACTAAAAATCCAATAAATAATGTTCCGATTTTCCTTACTTTATGCAGCTAAACCTCCACCAACATTTCCACCTGGAACCTCCTACATTTCCAGAGATGAATTTGGCCCAAATTCCCCAGGCTTATAAAGATATATTTTACTTCAGTTTTAGTTCTGTGTTACTTTCTGTGTATTATTGAGGGTATTAGGCCTTCACAGAACAACTAGAAATAATTCTATATTTTAAAATGCCCAAATCCATTTCTTTTTAAACAAGCTTTATTAATGTTATTAGACTCTAGTTTAGCTTCAAAAAAATGTATAGGCCATACAAATCTGTCTATATTAATACAGAATTGACATAAGCCTAGAAAGTAAAAGCAACAAAGACATTCTTCAAGCATTCACTGGGGATGAAATAACTTTGTTTCCATGATCACTAAATTAAAAAAAAAGGAAATAAAAAAGAAAAAAAAAAAGAAAAAAAAGTCAAAATACCAAAATGTCAAAATGTAACAGTAATTGCCATCACCAGTAATCAACGATAATCCACAGGAGCTCAAGTTCTGCTGAAACTAAGTAGAGGATTGTCTCCTAAGACTGCTTTGGTGTCTCTGCTAGGTGAGTAATGCGAGTGAGAAAGTACACAGGATAACAGGTCTAAGCGTTAAAAATCATTTGGGAGGGAAACATTTTTCCCGAACTATGCGATAATGCTATTAGCTGCAGTAACTCCAGCCTCAGGGTGATCCCACACCAAAGCAGAGAGACAATATCTGGGCGGCAGAGCCTCTGACCCCAACGGATTTGTAGACAGAGACAGACCTAGACAAGACCAAAAAAAATCTGAGATCAAAGAGTGGTAGAGAAGCTACAAGCTTGTCCTGCTTGCAGAACTTGACATTAATACACAATATTTATTCACCACTAGGTATAAATCTGAATGATTCTGAGTAAGCTTAGCAGCAAGAGATTACTTGTCATTTAGCAACGTTTCTGACTCGAAAGGATTATTTTAATACTGATATCAACATTACTTGGTTTGCACAGGCTGAGTGCTTGCCATGCTGTGACTGGAATTGGGGACTACAGAGTGTATCTTGCTCTCCTCGTGCCAGCTCCATGCCTTGTCTCTGTCAAAGAGAAGGTGTCATTGTGAATCCTTGCTGTGATTGCAGTGGGAGCCACTTTTATGAGGGCACGAGGGGAGAAGGGTACTTCTGGGCACTACTTGGAATCCAAATTGAGATCTGTTCGGTCAGAATTATTCTACCTGTAAACAGGTTTTTTTCCATTAGTTTTTATGGCCTGAACATAGGAAATTATTAAGATAAGAGGCACACAACTAGGGACTGTCACCCAGTTATCAACCCGAGTTGTGATACAAGAATCGTGGGGTAGAGTGAGAAACAGAAAATGTGAGCTTTCTACCCAGAGCAGAAAACACCAAAGCAGCACTCACTGCCTGCTGTAAACGATCATAATCTCGGTACCTCTTAGAAGAAATGTAAACAATAAATTAAATAACCACAATGATGAGCAGGGATGATATCAATAGGAAAATAAACAACCTAGAAAACAATCAAAGGCAGAAAAAAATTAAAATTCTTAAAACCAGAAAAGCAGAATATTTGTGGAATAAAGTTATAATAAATATCCAGGTAGCAAAGAGAACCTATTAAGTGCTGTCATATACCTACATATATATACACATACATCTCAAGATTTTTCTTCCCATCAGCTGCTTTCTTGCTTGTGCAGCTTTCAGCTACAGATTTTATGTCAATGCATTTAGCAGACATACTCGTGACAGCAAATGTATTAAAAATAAATAAAGAAAACATCTGTAAAAGTGACTAATGAATGTCGGCGGGTCTGTAAATATCACTGAATTACTATATTTTAGAAAATCCACACACCACAGCCAACAAATGAAATGCCTACGTGCCATTGAAATATATTAACAAATATTTTGCTTTCCTATTGTCATGATGTCCAAAGTCATTTTGTGTTCAAGTACTGTCACTCTTTATCAAAGACCTCTACTGGTAATTTGGAGCGAAATCATCCATGTTTTAGTTTAGACAAAGCATTAATTTTTACATTCAAGTAAAGGTCAACTACCATAGCCAGATGCAGCTGTAATGCAAACGTGTCCTGCTGAACAATGAAATCTTTCTTTCCATATTCTGTGTCAAACGCTTCTTTAAATGAGCTATATTAAAACTGTACCAAAAAAAAAAAAAGCAGCCACTAATCCTTTAACTGTCAGGTATGATAAGGAATTAGTGAGATGTGAACTGCAGGGCTCAAAAACCAGGAAAACAGCCCCAAAAAACCTCCACGTGAAAAGTCTGATTTGTAATGAAGGTTGGGATTGCTTAAAGATACCAAGGACTAAACTATTATGGATAGCATTTTATAGGTTTATGTACCAGATTTATAGGTATTTATAGGGTTTATAGAATTTCAGCCACTGAACAGAACTTTTTAGAACAGAAGAGTAAAATGTTATTAATGGTTTGGTAATAGTGAAGAATCGGGAGAATTTGAGCTTAAAATTGTGATAATGTGCAGTGTCCTGGAAGTAAAGAGTCTGCTCTAATTTTTCTGTACCTTCGATGACCTCTTCACGAACTACCCTCACATAATCAGTCTGATGTGATGCTAAGAACTGGGACAAAATTATTTATGAACATGATTCAAATTTAGTAACATTAGGATCTCATTTTCCAGCTCTAAGTGAAAACATATTCTGAGCACTTAAAAAACGTTTAAAAAGTTATGGTCTATGCCACTAAGTGCTATGCATAATTGATAAATGTGTATCTTGTAATTGCCAAGCTCACGCTGACTTTTAACAAAGTCATACCGAAGTATTTCCAGAAGGAAATAAAAATGATGTTAAAATTTGGACTCTTGCTGAAGAGACTAAAAAATTACCTGCTATAGTGATTGTCTTCAGAAATAACCCTACCCAAATTCTACAGATTTGCTGTTCGAAAAGCCTGTCTCCCTGTTGTCCTTGATGCATTATTACAGATTATGATTCAGTTCCATTTGAAGGGTAGCCTAAAAGACAGAGACATGGATCCAAGCAGCCTTCACATCATTAGAGTCTGGGAGCGATGCAGACCTAGATTTTGAATGAAAACTCTGCTTAGAGGCCGCCAACCAAGATCAAGATTTCGATCGTATTTGCATTTGTAGAAAGCCAGAAGGGTTTGGCTGAAATTGTAGACTTTCCTAAGCCAGCAGTTTTAAGCTTCAGTGTCTCAAGAAATCCACAGCTAGACAGGAAACAGAATTCTTTTTGAGTTTGTTTTAGTTCCCTGTAAGAACCAAGGGTTAGTTCACAAGTTTTCCACTGACAGGATTTAAGAAAAGCCCTCTAATAACCCAGGGAATGTTGAAATCTTTCAAACCAATAATGTTTCATTTTTGCTATGTTAACATGTAGTGACAAACCAGAATTGATACAAATGAGAAATTCAAAACAACTCATTTCAGCATTTTCCAAGAAAAAAATTGCCTTAGAAGAAGAAGAAACAGAGCTCCATAAAACTTTCACCTCTCAGTAAACTAGTGCTTCTGTTGCATTTTTTTTTAAATAGCAGTTCTTATTATCCTAAAAAGAATGCAGGCAAAATAAGTAGCTTCAAAAAATAAAGTAAAATCAAAGTCCTTTTGCAGGAACTACTTGAGATGCTCAAATGTGAGTGTTTTGAAGTACAGTGGTAAAAAGAACGTTCGTATCTTAATGCTGAAACTTTTTTCTTAAGTAAAGGTGAGAGGAATGGAATGAACCACATCCAAGTTCAGTCATCAGGAGTGCAGATAATAAAATCTGAGCTGGTCCTCCTGGGCTCCTGGCATAGACTCTCATCAGTCAGGAGGAAAACAGAGCCAGAACATGGGTTATCTGACTTACTTTGGGTATGTGTCTCAGGATGAAATGGGTCACACCAGGAAGGGGACATTTTCTCTCCCATACAGGGAGCCAGAACCGGGTACCAGGTCAGGTGCAGACTGTTGTGGCCACGTCAGAAGACTCTGATCCATGGGGTATAGATCACAACAAGAAAAAAAAGAGGCAGGTATGTCTGTCCTACTTGTTGAGCATGGATTGAATCCTGGCAATTAAAAAAGAGAAAGGTATGTGTCACCCATGCATGGAAATGCCCAGTTTATGTGAGGTTGTTGCCTCAACACAGCAGCTGGAATGAAAAAATTCTTTTCGACAAGTTTGCCTTCTCCCTTGCTTTTTTCTTTCTCCTGAAGGACAACATAAGATGTAGCTTTGCAATTTAATTAAATGTGACATGTGTTGCTATAAGCCACATACTTGCAAGTACAGTATTTATGCCAAGTATGAGCAATCCTGGAGTAATTATGGTTTATGTTTTACAGAGGGCATGTCACTCAGCAGACAAGTTTCATGAAAGGACTGAGAAAAAGAAATGCCAAAAAAAGAAAAGGAAATTATGGGCCAGAGGGTTTAAAGCTCCCAGATGAATAAAGTGAAACTGGAAAGTCTCTTAATGACAGAGGAGCAGATATGACAATAATGATAATAAAAAAGTAGAGGTTAGAGTTTAAGGTCAGACTGCCAAACCAGACACTGTGCTCAGGCTGCTGAGAGGCAATTACTCCAAGACTTGCCAGGAGAAGTACTTTTTCCAAAGATCTGCTCCAGAGCCCTTGGGGTGTAATTCCCTTTCAATGCTACAAGCTGGATACGAAAGCCAATTTCAGGAGGTGGAGAAAGAGAAGCAATGTCTGCCAGGGGGGTGCCTGGATGTGTTCATAGGTAGACTCTGTCTGAAAAATCCTGTTACAGCCTTCGTGTTCTGGCGCATAACATCACTGGCCAAAGCCAGGTGAGAGACCGCGACAGTCAAGAAAATACATACACGTATTTTGGTAGTGAACACAATTTTCAAAAACACTTAAATGCAAAATACTTTTTTTTCTTTTTTGGTCACAGAATGAATATTCAATTCAGACTGGTTTATAAACTGCTTTATAAATGACTGTGATTACAATTGCACAGGCATTTAAGTATCATGACACCGTACAATACTCCAATATCAATAAAACTATTATAAATTATTTTAAGTCTTCTTCTCATTTCTATGTGACATTCAGCTATGCAAGTAGTGACATTGCTACACTGAAATACTTGGGGAGGAGGTTAACTCTAATTACACAGTGATAGTAAATTGCACAACCATTGGGGGAAGGGGCCTAAAATATTTGAATGTAGGAAAATGTGCTCAGAGGCTAAATCCTAGGCTTCTAATTAATTTAAATATATTTGAAAATTATTTATTTTCACACTTAGCACCTCGGGTGAAAAAGATGTGCTCTCAGACACTGAATCACTTCAGCAGTCTCACAGGCAGAAATCAAAGCAATACATAACAACATGCAAAAAACCCCACCAGAGTACAAAACTGCAGGTGGAGCCCAGGTGCCTCGATTAACTGCATCAAATTAACAAGTGAGGAAACTTGTTTTCTGCTCTAAAGTTTGTGTATGGCAGTTACTTACATGGTATTTATTCTCCCACATTCCTGGGGACTTCCATGATCTCAGAGTTGTCCTCTTTTGTTCTTCTGGACCATGCCATTGAGCGGGGTTTTCTCAGCTTTACTTCTGGAGGACTCATTTTCTCCCTTCTCATATTCTCATTTTTACTTACATTTTTTCTCTGAGCTATCTCAGACATTCAGATGGTCCCAGCTGTCATCTTTGAAACCAGATTAAAATACCCCTAGTTTACATTCAATTTAGGGTGAAACATCCCACTTTGGATCCATCTCCAAAAGATCACTCACTAGGGGAATGAAGTTCGTTATTTTCTATCTATCCATTTAATTGTCTGAATAGCGAAACCAAGTTGACCACCACGGGTTATCTCAAGTTATTGGTACTCTGCCATTTCTCTAAAATCACTCAGATAACTTCAGTTTTCTCTATCTTTAGATTAAGGTTTAGATGGAAAAGCCTGACTTAAGTATTAACCTGAATGCCTTGCTCTGAAAGTGAATGTGATAATCAGTTCAGTTTCACTTCAGCCAGTTACACTATTAGTTTCAGATGCCAGGGGAAAAGTTGCATCCCGTGCTTTCATGACTTTCCTGATGAGTCCAGCTATCAACAGATTGCTACTGAAGAGTGAGTTTTCACTGAAATTTTAGACCAATTACACTGAAACCAAAGAGAAATTATCCTGGATTTTTCACACATAAACACGTCAAAGAGCTGGTTTTTTCATGTGTTTAAAAGAGGTCCTACTAAAAAGTTGCACCGTGCTATGGATGAAAGTCACCCCACTACATCCTTCTGTATAGGAGGAGTAGATCTGATTACAGAGTGCAGATATTTGTAATTTTCTATAATTTCCCCGCAGCATCAGCTCCACAAACAACTAGATTTGGACAAAGCATCCCATTTGTGTTTTTGTTAAGTGCTGAGACAATGACACCTGCATTTCTCTCTTTCTACTGGAGATGTATTTTATTGGATAGCTCAGGTTTGTATTGGCATCATCTCACTGGGAGCTTCTGGAACTTTCAGTGATCAACAAGTACAAGTCAGGCTTTTTTCTTCCTCAGTGTTGTTTATAACTGATGAATCTCCAGCATATAATGGACATTTGTATTAATCCCTAAGAGCATGACTTTGCATAGTGAACTGCCTAATTTCATGCTTTTTTGATCCTCCAGCCCTCAAGGTGACCCACTGCTCCTCCACAACGTCAGTTGCTCACAACTTCTGTGATCAGCGCATTTCATTATCGGACTCCTGCTTTTGAGCTAAGTACTTTAATGAAAATATTAAATAAGACTGTCCCAAAATTGATCCTCGAGGGGCTCCACTGATAGTCTCAGAATATCATTAGGCCTTACATTTTAATACTAATTATATTGTAGTATTTGCATGGGGGTAGCAACACTCCTGGCAGCACTGCTCCCATATGGATTCATGAGAGAGAGCCCCTGTCCAAAGGAGCCAAGCACCCGAACTCACCAGACAAAAGGAGACAGGCTGGAAGCAGCATCCTGCTGCTCTGAGAGGCCAGGACCCAGACAGTGTTATGGTAGCTGTAATGAGGATTATCTAATAATATAAAATTGTTTAAAATTTTGATTCATGCCACTTGCAGACTAAAAGAGTGGGAAAATGTCCTGCCATATCTTACTGAACTGCAGGAATGATGATCTAAAGTTAGTAGAAAATTGAAGTTTCAAAGCAGCTGATTAGAAAAGAGAAAGTGATAAAGATACCTTGCTGCCCCTTATAATGCTTGAAGAAATATTCAGAATATTTCCTGTATGTTCCTCACAAATCTGTCACACGAGGCTTCTCTGGATGTCTTGAATGAGATGCCTAACCATTTCATAGAAACAGTTTTCAACATTAGGTTCAGTTTTTCTGGGAAAAAAAATTTAACCTGCCATCTTTCACCAACACAAAATTGGTTTGATGACAATAATCAGAAATCCATGAAAAATTGTTTTCTTCTAGTTGCTGAATTATTGCTACCAGCATATACCTAAGGAAAAGTTCCATTTATATTTTTTATCTCAGGTTTTTTTTTATCTTTTCTATAAATTGATGGTAATATAGAGATTAATTTATTTTAAAGATTGATTAATTGAGTCATACGCTCTGTTAAGAACTTTGTCAGTGTATCACTGATAGCAGCAAAATTTTCCCATTGTTAGCGGGACTAACATCCTCCATAGTTTGCTGTCAACAAGAAGTATAAAGCAACTGAAATTAGTACATATGTGTTTTCCTGGCACTTGGAATCTGCATTTCCCCAGTGTGGGCATGATGTCAAAACATAGTGACAGTGTGCATGCATCCAAGAAAGCAAGCCTACGAGCAGTGAGCATGGAACAAAAAAGAGAATCCACGTAAAATCTAATTTTTGTTTTCTTTTTTTTATTTTTTGTAGTGCAAATTTATTGCACTTCAGTGGACTGGTTAACTAACTCAATAAAAGCTCTCCAAAAGCTATTGAGAAAACAGCCTGACTGACTGCAAAGCAAAACTGACAGAAGTGCTCCTGCTACTTATGGCTTACACAGAAACGTTCATATTCAGAGTGCTTGACAGACATTAAATTAATCCCACTGTATCTTAATTCTAATTGCCACAGGGATTCAGACTGTTCTGAGGCATATCTGCTGCAGAAGTTAAGTGTCTGTAGCACCCTCCTACTGCAGGAAACACAGTTAAGCTCATTTGTTATTTCAGTGAGAATATTCCTCCAAGGTTCTTTTCCTGCCTACATTTTGAAATGGGGCTCAGAGGTGCTTGTTGGTATCTTGTCAGCACAACCTTTTTAATCTGTTAGCTCTGTAAAAAAATGCATGTGGCTGAAATGTCTCTTTTGAGAGTTTCAGGATGGTTACTGTGGTAGCCAAAAATGGCAATCTCACCAGTTACTTGGTTTTTATGTTACTCCTGAGCTTTCGTATACGATAAAGTAGGAGCACAACAGCCTTTACTTGTTCTTCCAGGGGAAAAAAAAATCCACCAAAACAAACCACGAAACACACGTAAGCCCAGTTTTAACCCCCCCTCTTCACTTCCCTTGTTCAACTTCAGATTCTAGATCCAGCACATGTAACATTTCTGACCAACTCCTTTCCAAGCTCTTGCACACCTTATCACAGGATAACCAAACGTTTTTGGGTTTGACAACCCGATTTTTCTCATGGTCCAAGACTAATATTCTGGAAATAAGTTTCTTCAGCCCCTGTAACCTTAAATTGAGCTTCATGTTGCTGCCTCACCTAACCTCCTCCTCGGAGCACAGCGGGCAGAGCCCCGTGACAGCCAGAGAATTACAAATGTCCACGCGGTGGAAGAAAGAACTGTACCAGGTGCTGCATTCCCAGAGCATCAGTGGGCTGAGCTTGTATTTGTGGCATTTATTAATGTGGAAAAAAAGGAAACCATTGCAGTCCTTCAGAAACTGAACATCAGCCCTCTGCTGGCCTGAGTGATTTTGATAAATTCTCTGAAGTGCTACAGAGGCAGGATAAGGTGTCTGTAGTGTGTGCTCCAGATTTACTGCCTGCATTCATTTTAACCAGCCAAAGTGAGCTCACAAGGAGTAGGCTCCCAGTGAAGATATGGTTTTGGTTTCATAGTACTGTGCAGAGTTTTAATGGAAAAATTAAACATTTCCCCTGAAGAGAAGCATTTGCAAAATACTCGCCAAAATCACAGAGGTGCTCAACAAACGTAAAGGGTTTTAGCAAACCAGACAGTCACACCCTGTGACTTGGGTTTTGTAAGAAAAAAGGTAAAGTTCGAGTGAAGAATGTCAAAATGCAAGCATAGAAGGGCAGGAAAATTTAGGTTGATGAACAAATGCACATTCTTTTCCTTTACACCTTGTGCACATAAGGCTGCTGATGATTCTTGTAAAGTCCTGCCAAAGAATTCAACCTACAATAGCAGAAGCATAAAAATAAACATGTCCCTCCTAAAGGAATCATGTAAGAATGAAATTAGCTCCAGGAACTGGCAGATAAATCTATGTATGTAGCCATTTGGCACTTATGAATTATTTGCATGTGCCTAAATGGATTCTGTTTCCTGTAAGACTGGAGTCCATTGTTACACTATTTCAGGTATTAGTATCCACGAAATACAGACTTTGGGATTACGATGGTTTGTAAATTTTAAGCTGCCTAAGCCATCAAATGCTGCCACCTTTGTAGTATGATTAACAAAGGCTATGGGAACTAAGATTTTGTTTCTATTTTAGTATTAGTAAGGTGAGTGATCAGCGGGATAAAGACCTGGCACGCTGCTGACAACATTGTGGTCAGCTTCACTTTTTTCAGGCTTTTCCTAGGTAAGAGGAACTGCATCGCTCTGTACTCAGCTCAGTAGAATGCAATTTCTTGTACAAACATCATTTTCAGGGATATAATGAAATCTTTGATATTGTGACAATTAACATAGCAGAAATAAAGGGTTTTGGCCATTATTTTCATGCTATCCAAATGCTTTAGAAATATCCTATTAGCTACCATTTGCTGAAAGAAGAGGTGGAAGGTTTTTCTTCTAATTTTTTTTTATTTATTTTGCTTTTGTCCTTCTATGGATCAAAGCCCATAAGGGCTCCTTTACTGTTATCCCTTGCTGCTGACTTTGAACCACATCTGTGCTTTAAAACTGGTGGGAAGCCACAGAATAAAAGTCGATACTAAGTAGTTTTATTCTACATTTCCTGATGTTGCTTTTGCTAAAAATATCTTAGGCTTGGAAAAAAAAAAAAAAATCAATAAACACCATTTTTATCCTCACGGCTTTGATTGTCATGCTCCAAGAAAAATCTGAAAAGCAATTGGCTCCACTTTATGGCAGAGACAGAGACTAGAACTGAGTAGGTCCCATCCTCTTCATCTCATGTGACAAACTGAAAACCACGGTGAATTAAAAACCTCGCTTTTCCTTCTGGAAGCTTAAAATGAGGCCATTTGGTGTATATTTAGCAAGGACCCCAAACAAAATAAGCATGCAGTGAAGATTTCACTCTTCTTCCAGTGTTCATTGCACTGTGATGGCTATTCTTTGCCATTCCATAAGAAGGTAATTCACTTCCAGAACAGTTCAATTCAATTTTGGCCATTAGTGACAATGAGACCTGGGTTCCTTGGTGCCTCAATTTTTTTTCTCTTTATGTCCCTTGATTCATCTTCTCCAGCCTGCCTTCCTGCTTTTTAGCTTTCATAGGAGACTGGATTCCGGTTTCATCAATTCCTCTTCCTTTTCTGAATAGGATGGAATTTTTTCACATCCTCAGTATGGACAGCAAATGTAAAAGGATCCTCATTTCCATGGTGTCATCTCGAAATGTCTGAATGTTTCTGTGATCCAAAATTCAGTGGCTTAATAAAAAGAAAGGAGCAGTCTCAAAAATAATAATTTAATCTTCCAATGTTTCACTGTCACAGACAGCACTGGCTTTTATGAGGAACTTATTTATAGGCAACAGGAAAATCATCATAGACAAGGAAAAAAAACCTAAAGGAAAGTAAATCTGGGTAAACAGTTCACACAGAGATCCAAGTTGTTGCCAAGTTTAAAGATTCATTGTGTGACCTAAATTCTCAAATTTCCAGTCAGTCTAATACAAAATGAAGCTGTTGAAGGGTGTGTCCAGTGAGGATGAAGTCCATGGCAACACTGGGAGTTACTCATGTGTGGGCAAACCTCAAACACCCATAAACAAGTTTGCCTTTCATCTGAGTGTTTGGAACAGACCCTCAGTTCCCAACCTTAATCTCAGCAAATACAAAACTCCATACACATGAAAATCTGCATTTGCAAATACCAGTGTCTTCCTGTGTACACACGAAACACATTAGAATATACATAAGCAGTAGGACTTTCATTTGCTAAGAATTTTCATCTGTAACATAAGCAAAAACAAGGTATAAAGTAATTTTCTCCCCTTGAAAGTAGATCCTTTAATTAATTTGTAAGCCTCACTTAGGGGATATAGGATTTTTAATTTTTAATAGGTAGTTCTCTTGCTGACGGAAAATCTTTTAGGAGCTGTGAATGCAGAGGTGGGATGTTAGCTTTCAAAAAAGCATATTGCAGAACAGATGCTATGGTGGGCAGATCCTCCAGTTTTCCCATGGAAGCTCTTTCTTCCTTAAGTTTACTGAAGGAAGGCAATAGATTAAAGATAAATAAAGCAGAGAATGTTAAAAGCAAAACATTGTGTAAAATTTACATGCTAACTAAAGCTATAAATGAACCAGGTTGCTATTTTAACAAGTAGCTGGTTCTGGAATACAAGAAGTGAGGTGGTAGATACTTTAAATATATTTACAAGCTTTTACATTGCTTAGGTTCCATGATCAGTTGCAGTAACCTATTCCTGTACAATTTTTGCAAATACAGATAACACATATTTGCATTATCTTAAAATAAAAAGCACTTTGTCATTTATACATCAGAATAATTACTCACTGGGAAATAAACTCATCAGATAAAAAATGTTAAAATATATGCAAGGCATTTTATAAAATTTTATAAATATTATTTCAGACCTCTTTCATAGCATAATAGCAAGGATTATCTTACTTCAAGTAAAGTCAAATTTAACAGGAACTCATACAGGATTTCCCAGGAAACACTACAAGAAAAAAAAAATGTCTACATCCATTACATTAACTAAGCACACAAAAGCTATGGATTTTCCACTGGAACACTTGTTTTTTCAGGTATACAGCATCATCAAAACCTCTGAGCACTACTTCAGTTGTGCTGGCTTTCCAATCACTTCATAATTCTTTGGGAAATGTAGCTATGTGTAAATGACCTCATTTTGCTGTACCTCAATGGCAAAGACTAAAACAGGTGTGTCTCAGTATCGACTAGCAGGACTCATAACATCAAGATCAAGCTTGTACATATTTTCTCTTAATGACGTTGGTTTTAGTAAGACCAGAGTGCACCAAGAACCGAGTGTGGGTGCAAAAACCCCTTGACAACTCTGTGACACACTGCTCAAGACACTGCCAGCCACAAGTGAATGTAATCATCAAACAATCAAAAAAACCTCTTAGGGAACACCATCAACAAATTTATAACAACTTCATAAAAAACCTCCTATGGCAACATTTCCCACTTACTGCTGGCTGAGGTCAGAACTTCAGCTGGAGCCTGACTTCCAGTGAAGCAGTGCAGACTGACGTGGACATTGCTGGTGATCCATTTTGCTGTGATTTCCATTTTGTCACCGTGCCAGCAGGGAATGAAGTGAGTACCTGTTATTTCAGACATGCAGCACCATTGTTTCTGGGCAGACACACCTTACAGAGGTCTGCACACCACAGCTGCAACCAGATCCCGGTTTTGAGATGCAACACAACACCTTTTGCACCCAGACATTTCCTCGAACTCCACCTTGTTCTTCACACCCTCCTGTGGGAATGGCTTCACCTCAAACCAAAAGGCTGCTTCTGGTGCCAGGAAAGACATTCAGCTGTGCCCATGAAACCATCCTCTCCTGCCTCCTTCAAAGGAAAGGTGCAGGCCTGATGGATATCTCCTACCTGTGGGCTCCAGCCTGGATAACGTGGGCTCTAACACATGCTGGTCTGAGGCACGAGGACTGAAGACACCCCAAAAAAGTCAGCATAGAAAGGTTACGTACGCATTTAACAATTCCACCTAATCTTCCTATGTGCTTCAAAGCTGCAGTTATGAAAAAACCCTGCACCTGAGGCTCGTGCCTGTTAAAGCTCTGGCCGTGTTCCACGGCTAGACAGCAGAGAAGTGTGTCAGTCAAAATCAGCAATTCTTAACTGGGATGGTGGGTAGAGGATAAGGAAAGGCAAGAACAGGGTGATCAGTGTGATAGCAGGCTCATAAAAATAGAGGAGTGGAAGAGGGGCCATCACCATGATCCACAGCAGGGCTCTGGCAGCCACAGAATGGCTACAGCACAGGGCAGCAGGCAGGTCAGGCGACTTGGATTTGTGCAGGTCCCAACAAATGACTCGGACCATTCATTCTCTTCACCTATTTGGATCTTACCTCCTGTGTAGCCAACGTGTCTCTCACCCCCGAGGTGAATGCTTTTGCTGGTACAGATTTTCTTCATCAGCTCTCTCTGGGAATTGGCAGGCTGAGAGAAGTTTTCATTATCACAGTCCATGAAGTGCCCAGAAATCAGATCTTTAAGGCAATCAATTGTAATTATGCAAAATCTCAGGCTGCAGCCAGCTCTCCCACTTTGCTCACGCTACTGTAGCTGCATGATTTCAGTGGAACAGATCCTGGCTCTTGCCAATAGAAATAAGATTAGAGTTGCCCCCAAAATTATGCTTCAGGGAACACAAGAAACTACGCAGGAAAGATAATGTATTTGAGAACATTTTTAATAAATAATGTGACAAAAATTACTTTTCTGATTATTGGATCCTCAGTATGCAAAATTATGGCTAAAATATGAGGTTTCTTACATGAACATAATGAAAACATTAATCACATGGATTTTTCCTTTAGTACTGCACACCCTTTCTATGGAACCTTTCTTTAAAAATTAGCTAAATGAAAAATTTCAGTCCTCGGTAAACACCAAAACACTTTTTTTTTCTTTTTTTTTTTTTTTCATTGGGGCTAGTCCTGATAGCTGTCAATAAACAAACACACATTTTTCCATTAGCACCAATGACAAAGAAATTTTATAATTACAAAAGAGATCAGAAAAATCTACAGACAGAGGACATCATTTGGCAAATTCAATGCAACTAATGCCTCTATTTCAGCTTTAATGATAATCCAATGTTGAGAGAGGCCACAGAAAAATTGGTAATTTTCTGTAAGTCCAGGAAAAGTGAGAAGTGTTTTAACTATGGCCCACGTTTACGTTTGTTACTTTACCATCTGTCATCATTCAAATATTCCAAATACAAACATAGAGCATTAACAAAAAGATGAAAAATATCCCAAACAAATGCTTAACATTTTCAATAAGACAAAAAAAAAAAGGTTAATAGTTACAATGGTTTACAAACAAAGTTTAGTGATTGTGCTTTTAAAACCAAAAAAAAAAAAAAGATAAGCAGTGCATTACAAAAAAATTCATTGCCAAGATCAAACAAAACTTCTTTAAGTGGCACTTCTTCTTTAAGGTGAATTGACACAAGTAGAGGTCTGAGATTTGGGCCAGTAACAGCTGATGATATTACCTAATCGTTATTAAAAATGTCCATTGATTTTCTTGTCATAAGCATTGTTGAGGCTGAAAATTAGAAAAGTTTCAGATAAACTTGCTCATGCTACGATTAGGCAAATAGCAATCACATTGGCTTCCCTCCTGCCTATCCCAAAGGACATTTTTAATAAGAATGTACTTAATGATGAAAATGGAAAGACAAATCAAAGTACCACAGGGGTTTAAAATGAGTACATATTTACAATAAGAGCCACCTTGTCCCAAATTAATTTTACTTTCATTTGTCAAACTGTATCGTCTGCAAAAGGTTAGCAAGAGACCGGCAGGAAACAAGACACAGAGTCTGTGCTACAGCTGCAAGATACCCTTTGCACTGGCTGCAGATCACAGTGGAACCCCGAGCCCCAGAGAACGCTCTGCACCACGTTCCCCCTGGGGACCCCTCTGGTCACTGCCGCGTCCCTCGCAGTGTTACCGACCGGCTCGCCGGTGAGCTGGCAGTGCACCCAGCACCGCCTCGCTGGGGATCCGCCTTGGAATGCCGGGCCCTGGAATTCCCTTCTGGTCTAACCCTGAAGCAGCAGCTGGCCCAAGCGCCTCGAAGAGCAGCTTCCCTGCCTGCTCGGGCAGCGAAGGCGACGCGCTCGGCGGTACGGAATAGGCGAGGGCCGTTCCTAAGTGAGGAGGGTTTACAAAGAAAGAGTAAAATAAAAACTAGCATTCTGATGGCATGAGGAAAAAGGAAAAATTGTACACTCTGATTGCACTGAACATTATTTCTGGCGTCAAACATCATCAGACTTGAGGCATCTTAAGTGATTTATTTTTTTTTTCTGATTAGATTTTAAAAGCCTGTTACAGTACATGTCGTTGTCTTCAGCTTTCTGTTTCCTGTATTAAAAAAAGAGGATATAAATTACTACATGTTAAACTTTATTATTTAAAATTTGTTTTACATACTTCTTAGAGATTTGCTACCTTTAAATGATAATTACTACTTCTAATAATGCACAGTAGTGTGACTGTGTGTTGGCCACCCTTTCTACAATCAGTATTAAACTGAATATCATTAGGCAGAAAAAAAAAGTCCATATCTCCATATCTAATAAAATCTAAAATGATAAACAGTTTAAAAGATGTGAAAGGCAATGTCACGGTGTTCTTAGATGCTCCAGCTCTTTATTTTCAGTTTTGAAAGGATCTGGGTAATGTAAAGTGCTCTCCAAAATATTGTATTTCTGCAACTTCTGTTCCCTAGGTTTTACTGTGGTAACAATTATATTATACTATATATTATTTGGTTTTTTTATGTTTTTGACACATTCTTAAAGTTTATTTACTTGGATTGGGCATAACATTAATGGAGAGATAAATGCACTTATTTTCCTGAACAGAAATATTTCTGGTTCAAAAGTGTTTTTTCCTGGCATCTGTCTAAAAACAAAAAACCAGCCTTATTGTAGCCATCTTCAGTATTACAACTACAGTTACCTCCATCTCTTCTTCTTCTTCCTCTTCTCCTTGTTCATAGGCTCCCAGTACTTGCATTTCTGCAACATTCCTTCGGGCTAGATTGGGTTGATCCGCCCTCTGTCTGCCTCCTGACCCTCTTGACGACATGGAGCTGGAGGAGCTGGGATCTCTAGGATTATTTGACGTTGGAAACGTTGGTCTAGAATATGGCAGGATGTCCTCTGTATAATTAAATGCATATATCGTTATGTTTACAAGCCCAGAGATACCATGAACCTAAAATTTCTGCATGCAGCTGATTTACTTTTTATGATTCTCAGGAGGTTTAAAGTGATGCCTGACAAGAACATGAAATACGCTGCTTCCCTAACAGCACTACAGAAGCTTTCTCAAGGAAATTTACAGTCTTTACATGGTAATGTTCACCACAGAAAAACTAATTCATGATTAGTGTCCATTTCATTTCAATTTAGGATCCTCGGTCTATGCTCTACAGGAAAATGAAAAAAAACCACTCCTTGTAGTATATATTCAGTATGACAGAGTAGGAGGAAATGAGAATGCACACATGATACAAGGAATTCAATCCATCTAAATACTGGACCCTGCATTTCTCAGGCTGAATTTCAGACACAATAAGTGGCCATGCTTTAAAATTTCACCACCATCCTCTGTGGTAGCATTCTAATAACTTTTCTCTATAGCCATCCACTGTTATCAAACTGCTATTCATGTGCCCATTTAACCAACTTACTACCCAAACTCCCCTGATGTTATCCCTAAATACCTGTAGGTAGAAAGGACCAGGCATTTTTATCAATCTGTGCTCTTAGTGAACTCTTGGCATGTTCCATTAATTAGTAAACTCACCACTTCCCATATATGAGATTACTTTGCTCAGGGCTGGCTTGTGTATGGCCATGTCATTTAGCATTTATAATTAATCCACAACTACTAGGGCTTTCTTACTTTTGAAACAGGACCAGGTATCATTCTGGCCCTTTTGACCTCTACAAATCGGCAAAATGGGCCAAGTGCCAATCCTCTGGTAGAAAGTTTCTGACTTACAGATCTACTGTCTGACCTCACTCAGTCCCCTTATAAACTAGATTATAATTAGATACATTAAATATAACTGGACTAATAGTGTATGGTGGGAGCAAGGACACTGATCCTTACAACTCTTAAAGAATATTTATTTCTGGTTTCCTCAGCATTAGCTTTAATACGTGATGGGCCTAAGGGCAGCAAGCTGTAAAAAGGATGTTTTGTGAGCTTGTAATGAGCTTGTATTTCTGTTCTGCCCTAACAAGAACCTGCAGTGTGACCCACATTAACACTACAGTTATGATAAACGGTGGCACTTCGGCACCTCTAACTGCACTTCAGCAGCCTGCAAAGTTCCCAGTGACCGACACCCAGCAAACCCCGAGCGGGCAGAACGACCTTGAAGAAGATGAGTTTTTGCTGGTGTGCCGTCCCGTTTTGGTGCTTTGCTTCCTCGCAGTTTGCCGTCGCTGGGCTGCTCCTGGGCTTCTCTCCGCTCCCCCGAGTGCGTCCGCCCGTCGGGATGCTGCCTGCCCTCCGCCCCGTCCCTCCCCTTGTAGCTCGCTCCCTTCCTCTCCGCCGATCTGTCCGTCCTCGCGTCCATGGCAGCGAGTTTTGGCAGCATGACCGGCCGCACCTCCAGCTGCGCCTTGGACTGGGCTGTCGGGGATTTTATGGCTGGAGGTGGCACAGGAGGAGGTGGCAAGTCTAGGGAGTTGAAAGGGAAGAGTAATTATGAGGACATCGCGCACTAGTGAAATTAAGAAATAATATTTAACTTGAACTGAAGGAACAGATGCTCTTGTTGACTTTCAGCCCTCCCTCTGCCCTTCTCTCTCCAGCCCAAAAAGTATCATGTTACTGCTAAAACTGCTGATGGGTATTTTTCCAAAAGCTTGAGCTTTAAAAACACAAAGTAAGACTTCTGGCTGCCTTTTCAAATCACAATATTTTCTTAAAAATCATTACCAAAAACTGCAATAAACTTTAGGCACTTGGATATTAACATATCAGTTATGGATATCAACAAAGACTTCAGGACAATAACATATCCTTGCTGATATTTATCATTTTTTGCTAAGTCCATTCCAGAATACAGAAGCTTGTGCTGCAACAAACCAAGGTCTTCAGTGCAGTGAGCATTACAGCAAACGGGCTGGGATGTAAGAATGTGCATCAGATGCATTGCTGACACATGCAAGGATAAACTACATGTATTATTGCATTCTTCTTTTAAAATAACAGCTTAAACTAACACACACATCCTTGGTGTCTGTGGGTATGTCATGACATATTAAAAAACAAACAAAAAGCACAGTCAGTGAAGTAATAAGCTCTCAGAAAAAACCAAAAAAAGAAGACATACAAAGACTTCTGAATTTGTCTCTTTGAATTAGCACAGCTCAAGGGGTTCTACAATTCTGTATATTTTAAAATACTATTTATAAAACACACATATAATTTACTTAGTTGTATTTTTCTATTCTTGTGTTAGGACGTAAAACTAGAGTATGTAAAATGTTCATCAGGATACAATGGTGCTCTGTGGAATATAAAATGTGAAGAAAAAAATACAGGAGCCAAGCAAGGAAGTGGCAATACAAAAGCAGTTCACAATAAAGCTGTAGGCATGAGTCACAGGGATATAGGAGAACAACAGGTTAAAAAAAGTTAGGTGAGATGAGGTTAATATTCTCAAGTGAAATTGCTAGAAAAAACCCTTCACTATTAAAAATGGTAACTTCAGCATTTTGTAATAGTGTGCATTTCTACTTCCACAAAAAATCTGGGAGGAGCTGTGTTTTTCAAACACAATCACTATATATACAGCTAATTCTCAGTCTGCTCAACAGAATGTTTCAACTGAAATTTACCTAAAATGGGCCAAAAATAAAGGTAGTACTACTGAGGAAGGAAAAACGCGTATTTAATATATACATAGAAGTTCAGATATGGCAGCTGACAGACATTTTCGAGAGGTTTTCCAGTGACACAAAGCATGAGTGACTTGATCCTGCCCTATGGAAAGGTGAAGCAATGCAGAATTCAGTGCTCTATGCAAGATTACTGGGAACCATCCACCACATTCACCTGGTGACATATACTGGAATTATCCTTGACCTGTCTGAAACAAGACTGGAAATTTTATCAATTGGCTGGACTGGAATGATGAGGAAGAAAGATGTCAAAAGGTATGGTTCATAAGGTTGGACATACTTCAGGGAAATGATATCCTGCTGCAATAACTCCACTGTCTTGGAGAAGAAAACCCACAACAAACAAACCAAACAAACAAACAAAAAATCCCATCAGGGTAGTTTGTTTGTTGAACTTTAGCAGTTTGGGGAACATCAGTCTTGGAGAGCAGCTAAAGACAAACAATTGAAATACTGAGACTTCATTTTAAGTATCTACTTAACACTCACTATTTGCAGATATATTTTAAGAAAAAGGACTGTCATTTTCAAAACCTAAGAAGGCATAATGTAAGCTTGGATAAACTAAGTGGCTGAACCAAAATTCAAGGGAAGGTTTAGACTGGATATCAGGAAAAGGGTCTTCACCCCAAGAGTGGTTGGACACTGGAACAGGCTCCCCAGGGAAGCGGTCACGGCACCAAGCCTTACAACATACTTGGCAAGAAAGCACAGAATCAGTTACGTTGCATTCCTTTGTTATCTCTAACTGCTAAACATGGTTTAGAGAGGTAACCTCTGCTCAGTACACGGCCTCAGCAGTGAAAGCCTGTAATTACAGCCATCAGAGCAGCACTCAGACTACCTCTTCTAAAAATGCCCTGTGAGGTCCTGCCACCAAAGAGCAAACCAAACTGCTTTCACTGGGCTGCCCAGCCCTGCAGATGAAACTTTGGATTTCTGGATCACAAAGACCCACAGCCAGATGATCTTAAGTGTCAATACCTGCTGCAGAAAGTGTTGGTCTGAAGAAGTATGTAACCTCTTAAAATTCAGCAATCACGTGAAAATTCATGTGAAGTCTGCCTAAGACCTCAGAGTTGGGCGTAATATGTTCCTTGAAAGCAAAGTGCATTAAGACCATGTCAATCCAGACTAAAGCTTATTGAGCACAAGAAGTGTTCTTCAAAAGCAAGGCTGGAGTGGACCCCATCTCTCACAGAACACTGGTAACGATTACAGAACTCGGACAAGGTTTAAAAAATCAGACAAACTCTGAATTAGCCTGTGGAAATTCCAACAATACTCTCCTTCTTGAGGAAAACTTCCTTCTCATAATATGTCTTCCTTCAGAAGAGGACACACTGATTTAGAAGTGGATGAAGATAGTCAAACTCAGAAGTGTAGGCTTCTGGAACCACACATGCTTAACTTTCAACACACTCTGGTTGGATTTGTCCTTATCTCAACCCTCTGCGGTGCGTGTTGGGCACCAAAAAGGACTGCCATGGTTTTAAGCCCAGCTGGAGATGAATCTCCTCTCGGCCGCTCGCCCTCCCACCTCTCTTCTCCCACCCCAGTGGAATGGGGAGGAAAATCAAAGTAAAACCTGTATTTTGAGATAAGAACAGTTTAATAATTGAAAAGAAAAGTGAAATAATATAATAATGGTAAACAATAATAATAATGATACAATATAACAATAATAAGGGAAAAAACAAGGGATGCACAATGCAATTGCTCACCACCCAACGGTCACCCAATTGGTCACCACCCCACTGACCAATGCCAGACTCCCTTCCTGAACCCAGATGGGCCTTTCTGGGTAAATCCCCAGTTTATACACTGGACATGACGTTCTATGGTGTGGAATATCCCCTGGGTGAGCTCGGGTCACCTGTCCTGGCTATGCTCCCTCCCAGTTTCTTCTGTGCACCTCCTCACTGGCAGCGCATGAGACGAGGGGAAAAAAAAAAAGGTCTTTGACTTAGGATAAACACAACTTAGCAAAAAACCATCATCAACACCATCCTCACTCCAAATCCAAAACAAAGCACCGTAACAGCTGCTGAGTAGAAATTACCTCTACCGCAGCTGAAACAAGGACAATGCGGTATCACGTGTCTCCCATGCTCCACTAACTTTCTCTGTAATAAAGCACTGAACAGCCCTTCTCTTGAGCCTGCTGGTGTAAAGGGAGTGTAGATATCCAACATCAGCCTCTTCAGCCACCCCTGGAGCCAGCGTCCAGCAGATGTGGCATGCATGCACTGGATGAATGAATACCAAAGGGAAGGAACATTGCTGTAGCCTATAAAATACAGCTTGGAACAAACTACTTTGTGCAAGAATCCTATCTGGCTACACAGGGCAATGAACAAAGTGGTGCTGAATCTTGACTATGGAAAGGGAAGATGCATTGATATAAAAAGTTTCATAAACTGGCAGCAGCTCTATGGTACAGTAATAACTAAAGAAAATTGATATTCTCTTTCAAGAACATTTTTGCAACCTGCAGGGAAACTATAAAAATCTTCATTATAACACAGTACTTCTGACTGAGAAGAATCCTTTACAGAGGGAAAAAAAAAATCCCTCTCAGAGGTCAACACTATTACACCCCTGTGGTATTTATTTTAACAGCTCAGATCACAGAGAAAATCCAGATCCAATCTGCCTCCTCGAGTACAAACTGGCACACTTCTTATTAAAAGCAAAATGGAAGCTTCCATTGTAAGGGATGAAAAATAAATCACAAAGCAACATCAAACCAATAGAAAGAACTCAGAAGTATTTGTTAAAGGTCAGCTGTGCTCACATGTTTCATTCACGTCTATGTATTACTGTTATCCTGCTTCCCACGTAACTCAAACAATTAATGGATGCCATTTCGTAGCACAGCCTACAGCAGAAACCTTCCATATGCGTCTTTTGAAAGGAGAGATGATAATTTTCTAAATGAGAACACATCCAGGAACCACGGGATAAGCAAAACAGTACTGAGGAAAAATAATCTGCTAAGTCAGTTTGACACTAAAGTGGAGAAACCACAAATAAGCACAAAAAGATTAATTTTAAGTAGTGACCAATGAGGGAGTTAGGCCTCATTAGGCAACTCTCTCTTTTAAACTCTGTCAGCCTGCAGACTTTCAGCCATACCCTGAAGAGAACAGCAGTCATAGATTCGATGCAATACTGAAGAAGATCCCTGGAAGTGTTCAAGGCAAGGCTGGATGGGGCTCTGAGCAACTTGGTCTAGTGGAAGCTGTCCCTGCCCATGGCAGGGGGGTTAGAACCAGATGACCTTTGAGGTTCCTTCCAACCTAGGCCATTCTATCATTCTCTAGGATACAAAGTGAATTTTTTGTCTACTGCATGTTCATGCCGGTATGCAAAACTCGAGATTGTTCCTGACTTTAAAAAAACTTAGAAAGCATTTAAGATTTCCAGACATAAACTGGGCTATTATTCATGTACTGAAGTTGTTTTCATGCTTTGTCTGTCAAGAAATGCGGCTCACACTGTACAGAATCATTGGATGAACAAATCAATACAGTAAAACCCAAAGTGATGTATAAAAGCTGAAGGCTGTTGGTTTTTTTTTTTCCTTTGCTTTTATGTACATTTGCATAATTATCAAAACAATTTTCACTCCACAAAACCTCCGTCAAGTAACAAAATCAGTATTTACAAAATATCTCATAATGGACTCAGAAGTAAGGACCGAGAAGAGGGCAAGCATCTGAAAATTATTATAATTGAGTAACAAAGCTGATTTTTAGCAGGTAAGAAATGCATTCCTACTTATTTTCTACCTTGCTAGAATTTGCTTCATACAGAGTAGATTTTTTTGTACTGCACAGGCAGAGGGAGACAAAAGTACAAATGGTGTTGGCATGCATAAAGGCTGAACATTTCCAAGTGAATATTCGAGGAATATCTGGCAGATGTTCAGTTGCCTTTTGTGAGAAATTCAGCTGCCCTCACATCATGTGATTGGTAACACAGCTCAATAACTCAGTTACAGCCTCAGCCAGTTAGTTGCAAAACTGTTTAGTATTTTTTGTCACTCAGAGATTCAAAGAAGCATCAGGATTTAAAATCTCATGTGAACTGTGAATGGCATAATTTCTATTGAAAGACCTACTGAATCAGAACAATGGCAAAGTACTCGTATCCTTTTTATCTAAGTGCTTACAATTCTGAGGGCTTGTAGCGACTGATAAATCAATTCAAGACAGTTCAGAAGGGACTCTCACAGATATATTTTTAGAAAAGACAAACATATTCTTTTAAAGTTTGGTCTTCTAAATTAAATATGTAAGTGGGTCAGACAAGGTTGAGAAGGAGGGTACATCTGCTAGTTGGTTCTTGTAATGCATTCTTAGTAAACTCTCTTAAAAGGCTAGATGAAGAGCAATTAAAAATTCATACATTTTAATCCTTACCACCTACTGAGCAAAGATTTTTAGCAACAAATATGAAGAACATTTCACTGCCTGGATGACTGTCAAGGAACAAAACAAGCGAGCTGAAATCCCGTCCCACATAAAGTAGCAACTGACTTGAACTAATGCTCACAGAACATAGAGAATTTGTTATTGCTTGGACAGTGCAAAGTAAATCAGAGAGCACCTTCCTTTATTTAAAAACAGGTAGTAGGAGGCCTTTTATTGCTACATTAGTAACAAACACACCTTCAGAAAGACCAACCTCTTTCACTAATTTGTCTGTATGAAGAAAATAAAACAGAGAATTTTTAAAGACTTATATATATTGCTTTCGATAATACTCCTAGCCTTTTCAACTATTCATTAAAGTCTTTAATTTATTTATCCATCCCTCCTGTCAACTAATCATTTAAATTCTTCATTACACCCGTATTTCATAGAAGCGTTAGCAAGTAATAATTCAGGTAATTTGGGAACAGTAGAAAATTCTTTATACGCAATTCTTTAAAGTTCCATTTTAAAGGCTGAGAAGGTAATGGAGGAATGTATTTTTATGTTTTTAGTATTTATTGAATGCTTCTGCTTTTTTTTTTCCCTCACTACAACAAAAACATGTATGTTCACTCATTATGAGGAAAAAAAAGCAACTCTGTGTCAGGCACTCCTTTATAAAAAAGATAAATAATAGTGTGACATCCCGCCAGTATAAAAACCTAAGTATATCTCAGAATGGTCAACTATGCTTAAATGTTTCATTCATGCATCCATATCACTTTTCTCCAACTAAGGAAAACAATTAGTAGATGTTATTTTATAGCTAATTCTGAAGGGTCTAGATATTCTAGACATGGATATTAAAGCGAATGGTTAGAATCAACAGTAAGGTTCCAAATACGTTTATGCAAACAGACTGAGGGGAAAAAATAATAATAATTAAAAAAAAAAATCAAAACCACACAAGTCCTTCAACCTTTGAACTGGATTTTATTAGATCTGCAGGAATTAAAGCCATAATTTGCTATTCCCTGAATGACCGCACTGTATTGCACTATAAAGAGGTTAGTGGAAATTCTTACCTAATTAGAAAATATGCTGAAGCAAGCAGGTGCTACATAACACAAAACAAATATTGATCACGATTGTCAAATCTATACTGCAATATCTAATGACAATGGCTCTATGATTTAGCGCTGTATAACTACTTTCACAAAAACCTGTCATCAAACACAGGTCCATCTCTTATTTATCCCTGTGTTAGAAGCAAATGGCCACATAAAACACCTTTATTTATTTATTCCTAATGTCCTAGCTGTTGTGTTTGTATTGAGGCTTGACGCTCTGCCAATTATTCAGTTAAGAGCGTTCTCTTCAAGAGAATAAAAGCTGATAAAATGTCAATAAAATCCTGTGAAACGCCATTACGAGAGTCTCATAAACGTAACGTTTCTGGTACAGTTTTGGGATTTACACCTTGTGTTGTCCTTTCACAGAAGTAAACACGCACAAAACCACTGTAATAACCTCTTGAAATCAGATAATATTCCAACAGCTCAGTTTCGCTGACAGAAGGGGCCTGGGCACAAGCCAAGAGGCCCAGGTGCACTGTGTCATGCCAGCATTTAACGCAGCCTAATATCAGATAGATGCTACGGAGAGAAAATACTCGGAATAAAGTACAGATAATAGCACGGACAACCACTCATTGCTAAATTACTTCTGCTCATCGTGCTTTGAGCTTTGTATTAAATTTTTTCGTCAAGTGGCAGGAATCACAGGGAGAAGTGGTTTCAAAACTCCCTTCTTGTAACCCTGGATAAGGATCTATAATATTAGGCTTTCATATGATAATGGCAAATGATGCACCTCTTTGAAAAATTTCAGACTGGTAATGAAAGTCCTAATCAGATTGTTGTTGCAGAGAAGCAGGAGGTGGGGAGGCTCTGCGCTTCTTTCCTTTTCCCTTCCCTCCCCTCCCCTTCCCCCACGTCTCCCTCCTGTTAGCAAATTCAGCAAACTTGACAAGATGGGTTAAGTCTTGGGGAATTTATCTTACATGAATTTCCAACAAAGCCCACGGATTGTTTTATACAACTGGAAGGCAGTGCTTTAATAAAAGCTGCACCACCTGAGGCATTTTCATTAAAGGCTCTCTCTAGACAACATCACAATGTTTGCATTATCATCCTACACCCCCAAGAGAATACAAGCACTACCTTTTCAGCAAGAGTTGATATTGTGCGTGAAGGCACGAGAGAAGATGATTAGATTTTGCTTTCACTCACAAAGTAACTGCTCGCAACAATGCTGTGGTCAGGATTACAATTCACTGATTCGTGTTGCCCACCATTTGAATGGTGAGTTGTTTTTTGTTTTTTTTTCAGGAAAAGACACATTCTGAAGGTTTTAATAGTCAGTCACGTGAACGAAGATTTTAATCCTAACCACACATTATTCTCAATGACTGTACTATTTAAGCTATCTGGGCTCTTAAATAATGACGGTAATTAGCCGATTAGGACACTATAGAAAACAGGTGCAAGGCTCTGGAGTGGAAGCATCAATGTACAGTATTAAGGAACTCGGGCAGTTAAAATGATTAAACTGTTCAGCGTGTTTAGCAACAGGAAACGCAAATCACCGAATCCTGAAACACGGCGTTATCTCTGTGGAAAAATTTCACACACACGCACTGAATGCACATTTAGAAAGGTTCACTGAGGCTTTCACCCGTTTCAGTGGACTCACCATCTGTGTAGACTTCTCTGCGCAGATGTCCTGGCTGGTGTTTTTGCTTTTTGGCAGGTCGGACCTTCTGTATTACAACAGCACTCATGTTGCTGTCGGTGGATACAGGGCTGGTGGGTCTGGGACAGTGTGATGCATGAAAATGTCTACGGCCTGCAAATGGTTATAGAACAATAGCAATTACTTTTCTTACCTAAATAAAACCTTTCATACTTTCTCTTTTCACATCAGAATGCTGTAGCTATACAAAACCTAAAAATACACTCTTGAAACAATAGTAAAGCTCATCCAGTTTTAGAATGAGCTGTAACTAAATCGAAGCATTTGCCATCCTATCATTAGGCAGGCTGGCTTGGTTGCACAGAAATTATCCAGCTGCTTGGTAGCTGGTAGCTCCTGCCCCAGGAGCACGAAATCCATCAGCAGGCAAGCACGAGCAGGATTCCCACCCGGCCAGTTTCTGGAAAGAGCAGAACGTTTCCCTTTCAAGACAGGTTTCCCCTCCCCTAGCTCAGGCCACACGAGGTCATCCCTGCCATGAGCAGAGCAAGCCACCAGCAGGTCTCAGGTACAAAAGTCCCCTCTGCCACTTTGGGTGCATTTTCAGGAATGCATCGAGGCTGGACGATTGACATTTTACCACAGATTATTTGCAGATAAGAAGGGCCACATTTTAAGGACATGCAGTCAGGCGCACATAATACCAATATATAGAAATTACTGTCTAACGTGAACTTAACTGTTGCAAAAATATTAGCAACCCGATGTAAAAAGACCTTTTCTAAATACATAAGTCTCTACTTGTATTTATAGGAATTTGTATGTACAAAATGGATTAAAATCCTGGCCCTGTGGGTACGAATGGGAGTTTTGCCACCTACTTCAATTGGTCAGGATTTCATCCAGAATTACTAAATTACCTCCCCTCTCACTCTTCATGATGAACAGCTGTGTTGAAATGAAACAAAGGACTGTTAACTGGGAGAGGATGTCAGAGATGGCAGGAAGGTTGAAAATCTGTGGAGTCAGGATGGACACAGTTGTGACAGAGTACCTCTTCTCCAGGCCTGGCAGTTTAATAGGACTGATTGTCAAAACATTCATGGATCTGCCTGTAACTTGCATCCCAGCCTGCTGTATTCTTATTTCTTAGCTGAATTATAAAAATATCTATTTGGCCTAGTCAGGTTACTGATTACCTGTATATATCCAGTGCTACTAGTATCCAGTATGTTGTAAAAAATGAAATATTTAAAATATCATGTTTTATATGTTCAGTGGTGATGCAGGAGAAAGGAAAAAGGAAAAAACAAACCTATGTACAAGGCCCTGCTGCATATGCATAATCTATAATCTAAAATGCAACTCATAACCACTGTCAAAATATGAAACCAACACAAAGCCAGGTGATCCCAATAATACAACAGTAAAAGCCTGAATAGAATTCCTCAAAAGAAAAAAAAATTTTTTTGCAAATCTAGGGAAAATAGGACTCTAAAGGTTTACTATTTATTTGGACATTTCAATAGAGAGGGATTAAATCTTCTCAGGTAGAGTGACTGAAAACACTGGCAGCCTTATACTGGGAAAAGAGAGAATTCTGTAATCTTTTTTCTTTTTTTCCCCCCTCCCTCTCATTCAGTTCTGAGTGTAAATCCACCAGCCGGGCTGATGTTTGTCCATGATCAATGAGACCAAAGAACTAGGAACTACTTATGAAAAACAACGCAGAGCAGCAATTTATTTGAACTGTTTCACCAGAACTCCTTTTCTGGCTCTTCCTGCCTTATAAACACCCTCAGAATAGAAGTTCAGACAGCGTCTGCGGACGGATTCGTTGCACAATGGCCGCTTTTTAACTCTCCCATCGAGCAGAGCACCACTCACCTCCCGCTGCCTCGTGCATTTGCCGTCTGGCTACTTTGAGCCCAGCGTATTCCGCAGCTGCTGCGACAGCCTGTGCAAAATCGGCGTCGGTGAAGAACGAGCCGTCGGAGGAGCTCACGCTGGAGCGCCCGCTGGAGATGTTGTCTTCTTCAGAGGCTGAACCCCAGCCATTGATCATGGACCCCGTCACGGAGCTCTCCAGATCCCCCACGCTGGAGGCAGGGGTCTGCTCCAGGCCACGCAAAAGGAGCCTCCTGTTCTGCATCTTGGCAACCTCTATATCTGCCTCATCCTCCTCCTCCTCTGGGGCATCAGTATCCATGTCAGAGACCAAGGGCCCTGAGATGTATCCATAGGTATGAGGTGGGGAGATGGGCCTTGGAGGGGGTGGAGGACTCACAGGTTGACGTCTGCATAAAAATACAAGGGTGAGAAGAATTGAAATCACATAACGAAGTCAGAGGAAATAGCAGATTGATGAAAATACTTTCTTTACTTCCCAGCAAGCTTGGCCTGCCTTTTTAAATCAACCTATTTTATGTCTGAAATGCTCAGGTTTGTTTTTTCAGTTTATATTTTTGCTGTACATCAGAACTGACAGCTATGTAGTTTGAAATCTATCACGAAGAAAGCTGGTTTTTAAATACAGTTCCTTTATCGCTGACTTTAATGATAAAGCTGTTCATTTTCCCTAAATAACACATGTAGAGCTAAGCAAAGAGTTGGTTACAGATCATGTGACTATTAAAAAAATTATTTGTGCACCCTTGAGAGTATAAGCAACAGAAATAACTGTAAACATATAGCTTGAAACTATCGATGCCAACAGATGCATCTATCCAAACAGATTGCTCCATTAACATTATCTTCCCTCCACCCATCCCGGTGATTCAGAAAGATATGAAGAGAGAGACTGCAATTTCATTATTTTTTAAATTGATCTGGGTGGTGAAATACAAGAATTTTATACCACAACATTAGTTCTAGGCCTTAGGGGTACCAACATGCTAACAATGAGTTAACATAGGTTAACTTATTTTGATCCTAATTTGTCATCAATGGTATCTCCATCTTAAGGAGGCAAAGTGTAAGATATCAGATCAATGTTCAAGATTAGTTAATATTTCACTCAGAAGTTCCAGGTAGCAACATTGTCAACACGGGGCCACAGACCTGCTCTTTAATTGCCATTTGTCTGGCAGGAAAACACACTTTCTGCAGTAATGGTTCTCCTGTTGCCTGTGCTCACCAGGAATTTCTACTGCAGTTCTGCTTTGAAAAAAATTTCAAAGTAATTTCCCTTTGTCCACTTTGCCCTCTTATTATCTCATTGAGAAATGGTGACTCTCACAGTCAAATCGACTCTTTTGTGAGGGCGACATGCAATTTTGGTTTTCTTTAAATTTTAATAAATGGGAATACACATTAATTTTGGAAAGAAATGTTAGCAAGGAAAAACCTAACACTCTACAGCAAGAGAAAATTGGATCCTCCCTGGACTACGTAATCTAGCCACTGTTCTTCACTTGCTGTATTAAGTACTGAACAGAATGAAGAATATTCAGGGATAAGTATCCAATAATCGATTTATAACAGCACCCCCAAATCCCAGAAGCTGTTGCTGCCTGGAATCTGTGCCTGCTTTGACTGGAGACCTTGTCCAATAAAGTTTTACTGCCCTAATTTAAAGCTCTCGTGACGATTGTCCTTGTGATATATTTGCCTATTCTCTAGGCTTTGGTATTAGAAGACAGGCAACTGGTTACAAAATATGTTAGGGTTCTTGAAAATGTAGTTTGGCTACCAACCTTTAAGGATAGGCTAATTGAGAGCAGATGGGTCATGGGCATACAGAATTAACAATACTTCTTCCCCTTTATCTGGTGCAGGTTCTCGCTTCAACAGTGACATCGGCTCCCATCTCAGCTCTGGCTTTAACACTGATATCACCTGCTATCCCACTAAATCTTTAGGTTTTTTCTCTGCTTGTTGACTCTTCCAGACCACAGGCTTCTATATCAGTTTGCTCTATTTCCAGCAAGCTCACCAGACAGAGAAATATTACAGTACACCATCACCACCAGAATCCTATTCTAGATGCCTGGTTCTGACCAGCAAATGAAATAATACTCAGCAGAACTATGAGTAAAGCTAATAAAAAGTATGACAAACAGTATTTCAGGCATTATTTTCACTATAACCCCACCACTTACAAGACACCCCAAATCAATATGGAAAGGCACCACTTGGAATGTATTCTTAGTTTGAAAGTATTGCCACAGCACATTCGAAACAGAACCCCACCCCTTCCAGAACGGGTTACAGCTGTTGAGCACAGTACACCCAATTCCTCAACAGCAGCCCTGGGTCCTATCAACACCAGTAGATGGAACAGGTAGTCAGCCAAGCCTTACAAAGCAAAGAAATAGAATTATATGACTATTTTTAAAGTGATGAGATGGATGCGGCAGAAAGAAAAGAAACCACGTTTGAAAAAGTAAGATGGAAAAGACAAATTTAGTCACTAACAAATTCTAAGACTCTCAGCAAAGCTAGACTCAACCACTGTAGAAGGGACAAAATAAATATACATTTTATTTTTTCAGCCCACAAAAAGAGTGAGTTGTATGCCCTAGGAGCTTAAATTGGAGCATCCTCCCAGCTCCTTCTGCCACTACTTTCTGACGGCATTGATGGTGACCAGCCATGAGTCTTTGTGTTGAGCAAACTTTCTACTTTCCAGGCAGCTGCTGGCTGGTTATGCACGTTTGTATACATCTGCTTTTTGTCTACTCCACTCTGTATGTCAGGACACATGTCCCAATCTCCAGAAAACCACAGAGATTCTGCAAAGTCACTCATGACTATTGCTCACTTAGCTTCTCCCTTTTCCATCTGTGTCCAGCTAGTTTAACCTCTCAAATAACCCAGAAAATTTAAGTGATGAAAATGAACACTTCTGTGGACCGGCGTACCAGGGCCAATGGAAATTACAGGAAATTAGCCATCCACTCATGAAAATAGGGATTTTAAAGACTCAGGAAGATAGAGGAAGAGGAGAAGATACCCAGTACAAGTGTTACCATAAAGAGTAAAGGAAACAAACCAAGGCAGATCAAGTAGGGGGAAGCTACAGCAAAAGCTCCTCAAAAAAAAAGATGCATAACTACTTCCTACTTAAAAAATGGGAACCATAAAGATGACCTAACTTTTAAAAAACATTCTGGAAAATACATCCATAAATATCCAGTAAGCTATGTTGATAAAATCAAAGTTCTACAGTCTACTCAGAAAAATCATATAAATTCCATTGTCATAGGCTTGCATTTTGCTAAAAATAGAAATTCTACATGGAATACTGCAGGTAAGTTTGTATCTTTGTGGCAGTAAACAGTATGTGCAAACCGCTGGAGGAAAAAAATAATAAAAGCCCATAATTTGGGATGGAAAAGCTGTGCCTTCTTAACAAAACCCAAGAGAAGTAAGCATCATACATAAAAGGGCTCATTCAGAATTCACTGTTTTATGGGAGAGAAGCTGTGAGAGTTTATATGCAAAACAGTTGTAAAAGCAACTCAGAGAAGAAACAAGATTTCCCTGTAGCAAATATCTATCTTTATTAATGTTGGTCATTCCTTTAAATAAGGGTAGATGGAAATGTTAAGAAAATTTTGCAAGCAGTAATTTCCTGTATTAGGATTTATGAGAGGAGGAAAATCTATAGGTTATATAAATTATATATTTATATATATTCATACATATTGGTGACAAGTTAATTGCACAGTTACTGTGAAATAATGCATGCTATTTTATGGTAATAATGCAGTAAATCTATTGGAAACAATGGAACTGTAATTATATGGTAAGCTGTGTTAACGATACCACTTTAATAACCTGATGACTGTGAATTTAACTTATGTCAGCATCGTACGTACCCTAAAGTGATATACTGCATTTCTTCCCATGGTACAATAATAAAGCAACTTAATTACCCATTTCTTAGGTTAAAATAGTTCTAGCACTCTGGATTAGAAGTTAAATAGCAGCAGAATAATGGGGAAATTGTTGGCCTCACTAAATCCAACAGGAATTTCCAGTGGGGCTCGGATGACTCTTGTCACATCTCTCCTGCTACATTTGCATTCACACACCTCCGGTCAGGTTGGTGTTGTGTGTGTCCCAGATCCTCCTGACAGTCCTGTAACATGGGCTGGAGTTCTTCCTGGGGAGAGGGGGTGAGAGTGGCAGTTGACTGATGGCTATAGGAGACAGCGGCTGGAGAGGAAGCTGCTCCTCGGACAGGTGGAGTAGGACCTCGCTCATCTTCTTCCTCTTCCTCTAGCTCATCCTGCTGCAGATACATCCTTGCAGGTGGCACAGGACAAGGAATTTCTTGGTCATAGCTAAAATTAATTTTTTAAGAAAATAAGGACTTAAATTTGTACTGTGTAATTAGCATATGTGATACATGTATTAATAGCCCAGAAACAAAGCACTGTTCTCTGTGCTCTTGAGAACAGCTCAGTAAGGATGTGCTGAATGGATGCACACCACTGTCAGTAAGTGCTCTCCAAATTGCCACGCTGCAGCTCGACGAGCAGCACCAGAGCAGTGCTGGAGGAAGGTCTCACTGCCAGCTCGTAGGGTAAATTACACTTCAATTAACGAGCGATTCAAGCAGGAGATGGATGATGTCTTCATCTTTCTTACCTTTCATCCACTGAGAGACTGTAGTCTTCACTGTTGCTGTGGGGAGGTGGATGTGCTGGAGGGGGTGGGAGAAGGTCTGCCCAGTTCATGCCCGCTTGCTTGGGAGCCTTTGGGGTCCGAGCACCCTTCTTGTGCCCTTGACTCCCTGGGAATAAAAAGCAGCACATATTTGTAATGCTTTTAAGTCTCTCCTCAGCACTAGCTATGGAAACCAAAGTTAACTGTAGTCCCTCCCAGATGCTCTTGCATTCTTTGAGATCTTATTGTTTTGCTCAGTTTGGAGCAAACTGGCATTCCTCCTTTTTACACCAGTTCGTGCTTGTAGCTTCTTCGCAGAATTAATCTACACTTCAAGTGATCGAATTTAACCAGAAACTTTACATAGCACGGAAAAAACCACATGGGATACAAAACTCTAATTTTTAAAACAAACAGTCAAAATGGGATAAAATCATAAATGAATTTTACACGCAATGTCATTAAGAGTGAGCTTCCTACTTCTGTTAACTACATTAAAGATTATAATCTAAAACAAATGAGCTGTAGACATATTTTCTGAAGTGCCTTTATCCTATTTAATTGCCAGAACCTAAAATACAATATGATACAGACATGATCTATTAAAGTTCTACTGTTGCATTAAGTCACAGAATATAGGTAATTTGTACTTGTCCACTGAAACATTTTAGGCACAATGAAATTACTACTTTTAGTCTAAATGGCAGGTGCAGTTGAAAATAATTGCTGGAAGAACTAAAATAACAGAAGAAAAAAATAAAGATCGATGAAGTATTTCACAAATGTTTTCAACTACTATTACTGGAAAATTACAGCTCATAATAAAGCAATGCAGCTTTAACTGTTCAAGTAACTTTGAATAAGACCAATTATTCAGGTGGTCTCAAATTTTAAGTTTGGACGTAGCTATGATGAGAACTGGCTCAGTCATTGTTCCTTGGTGTATACATACATTTTAATTCTTCTTTGCTATTTTAACTCCTCTATTGTAGATGAAGTCGCTGTTGTTTTGACTATGTTTTAGATTCCTTCACATTTCTCTTAAACTGAGGCAAGATTTTATATTATCACAGTAAAGCCTTATACACGTGATTAAATACGCTGCAGTGAGATTTAGGAAGCTTGGTTTTTTTCACTTCTGCTGTCTCAGATTTTCCACTCTTGCAGACAGCAGTCCTGTTTATTATTGTCCCACACTAGCTGCCAGAGACACACATTTTTGCCATGCAAAATTATTTTTCTGGTATCTCAGTATGTCAAGCAAGACCCTAACCATCCCAAGGCGACCTGCATTCTGTACCCTAAGCACCACGATGTACACATGGTTAAACAGAGTTTATTTATTACTTTGGTCACCTTGCTTCATTCCTGCTGGAGTCCTTGGCAAAGGACTATAAATTGTTAGTTAAGAATAACCCTAACAGGCATCAGCATGGAGAACACCACCCTCTCATTTTTAATTTGCATGGGTTCATACCCCTGAGATGTTTCATGCTGAATTTCAAGTCTTAACATCTTTGAGCACAGGTTCAGAACCACGTCCTGATCTTGTAGACCTGGGAATGGGCAAGAGGCTGTCTCCCAGAACAAAACCACTGAGCAGCTGGGAGAATTGTGAGCTGTGCTTATCTCACCCCAGCCACGGAGAATTCAGATCATCCAGAGGCACAGCAGGGCTCATCAACATATTTATGTCTCTGCTGTGCCTCGGTCAGAACTGGTCAGGACAACGCACAGGTTGGGATTAAGGCATTTGGACTATCAAAGGCAACAGCAGAACAGAATGGGAAAAGTCTTCATCTTGATAAGCAGATGTAAAGTTCAGGGCACTCGTGACTGTGACCATATCTCACCCTGCAACTGGTTTGATGTAAATAAACACAGCCTAACTACTAGACTTAGAGTAAAGCCCCAAAACCAAGCCTATGTGTAGTTTCTGGTTTAGCTCATATACCTCTACCAGAAATCAAACCTGGAAGTGAACAGGTTATACCACAATGATAAAGCATAACTTTTGAATTAAAACATATCCTGTGGTCCCAAAGTAGAGAGTGCAATTTCAGTGTTCTGGTCAACACAAAAAGCTGTTTTGTTTCAAGATTTTTACATAGGATTTTTTAGATCCTTCATAGAGGAGATGCCAATGAGAAACAAAACTTAATTATCTACTGTCTATATCTAAATGATGTACAAGAAGAAATTTGACACATGGTGACTGAAACCTATACAAATTTTATGTATGCCTGAATGCTCTTTTACTCAGTAAAATACATGGGTTTAATTTACAAAATGAAAAACTTCTTAAAGCAGCTCTGTTGGGTATCACTCAGCTGCTGTGGTGTCTTGAGCTGGTTCATGAATTGGGTAAGTAGACCCAAGAGATGGGAAAAAAAATCACTAAAGTACCAGGAGGGTAACACATAAATTAAAATCCTTTTTTTTTTTTTTTTTTTATGGTGACAGTTGAAAAGAAATTTCTATGACTTGCCCATCTGGAAAACATAACATTAACCAGGAGGCCATTAGCATTAGGAAATCCAACCTCTATTCGAGTTCATGACTTTCACAATTTTGGAAAATCAGTTACTTAACTGACATTTAGATGACACTAAGCAATCACGAGGATGCAACAGAAATACAGGCACCGGCTGGGACAGTTTTTGGGCTGTTCAACATCTACTGCGAGTAGATTCCTCCCCATTACTCCTTCTCTAAGCCCAGTAAATACTGCTAACCACGGCTACAGCATCCAACCACCACACAGCCTGAGGCTTGGGGAACCCTGCAGGTACTCACCAGACGTACTACTGCCTCTGTCTGAGCTGTTGTAGGATCCACCTGTATTCTGGTCATAGGACTGGTTGTAGGGAATAGTTGGAGCAATGTTGTCATTTACTCGGTAATCTGCAAGTTTAATGGTATGGTTAATGCTGCCCTTCAGGAACACGTCTACTTTCATACACTTATTTATGACACAGAGTAAAATCCCCTGAAAATAGTGGAGAAGAAACAAATTCATTTTTTGAAAGAAAAATCATCCTGCAATCATGTTCTAATTTAAGCTTGTCTCTAATTGAAAGCTTAAGGGAAAGCATGGGAACTTAGTAGCTGCACAGCTACTGTGCGTTAAAATGCAGTAAAATGGAATTCTGTGCACAGGGTTTTCACAAAGCCTCTGCAACCATCAAGTCTCAACGAAAATATCTACCTATGAAAGTATCTATCTATCTATCTATCTATCTATCTATCTATCTATCTATCTATATGACCTGTGTGAGCATTTTGCATCCAGATGCTGTCACCTCGACTGATTTTCCATGGTCTCTGCCTAATTTATGCACGCAGGGCAACCAATGGACTGCAGCAGCTACTTTTGGTATTTCGAAGGTGACCAACCCACATAGGATTCAGCTCTGTATGACAAGGGCTGAATGAGCTGCTGGAGCAACAATGAGGCTCCAACTGAATTTGGTTTACAACAGAAGAGGGCTTTGTTTCAGGTCTGCTGGCTCCAAGAATATTTTTATTTACACTGGATCATGCAGGTTCTACAGGCAAGGCCTTTTTTGCTAATGGCTGTCACCATAACTTTCCTCTCCAGTTCCAAAGCACTTGGTATATACACTTATTACTTTAAAATCTAGATTTGGCAACCAGATCGGTAAAACTTCATCAGGAAGTAAAATATTCATCTGGCAGAACAATACTCTCGTGCTAAAAAGCAATTGCAATTTACAGAGAACAGAAAGGAGGTGAGTTACTCTTCATACAGCAAATAAAACTGCGTCATAAACAGAACCACTGGACGTAAAGTACTGACAATGAAGCACAGCATGTAACTCATCAAAATGGTTACTTCCCATCACAAAAGCTTATAGGTATAATCAGCAGCAAGATGGCTTTGACTTAGGAAATGAGAAAACCAAGATCAGAATATCGACTCATAAAATAGCAAATCAAAACAAAAATAAACAAAACTAAGAATTCAGTCCCCATCTGCTGCAGAAATGTTTGTGATAATGTAAGCATGGGAAAAAGAGCAAAATGATAAATTCCACACCAGAGTGTATTCTGTAATAGTTTCTCAGCCTAGTTGCATTCCACAGACCACGCTGAAGCCCTACATACCGCATATGTTTACACAGAGGATAAACAGTAAATCAGCACTCTGAAATATGTATATATGACTGTCAGCAGACAATGCTTTAAGGGGGCCTTTCCACACTGCAATATGCTAGAGAATATGCAGCTGTAATATACACACTTTGAAAGATGCAGTATCTTCCAGCACATAAAAACCAAGCAAGTTTTAATTCCCAAGGAGGTACGTAATACACAGTTCACGAAAGAGAACAATTACAAAAAATACAGCTTTCACCCTCTAGTAAGGAGCCCAACCCCTTGAATTTTCTTTTGGCATGTTTATGTCAAGGGAAGGTGTGACATTTTATATTGCCCTTTGAACTCCTCTGTGAGTAGATGGGTCCGGTAGAGAAACCAACATTCCTGTAATGAAATGTTTCTTTTTACTGGATCACTTATCACTACGCGATCACTTGAGTTACAACGATCAGTGCAAAAAGTTCCAAGTTAGAATGGGTCCAGCTCCTAGGGATACTGTTTTGCAAATCAGGTTATTAAAAGAGGTTGCATGGTAGCCTGGAGGACTAGAAAGAAGAAATCACATACCTATTTCTTCCAGCTCCCACACAGTATATTAAAGAAACGTGCCTTCGAGGCCTCAAAAGCACAATCTGATGCTTCCCGTTAACACTGAAATCAATTTATTTTTAGCTTCTGGATCCACAGACTTCAGTCAGGGTAACACAGGAATTTAGTTTCCAAAATTGTGTGCGGTAGCATTGCCTCTCAATATGAGAATTGAAGGCTTGCTAGGAACAAGTCTAAAATGAATTGGATCACTCCATTTGTGTCCCCAGTGTACACCACAATACAATTTTACAGAGTTTGATATGCAAAATTTCATTCGTTTACATGAACATGTAGATTTAATGAGTCTCCATCCACGACTGGGAAGAGTGGGTTGACCTATTTAAAATTTAAGGTAGAGTATAATGTGACTACCATGCATCTGGCTTATGAATAAAATATCTGGCCTCTGTCCTAACCAATCCCTTAACTACTATTAAATTTAAATTAATCTCATATCCATAGGAAATGTATTTTATTTAACTCTTTTCTAAAGATACAGCTTGCTATTTTTTACACTAAATTTAATATCGGAAAGGTTATTGTGGTGCTAATTAACTTTCTGACACTGCTAACTGTGCATTTCTAAATCTAAAGAGGCGGAAGCCTAAAAGCACCACAGAAGCCTGTAATTGCTGAACCTGAAAGCTTCAGACTCCTGGAACCAGAAGGTCAAAACTCCTCTGATGCCTAAAGAGGAGAAACAAGCTAAAAGCTCTTCACCTTTGTTTAATTTGTTTTGCTCCATAATGTTGTACTGTATGGGTGGAACCTCTTGCTTTTGCTGAACAGAGGGTTTCCAGTGTTTCTCATTCGTGTCCCCGCTGCCATTGTTAACATTATTGCTGATATTGGACTGGATGAGCTGAGTGGTGGCATAAGGAGTGGGCTGCCCAGGCTGGCTGACAAATCTTCCATCCTTTAGATTTGGGCTATTGAAGGTTTTCATCTCATTGATTTTGTTGCTGAGGTCCACGTCCCCATACACAGTTGACTCAGGCAACATCAGGTTTGTCTGCTTGTTGTCCAGCTGATTGTTGTAATTTGCTATACAATCGGCTAACCACAGAGGAGAGAAAAGAGAAAAGGTCATTCTGTTCGCTCACACCAGACTTTCCACGAAACCCCCTCTAACATTTCCTTACTGCACAACTACACGGCTTGAATCCATGCAGCAGACACACACTGAGGCAGAGATACTGCCATTAGCTATGTAATTCAAAGAATATTATTTACCTCATAAACTACTTCTCCAAAAGTAGGGCTCACTGTAAATTCAGACCTTCTGATTTGTATCTACAATGACTTACCTTGCTGGGCTATTCCATGGAGGCCATATAAATATTTGTATTTTTAGACATTATTCTCATAGCAGTATAGATATTCAATTCCTAATTTTGATTAAAATCATTTGCATTGCAAGGAAAAATTCAACCAAAACTTAATAGCAGGAATAATTAAATAAGACAAGTCATTTCATGTCACCTCAACAGGACCTAGACACTCTTGTACTTGTCATAAGAAATAGATGTACAACAGGTTTTTATGAAACAGTCTGAAAAATGATTACAGATAAGAGAATTAAAGAAAAACAGCACAATGTAAAAGGTAACTCAGTACCCAGTAGCAAGCCTTTATTTGATCATTGTTTCCTTGTACAAGCTTATATTTTAACTTGAAACAAAAAGACAGAAAAGCAATCTGGAATTTTTGCTGATTTTCAGTTGCTTTGGATATTGCAAAATACGTAATACCACAGTAATACCATTGTCCTGCATGCTAAAGACATATCGTATAGACAGCACGAATTCATTCTTCTGACATTTCCTGCATCCTGAGATCACCACTTATTTGCAGACAGTAAAATAACATGTGCTGATGCTCTGGCCACTACTGCATGAAACAGTGTCCCTGCCTTGCCACGATCTCTTGCCACTGTGTGACAGCAAGCCCACACATTTTCCATTCTCCACGTCCAGTCCACTGGGAGATACTGAATGAAGTAAAATAGTCTGTGGGTCAGCAGGTAGAAGGCTTAGTGGAACTAGCATTCAGTGATCCTTAAGCAAAAACTCTCATTTTCCAGTTGATTAATGCATCAATAATTACGTAACACTCACCAGGAATACAGTTTTCCTCTTTTAAAAGATGCTCTATTTACCCCAGTTAAATTTATTCAAAACCTGAAGTCCATTACTTGTGTCTACAATGAATTTACTGGAGAGGATGCCAAGGAAAACTACACACAGCATTCAAGATTTTACCATTACTCTACATGAAATAACTAGCAAACACAGAGGATGTTCCATTTCAGAAATATTCCCTAACACATACATATTTTCAGAGATATATTACCTGAGAAAGTGGAATAAAATAATGCTTGTGTAAGAAAACCACTGATCCCCATTTTCGGTGACTAACGAACAGTATCAGAACATGCCACACAGAACTTATCACTGCACATTTCATGCCCCCCAGCCTGTGGTTTTTTTGGAAGGTTTTACTGTTTGATATATTTTTCTTTCTTATGTGAGGTGTTATTTATTGCCTGTGTTATTTACTGCTTCACAGTCTTCAACTTCTTGATTTCTAGTGTTTAAATGTTTTCATTTCTCTCACCTACTGAAACCATACTATTCAATCCTCCTTTCCAAGTCTATTGTATCATACTGGGCAATTACATATACAGTATATTCTTCACTCCTGATACTTCAGGCTTTGCTACAATATCCTCGCAGAGTCACTTATAACATATATTTTTACCTCCTTTCATTTGCAGCTAGGTCTGATTTATGTGTAAGGCAATATAATCAATACAGTATATGCAGTAGGTACATTTTTTACATAGACACATTAGAATTCCTCACAACAAGTACTTAAAACTGGTTTACCTACATAACAGAAGATTTATCCTGCTAGATTTTTTTTTTTTATGGCATCTACTTTTGGAACAATCCGTTCCTGTTCTGTAGACTCGGAAGACAGCGCTATACTTAAAAGCAATTAAAAATGCAGCTACTTTGCATAGTCACAGCTACAGAGGGGATATCCATCGCTGCTGCTTCAGAGCATAAACCAGCCCACAATGACAGAATTGAGAACATTTGGCAGAATTTCCAGGAAAGAAGAGACCACTCTGAGCATATTGTCTGACCCGCACACTCCAGAGTTCTACTTGAAAGGAAAGAAACACTCTGCAACAGAACCAAGCTTAATATGAAAGCTAAAATGAGGCAGAATCCACTGCAGTTCAATACAAGATGTTATAATAGGTTGTAACAAAAACGTGCCTTCTCTTCCTTTTCTGAATTTGTTAAGTTTCAGTTACCGGAACTTGCTCTGTCTGTTCTTGCAACAGTAAACTGTCCCTGAATCACAAACCTTTTTTATACAGGTACTGGTGGACGTGATATCCTCAGCCAGAGTGAGATACACGTGTCTAATGCCAAAATCTCTCACCTTGCTCTGAAGCACCTGGCAGTGGTCACTGTCAGACAGCATTACTGCAGGAGATGAACTGCCATTACCACCACTCATGGATTAGAGCTGGTTTCACGTTAATGACAGGAGGTAATGCTGCCTGGCACTTATGCAACTTCACATACTCCCTCTCTGAAATTCTGGGACATGCTACTAGCAAAAACCAGCTAGAGGTGCTTGTAGTTAAAAAGCTGCATTTTATTCCTCACCAGTAACACAAACTGGGTTAAACCAAAAGGAACCTAAGGTCTGTTTAACACAAAATGTGCAACAATTAGAACTCTGAGACGTATTTCCCCAAATGTGTCCCATGGAACTCATGAGGTTTTCTTCCAGAGTGCTGAGTCCTGCTCAAGCTCCCAGGAACTACCACTTAACCTAACATTTTGTAATTGCTTGAAGTGTGTGAAGTTAACTTCTTTATTCACACAGCCTAAAGAGAACACCAGCTATCCAGTTTTGTACAGAATGGCACTCAAAGGGAAGTTCTGAGCGTGCCAAAACAGACTGACTTTGTTGCAAGCACTGTGGCAATGTTTCATTTCTTTCTTCCCATCACATCCCAACCAGAAGGAAAATCTCATTAGCATCATTTTGGTATTTCTCCTTCTCCATCCAGGCAACAAGGATGTACAGAACAACCTAAAAAATGACCTTATCTGCTCTGTTCAGAAGCTGAAACGTATCAGGTCAGTGTGACTTTTGGCAGCACCGAACTTTGCAGGGGCTCCTTAAGCCTGCTACAACTCTCCAAAGGGGACCGAGAAAGGATCCAAAAAGGGACCGAAAGCATAATCATGACAGAGAGGAGACACTATATCGAGTCTAAAACCACTGGAAATAAAATCCCAAACAAACCTGTACGCTCTCTCAGGTATTAGAAGCACACACTCTGTAAAGAAGATTCCTTAGCAAGGTAGAAACATATCTAACCTGGTCGACTGTACGTTGTAAGGTTGCTATCACTGTTGCCATTGCCAGAGGTGCAGCAGTTGATGGAGCAGTCATTGTGATTGTTCCCTGTGTTAGGCCAAGTATCTGCTAACCACGGCTGAGTGGCCGGTTCACTGATGTTTAGGAGTCCAGGCCTTTAAAAACAAAACTTGGTCATTTCAAAAATCAAACAAAAGCATTTTCACATCGCAGTTACACTCTTCTCAAACGGTGAGATATTACAAAATAATACCACAGTATCAAAAGGCTTGAGCGCTGGAAAACACAGCTTGATTCAATTATTTAGCATTTTCTAGTTTCCTGTTTAGCCTGTTCCTTGCTAAAACACTCAGGAGTGAGCAGTCAAGGACAGACGGCATCAGAACATTTTGCTGGACTATACTGTATGTTGGTGTGCAACATTTACCTGGCACTTTGGTACTCATTTTTAAATTTTTTTTTTCTTAGGAGGTTGCACTTTTGTTCTTCTGCCCCTTCACCCTTTCTTAAAGAACACAAGGTAAAAAAGAGGAAATCGGTAAGTCAAATAAACAAAAAATTCACACATGGAAGCAGGACGGATGTGCATAAGAGCCAAATTTAAATGTGAATACTCCCAAATTCTTGGTTATTTATGGAGCAAGTTCTCCTCACCATCAGACAGCACTACTGTGGTTTATCGAAGGGAGCAGCAGGGTAACAGAAACCTGTGTGGCTTGGGAGCATTTGGATCTCACTAACCATGCTGAATGGGTGACACACACTTCTTCATGAGTAAGCCACTCAGCTCCTAAGAGAGTTTAGGGTAATTGGGAATATTGACCACCTGAAAAATATCCAGATATGGATGCTGCACTTGGAACAAAGTGTATTCCTGCCATCAGCAGAAAGGAACAGCGTTCCTTGTTTCCCAAGTTGCTGAATTTTTGTAGTGAGTGTGAAAGACTCTCTGATGAATGTTCTTTAGAATCTTTGGTGTCTCTTCAGTTTCCACACAAACAATGCAGTGGCATGTTACAGTCCCACACAATTTAAAATTGCCTTTCATAACTAAGGTGCTTTTAAAAAATAGGCAATTTTAGCTACTGTCATACATACACAGTCCCCTTCTCATGGGATTTAACAGGCAACTTTCCATTCGAAACAGTGCAGAAACTATTTTCCATAATATTAGATGTGATGATCTTCAAAGATAAAATATGCTAATCCTCTTAAACTGCAAGTTGAAAATACAAGCTGCATGCAGTTATTTGTGGGGGATAGAGTCTGTCAGTGCTGCAGGCTCAAGTCATAGACTGAGAATGACATTTAAAAGATCTATACGTATATGTGTATATATATATTTCTGTACTGCATATGTCATCTGACAATTTAACATGGGAGGTGATGAGGCTTGACTTGCTGTCAGGCTTACAAACCAGCCAATATGCATTCAGTAAAGAAATATCTTTTAAAAAAAAATCTGAAATAAATATACAGCTGTGTAGGCCTGTGAGCAGGCCGGCTGATTTGAAATTCCCTGCTCTTTTCCCTACACTCTGCTCTTACAATGAACCTACACCTCAAGGCATTTGGAGGAGACAAAGCATTCCAGAATGTTGAAGCACTTTAAAGACCTGTGTACTAGATTTATGCATAGGGAGTTAAAGATCCTTTGTTTTTAAAATTTACTTTGCATTCACACCTGCTGTCACGTAAGAAATGTGGTGTGAGGTATCTAAGTAGATAAGAATTCTACTAATTAGAGCCATTTAGGTGGAACTGTAGACAGGAGATGCTTGCATTACAGCTCCATAGCCTGGTGATGATTTGAGATCATAATTTCCTAAGATCTTTAACCTTGGCAGCAAATTTCTTGACTCCCTGAATTTCTGGACGGGGTCTGAGGCAGAGGTGGACAGAGCAAGTGGGTGCTGGCTGGAGTCAATCCACCACAATTGCCATTACTCAAATCCTGTCTAGAAAAGGGATTGCCACAGAAATGGGTATTTTTTCAGCACCACACAAGTGGGGATTATGTTGAAATATATCACTGTGACATTTTGAAATCTGAAAAATGCCTTAACATGATCACATAACTGCACTTGGCAAAAATGCTAAACCTTTCCAAAACACTGCAAATATAAAGTAAGGAAGTAAAAACCTTAGGTTTGGATATCAAAGGATGGTTTCATATGCAAAAACAACTTTTTTTTTCTTTTTACATTGCAGAACTACGTTTCCTATCCTACAAAATAAGTTACATCACACATGCTGTAAATGCTATATATGCAAATGAACAAAACCAGCATAGATGTTTGCACCTTGAATCAATTACATTGTCAGATTCTGGCACTGCTGCTGAAAACTAGCACAGTAACATTGAAGTTGATCTTCTAGAAGTACCAAAATGACTGTGTACGATGCAGACACTTGTGGGTTCCTTTCTGCCCTCTGTGTGAGTGTGCTTCATCGAGCCCGTGCTATGGGAAGAGTGTGAAAGCACAGTGGCACAAAGAACACAAAGGATGTTAGCTGAGTATCTTTTTTGAACAACTCTCAGGGAAAGAGACAGGGTTCATCTCTCTCCTCTTTTATTTTCTCGCTGTGCTGGAGGTAAGGGCAGCAACCCAGTGATTTACAGATGTGTCCATTCAAAAATCACATGGTGACTGTTCTAGAGGCTTCCCTCCATGCTCCAGTGGCCATGACAGCACAGCAGCACAAAGTGCTGGCCAGAGAGATCTGCAATTGCTCATAATATGCCAGGTCCAGCTGCAGCAGGAGCTGAACACACCTCTGCACAGCACTCAGGTGGAGGGAGAATGCTCTATTTTATGCCTGATCTTCACAATTACCAAATTTGTGCAATTTAGGAATCACAGGATGCCACTTGTGAACAGGAATTGTGACAGGACTTTGTTGCCCAGCTAGTCCCTGAGATTTTAGTTTTTATTTCAGCATCATGCCAAACCTTTGAATGTGACCTAGAAAAAAAATGGTGTGCTACTAAAGCACCACTCCTCCGACCTGCCTTTTTGCTAAAACCATTATTTCTCTTCCTGAAGAAAACTTCACCTCTTCAGAGGAAATGCAAATTACTGTTTTTGCCGTGGCTATTCATTAAGTAATAATGTAAACCCAGTGAAACTGCCTTAGTTAAATCCTCAGTCTGGAATGGGCCTGGTTTGCAGAGTGGGGGGCTGTAAATTTAAAACCTGTTTCCCTCTCCTTCAGTGCCCCATCTATTTTAAGCAATGCTTTAACTGTTTTGCATTCACTGAAAGACTTTTTTCTTAAAATGTCACCTTATAAGCCGTTTATGTCTTCAACAATTTTTTCCAATAAACGTTTTCTTTCTTTGTAGTATTTGTGAAGCAGCTATATTTCTTAATCTTCATAAATGCCACGACTTAATTAGTTTTACTCCCTTAATCAGGTGGTAAGCCAGGTCTTTATTTTGAAGTTAAAGCACTCCCTCTGCTGCTCATTTTTTGAGATGCAGTTTTTGCAAGTTAACAAAGCTGAAAATATTTCGAAAAATGTTTTGGAAATCAACCTGAAAATTCGAACCATAGACCCTCTTTCTAAACAGAAAATATATGGCCAAAATTAATATACGAACTAAAACAACATATCTTTGCAGGCGATTATTCTGCCATCACTTACAAGGACAATTGAGCTCTGGAAACCTTAAATTTGTTTGCACACAATTTATACCTATAAGAATAAAGCACATAATTACCTGCCTCCACTGCTTACGGCCTCTCCTCCTCTCTGATATGTTACTGAAATAGTTAGAGATAAAAAGAAGGAAACAATTTAAAAACCATACAAGACTCCTTCAATAACAGTATTTATTCTGCCTTTGTTTCACTCTAGCTAAGACGACAACTGTGCATTGTTTATACATTAATTCTGAGTCTTATTCCGCAAACTACTGCTTCAAATCCAAGTTTAGACATAATACTTGTGTTGCTTGATAACTGCTAGTCCTAGCCCCAACAGGGTTTTATATTTCAGTTCTGTTCTGAACACACACACACACACACGTATTGCTTAGGAAAGCAGGAAGCCATACATCAGGCTGAACTTACTCTTAACATAACTCTGCTGACTTCAGTGGAGTTACTCTGTGGAAGAATTTAGGTCATATATTTATTTCATGAATGGCTAGATGTTAAAGCTTTGCTCTACCTTATTATTTTGGCAAGATTAAAGAGGTAGCGTGATTCTATAACAGACCTTACTTCCAATGTAAATAATGGCTCATTACAGCTGAAGCTACTGCAAAAACAAATGCTCTTTCTGAACGTTACTGCAACACACTCAGGGAACAAGCACACTCCAGAAGTCCACAGAAGCGCCACATTTTATAAGATTTTACGACTGGCTTTATAAATGATGCTACATAATCTAAAAATTTAAATATATAAATCTTGGTGAAGAAACAGTCTGGCGGAAAGAATACTTTCTAAATTAGAAGGAATATTTTTTTCTAGCATTTCAGAAGTATTCTGCATTAACAAAGTGGATGTGCACATGCATTTGTTTGTTGGCACGGATTGCATATCCTTCACAGGAAGCAAGATGTTTGAGAAGTTAGCTTTTAGGATGCAAACATCCAACAAGAAACAGTGCTATAAATTTTGCAGGTTTGCGTTGGGTTTGGCAAAGGGTTAAGGAGACTGCCTCCCTGCAAATGCTGATGGATTCTACACTTTCCAGCTAGGAATGTGCTGAAAACAAGCAGCCAAATTCTGCTCTTTAGAAGAACTCCAAACTGGGAGTCTGCAAGAGAGAGATAAATGCTGGCAGTGATTACGACGACAGGATTAAAACGTAGGATGCATTCCTACAGGTAAGTCTTTTACTGTAGGTAATGCTAAAGAGGAGGGCCTGGCTCCATTTAAAGTCAAAGTATGACTCAGATTCTGGATTGAAAAAAAAAAAGGATTTTTTTTCCTTTAAGTGTTTTACATGCTTTATGTTTTTCCCAATTTCTTCTTTAAAAATCTCAAGGCTATTTATTTTGCAGCTCTGACACATCTGAAGAAACCCCGATATTTTCTTTTCATGTTAAGAATCCAATGGAGAGAATAGATGTTAGCTTCCAACCTCTGCAGAGTTTCAATGGCGTGCTACAGTGGAGATTACAACAGAAGCCCTCTGTTTAGCCAATTAAAGTAACAGCAAAATAATAAGAGTTTGAATTATTCTCCACCGTGGCACTCAAAGGCCTTCAGAAACATTGAGGGCCACTCTGACTCATGGTGAACAGGAAGCAACTCCACTGAACATTAACAGGACGACTTCTGAGAGCAGGTATTCTTCAGATGGATTACCAGCAGTGGGTGAGACTCCAACCCAGCCCAGCCCAGTGTGTGAGGATGAGCGCAGGCACGCGGGGTTTGCTTCCTCTGTGGTCCAGCTCGGAGGATGGAACTCAGCTGCTGCACAGAGGCCAAATCAGCACAGTGCTGATGACGAGCTGATATTCCCCGGGAAACTGCACGTGCACAGGAGGGGGTGGGTGGTTTTTACCCTGCCTGGATATCCATGTCCTGCCAAGTCTCACAGGTCTCTTGTGAAAACGGAGGATTTAGAACAAAGGAGGAAGAAATGACCTGTCTGTTCACTCAGGCTGTAGCTAAAAGAAATGCAGAATACTGGTGGGTACAGAATGTGTTGGATTTTATCTACTGCAGAGGGTCAGCTGCTCAGCTGCCAGACTGCAGGACCCACTGAAGGTCAGCTCTACAGGATGGAAAGGCTCTCGTGGGCTTTGGTGGGCTATGGTTCAGATTATATCATATTTTGCACATTTCCAAACAAAAAGAAACAGGAGGTGATTTTGCACTCACACTGAATTGGAAACGCACCTCTGTTTAAGCTGAACAGGGTAATTATTTTAAAATTTCATAGCAAAATACCATTTAAGGCAGCAGGCAAAGAAATCTAACTGCTCTAACACTTTGATTTTCTGTATCTTCCGAAGCAGACAACTCCGAGGTCACTGGATTAATGCAGATTCAGAGGAAAGAAAAGGAGCAAATATTTCACCAACTATAATCCCACTGAATCCCTTTCAAGTCAGCATCTGGGCTCTGCTAAGTCATTCCTCCTCCATCAGAAGCACCTTTTGCATCGCTAGGTGTGGGAGGCCACACTACTCCACCGGAATATGCGGGAAGAGAGGGCAGGTTGTACAAACCGACAGGATCATGCTACAAAATGGCATGCCAGTGTGGAATGGTGTGCTACGGAATGGTACACACAAACAGAAAATACTGTCAGCCACAAAGCAAATGCACACTGCTTAGAGAACAAATAATGGCACCTGTCATTAACGACATTGTTTTAAAAAAAAAAAAACCAACCCTTCAAAAACAGCTGGGCTGGTTGGTTATGTCAGAGAAAGAGAAACAGTACCACAAACACATGCTCAAGTAACAAAGAAGGGGGGAAAAGTGCAAATATATACCTGTTGGTGTGAAGGTAAAAGACGGGACTGAAAAATCAAAACAAAATACAAACTGGTTATTAAGCTGAAGAGAGAAAGGGAAACATACCACATTAGTATAAATCTAGCAGACAGCTGAACATAAAACAAATACACATAACTAATCCACTAGTTCAGTCACATTGATATAAAAATAAAACTGAAATTGCAATTCAGAAAGAAGATTGTCTCTGCAGGTACTATTCTGGAAAAAAAAAAAAAAGGCAAAAAAAAGGCAAAAGCTTGATATTCTGTTGTGCTCCTGAGGGGATGAGACTGTGGTTTAGCCTTTCAAATCTCTTTCAGTTTGGTATTTTAAGTTTTTTCTGAAAATCCTAGCACAAACAAAACCCCCACACTTAATCATTCTAGAATGCAGAATGACAAATTCCTTAACAAAGCCTTATCAAGGTCCTATTGAATCTTATCTGCAGTTCACTAAGTAAATGCTCATTACACTGAACTAATAGGCACACTTAAGTATTCAGTAAGGAAATAATAATCATAAAAAGGAACAAAGAGAACTGCTGTTTTACTGCCTCTGAATCAAGAATGGCACCAACTCTCACTGTAATAAAGGCACTAAAATCTACTGCAGCAATTAATTTTTGTTTTCAGAGACGAGACTGTTAAACAGAGTGATTATCTTTCTTTCTTAAATAATAATAACAAAAAAAATCTCCCTAGATATAACACCTTTTCTACCTTTCAACCCTTGGCTTTCAGAGAGAAAGGTTAACAACAGAACAATGACACTGCTTGACAATCTTCTCTCTCGCAGCTACTATAAATCCTCTTTGGATCAATAGGGTCTCTAATCCAAACACAGAGCACCAGCATCTGCTCTTCCTATTAGCACATGCTCCCCCTCCTGTTGACAAGACAGTATCGTTTTCCTCTCACTGATGGCAGAACAAGGCTAACATCGCCCTTTCTGATCTAACGGCAGCAAAAGGGAAGAGAAACAATCAAATAGTCACTAAAATAGCCCGGAGAGAGAAGTTGATCAGCAAAGCCAGCACAGAAAGAAAAGGTTCTGGCTAAGAGAACAACTTCTTAATCTTATTTTTTTAATAACTCTAAAGTTTGTGGGGAGTGCAGTGTGTCTTATTATAATTTAGGATATGCTGTGGATTTGCCCCCCTTTTCACCAAGCCGATTTATTTCCAGGGATATGACACTAAGCAAAGAAAGAAAAATGGAGCATTTGCCCATTTCAGGCTGCATTTGCAGCAAAGCTCTTTATCTTGGGAATACCATTGTATTTTCTTTGAGTTAGGCCTTTTCACACAGTCAAGTTTAATTTAGTTACATCCAAAATATAGAACCACAGTAACAAGCTTTCATTAAAATAGAATGGGCATTTAAACCTGAGCTATTCAAAAGAGAACCAAGAATCTCAAAATTAATTTGCAATCACAGGGACATGAAAAATAATCTTAAGCTACTGTCTCGTTACTCTTCTGAGAGCTAAGTACTAAACCTAGTTTAGTTTCTTAAGGAACTGAGGAACAGAGGTTCAACTAAAAGAAATCTTATTGCTACCACATGAAAGAATGACTTAATTCTTAGAGCTTCTATTAATAAACTCTTCTGAGTGTGTAAGACTCCTAGTACAGTATGTATGTGTGGGAGTAGTGAAGTATTTTAACAGATGACAGGCCTGAAGCTAAATATAAAAATAAATAAATGCAAGGCTGAAGAAAGTTTGGGCTTGCAGTGATGACTTGATGAACTGCAGAGTGGCAAACTACTTTGCAATTCATATTTCACTAAAGATAGGTTTTGTCTTTGAAGAATACTTGATACCAGGGATACGGACCCTACTTTTCTGTATACTTTCATTTAAATTCCCCCCAAATTACACAAAAGGTATTTTTACAGATATCGAAAAACACAGCTGTTTCGAACAATAGCTGATGTCACTGAAGTAACCATTTTTAAGGACAAATTGTATGCCTTTTGCCTAATCATAGGTACTGGTGAAAGCACAGTGATGTTAGTGTGATAGAGCTGTAGAAAGGCGGTGTGGCAGCATGCTATTAGTACAACAAAACAGCGCAGGCCAGGGCAGCACCACTCGGGGGGCTGCTCTACCTAAGAAATCCCAGCAGAACAGAATCAAGGGTGGAATTCCTTCCCCGTTTCCTTGGCTGCGACTCCACTCCAACCACTGTGCCTGGAGCCTACAGTGAGCATTGGTACTTTAATAGCACGGAGGACATCTCGACTCTGCAACACTCTGGACTTATTTCCATGTTTCCACTCACTCATTTGCTATTTTTAGCACTGCTTCTTTTACGTGGCAACACATTGCTGCTGTTTAAAACCATTTGTGTCTGATTTGCCTGTCTTGCCCATAACACATTCATTCTTGAAGGGACCAAAGAATGTAATCTCATGACACCTTTCATACATGAAGATGTGTCCACCTTTTAAACCTAGGCCTGTCTTCTGATTGATGAATGTCAAATATAATCCCTCTAGTTATTCAAAAGCAGGATCTCCCATTTTCTGACTCATTCCAAAATTTATGGTGCTCACTCTAGGAGTGCCTATGAGGTACTGCTTTGAGATGTAATGAACTGTAGCTCAATGAATTCAGCTTTAATTTCCAGGCTTAACCTGGAAATAACTTAATCGGAGGAGTCAAGTTTCTATTGCAGAAGATCTTCCAGGTAGAGATTCTAGTTTCATTTGTCAGAGAGTATACTACAAAGCACTGCTTGACCACTGACAATGTGATACATAAGAAGTATCCATAATGTGAAATAGCATGAAAATAAGGAGTGCTTTAAGTCAGCCCCACTGCTGCCATTCTAACCAAATGCAGATGCAGGATGTGATAGCCCCAGAACTCAGTCCCAGCCAAGGGTCTCACGACAGCATTCATGAAAGGAGCCTTGGAAAAGCAGACTGACTGCTGTGCTTTTGCAAACAGCCACACTCCCCCAGAACAGAAGAAATTCAAGTACACGCACCCAAAGTGTTACTGCAATGTACACCACTGTTAGCACTCCCAGCAGCAGGCAAAGCACTGAACAGGGGGACAAGGAGCTACCATCCACCCGGCTCCTCTTCAGATGGCACAGTGTCAGAGAGGAAGGATATACTGGAAGCTCCCAGCCTTAAACCCATCTTTACACCTCTCATTTGTAGGAGCATCTTTATAAATAGCTACTCCAGGTATTCAGCTTAAGACTCATGCTCTAAAGGCAGACTTAGCACGTCACGTAAATATTGTCGCTCTCTGCGCTGGCTCCCGACCCAGACTTCATGAAAGTACTGAAGTAAGCTGAAAATTCCTTACTCGAGCCTCAGAAGAACAAGAGACTGATAAAAAAAAAACAAATAGGCAGCAAACAGGCATTCAGCAGCCAGCAGATTGAAACAGATAATAGGGCACCTTTTCTGATACCAGCGTAAGTACTCGTGAGCCCGTTCCTCTTCTTCCTGTGGCGATACAACCAGATGCTGAAGACCATGAGGATAATCCAACAGGCTGCACCAATTCCAGCAATAAAGGCAGGCTGCTTTACTACATCAGAAATCTGCTGGGCTAAACTGACTTGATCTTCTGAAGACACAGGGTTTCCGTGAGAATCTGAAACAGAGACACCCATAGCAGCCAATTAAATCGAATGGACAGCTATAAAAGGCAGCACGAAAACAGCTGACATAATTGCAGTCCAGTTTCTCAAGGTAAAATCTTTAAGATTGCTGTTCAAAATCTGTTTTTTACAGGTCTAGACAGAAGTGGTTTGTTTTCCATATAAGACAGGTACATCCAATATCACTGACTTCTGTTTGCTTACAAAAGCTGCTAAAATCAGGTACACAAATGGAAAAGCTCACGAATTACAAACTTGTGGACTGCTATTTTTTACTTTTCTTTCATTTCAACAAAGCAACATCAGCTTCAGAAAACTACTCAACAAATCAGCAAAGAACACACCGAGTAAAAGAAAGCTCTAGTATGAAACATGAGTAGCAACGTGAATGAGTACAAGTCAGCTCCCCAAACATCCACTCTCAGAACTGACAATCACAGCTACAAATTTAAACTACATTCACACGAGGTTGGTATTGAGGGAGATATTTTAATCTAGCAGCTCCTGACAGATTACTTAAATCTTGTATTACACAGTCTAATGTACTGCTTGCAGTCTCTCAGTCTCTCGCTTTGACCTCAATTAAAAAAAGACTGAATATTTAAAAGGATGTAGAGAAGTAAAACTACAAAATAACCAATCCCGCCCCCTTAAATATGGATGAAAAAGCTAAAGGATAACTAAATAATGGTTTATGAATTGCTAAAAACAGCCAAGGAGTCTCATTAGTAATGAACGAGCAGTGCCTTTCAAAGCAGTTTACCCTTAAATACTTCAAAATAAAGAACATGCGTTTTTCCACAGACTACTAATTTATTTTTTTTTATAGAGACAGCACCTTTAAGAATTGGTCTTTTCTACTCTTTCTATACTGAACTTTTACAGGAACCTTCTAGGAACAGCAGTAAGAAGATCCAGTTAGTGACCAAGCTTTCTAACTTAAGTGAAGCGACTCAAAGCCAGAACACTGCCTTCCTGATGCTTTACCACCACAGTGAGTGCTCACTGGAAATTTCATTACTGCACAGGGCGAGGGCAAGAATTCAAAGCCTTTACTCAGAGCGGATATTGCTTTACACATTCCACAGCCTGGTGTTTGAAATACCCACTTTGACTCCTGTACAAATCCAAGAGATAGCTGCTTTATGCTGTTGACAGTAGTGACATCAAATTGAGAATGAGAGATCAGTGTTTTAAGGAGAAAGGTGCTGTTATTAATTCTATTAATATGAACTCTATAAGAAATGAAAACCTGTTTGCTTATAACCAGTATCTTTTCTCTATGAACTAAGCAGTGAATACAATTTTTTTTTTTATGATGACACCTTGCATTATGCCAGAATAAGCATAAATAAAATATAAGAAACTGCAATACAAACGAGAGATGGAATCACAAAAACTGACACAAATAACAAACCTCCTCTGGAAAAGGATACCTTTTTGAATGGAAATGGTTAAACTAATAACAGCTTCTTCCAGTGAGGGATTTCAGATTCCAGTTTTTGCGACCTTGAAGTCAAATATCTATTTTGCCGAGAAATCCCCCCCGCCTCTGACTGCTACCTTATTGGAAATTTTATTTCATATTTCAGCTCTCTTTATCTTCTGTGAGCCTAAGTGCACTGCCTAGTCTGAAAGTTCACCAGGCAGACTCATTCTTTTCTTACTAATACACTCTTTGTGTCTGCTGGGTTTATGGATTTCATGCCTATTTGTGCAAGGTTAAGATGGGTTGCTTCAGATTTTATGGAGACAGCCAAGTGAAGTTCCACACAAGTGGCCAGATGGGCTTAAATGTATAAAGTATACTGTGACCAATGAATTAAAGCTGTCATCTCATCTTTTGTTTCTCTGCAGCTGAGGCCATATTAAGATATGAAAACTTGCATCATCAGTCTCCTTTTCAAAATGAGTAATTTCTGTGTTTTTAAACAGCTACAGTCCCTTATACAACTTAATGGAATAAAATAAAACATTTATGGAGAGCCTCTGGTCCTGAATAAGTAAGAGTGATAAATATTTTTTGTCTCCTCCTTAAAATATATATTTTAAAACAATAAATCCAGGAGAAAAATTAATGACAAGCTCAAAAAACCAAAGAAGAATGCTCTTTATACTTGTCAACAATTTAGCCATATACAGAAAGACATTTGATACACAAACATTTTGCATTGCTCAGTCCACATGTCTGAATACTATAAAATCCTGAAGAATCTCTTTGAATGTTTATGATTCTAATTTTTAATTAACATTAATTTCATGCTATTGTTTTACTTGCCACTGCAAGCATAAGAACAGCATAATAATACACTTGCTTTTAAGAAATCAGGCTCATGGCACATTGAATATGGGTGGACTGTCAGAGCCATTACATAAGCTGGTATTTATCCATGCACATGGGAAAGAGAAAAATGCATCTGTGTTCACATGCAGTCAGACAAACAGCACCAGAGGAGAGGAGATGGAAGGGCTTTCAAGAGGTCACATTTGACTACATCCTACTCCTCTTATAATTCAAAAGTAGAAAGTAAGCTACATATAAAGAGAATGAAATTTTGTGACCTCCTCATCACTAAAAACTTCCAGGAACATTATCTTGGAAGCCTTTCTGTGAGAAGGGCATCTTCCCTCTCCCTAATAGCCCTGTGAGATCCTGAATGGTCAGTCATGAAAATAACTCTCGAACCAAAAAAAACCACCTACTTTTTCTTCATCCCAGGAAATTTCTGGAACTTTGACTGATATATAAATGGTTCATAATGAACATTCCTGTTCCTGCTTGCACTCTTCAGGGAGATGTGCCAAAATAATAAGTGAACATAAACATTCTATGGCAAAGAGCAGCAGCCGCAGCGTTTAATGTACTTGAAAATGCCTCAGAGTTGTTGGAGCAGGCTGATCCCACAACTCCCTGAAACCAGCATATTATCACAGTGACTCATCCCTTCTTCCACCCCAAGATAAGAGCTTTCTTTTGAATCACAGATAATGTTGCCATGGCTGTTGCTCACAAAGCGACTCGATTCGAATGTCTTGAAGCTCCAAGTTTCAAACTTCAATGAAAACTAATTAGAATTTATATAGAGAAGAACTGGAACCTCTCATCCTCTAATGTTAAATATTCATATAAATAATAATAATAATAATGCGAAAGCTAACATTGAAGTTGCTAAATGACAAATAAAAGATTGATATCCATTTAAGATTGGAATGACAAAGATTCAAAAAAGACAGGAAATTCCAGGCTCACAGGTTTGCGAGCAACCTTCACTTTGCCTTGTACATGTACAGCCTATGGAATGGTATTTTTCCATATGCGTGCCTCAATCAGTATACAAAATGTACAAACAGTGAGTAGGAATATCTAAATGGTGCTGACATTGCTAATTCTGGCAATTTAAAACTTGCAAAACACCTGAAACCTGTAACATGTTGTCTGAGTGTGTTCTTAAATATATGCGCATGATGAAACATGAAAACTATTTGGTAAAATATTACCAAGGTAAGAATATGCTATTTTCTCTCCTTTCTAGATGTATGTTTCCCAAACTGATAAAGTATCAATTGTGCACTTCAGTCTTACAGCGTACAGCTTGAGGAGACAGCACCAAACTGATTTGGAAGGGTTTGCTGTGAGGGAGAAAAATAAAGATTACTTTCTTCGAGTTGTTTTCAGGCCACAAACAAAAATATCAACAAAAAACCCCTTACAACTATCACACTCACAATACCTTAAGGGCTGACAGAATAATATCCTGAAGGCATGCTAGCTAGTTCACAAATCACATCTCCTAAATGAAGCAATTGGAATAAGAAAGATTCAATGAGACTTTCTTGTGCTTTGTACACTTGAGACATCCACTGGTTGAATAATACAGTCAACACTTACAGTAATTGTGCAGACATCTCTTAATAAATAACTGCGTGCCATATATTCACACAAATTATGTGTTTAAGAGTTACATTAGCTGCAGTTGTGGGGCTTCTCAGAGCTGGTACCAGAAACGAAATACGTCACAACCCATTTCAATGTCACTCCTTATTTGCAAACAAGCATAGGTAATACTGCCAAGCTACCACAGGTAGTATCCTATCACTCCACAAAAGCTAGGCTAGAGATCAGCAAAAAAATTGTTTGCTAATTCTCATCTTTCTGTACAGAGCATTTTTGTAAACTGTGTCTTTAAGTTACATGTTGTGACAAGAAAAAAAAGGCTCTATTGAAATTCTATGATTTTGTTTCTCCACATCACATTGTTATAGGCATAATGTAATGAGCTGTGGCTAGGTCTCATGAAATTTTTTTCCTTAACACCGAAGCTTTTGCAGTCTTTCTTTATGTAAAATATCCTCTTTTCTTTTAAAACAAACAAACAAACATGCATTTTTTCAGACCTTCGAGTTCCACAGAAAGCTTTAAAAGGTCATTCAAAAGCCAAGAGGCAAATTCAGAAGCTTCACGCAGGGTGTTTTAAGGAGACACATAATTTTTCAGTTGATCTCATGATTTTATGAATAACAAGCAAGTTATTTCGTTGGCTTGTCCCTGGTGGCACGGGAAGTCTGGGCTACCACAGCTCAGTGAGCTGCTTCATGTCAGCAGAGACGTGGAAAATGAAAGAGCTTCGAGATTACAGTTTGTACCTGTCTTTGTAACAGGTTAAGTGTGTGCACAAGGTCATTTATCACAGCTCAGTTGATGCATGGGACTGCGATTGCACGCCTCAGCTCCCAGGGAATCCAATGTCTCCTGTCCTCCCCTCTTGTTCTGGAAGGCGGCCCCCGAAAGGTGACGCTTCCTCCTGTCACACACCCGGCTGAGACTCTGCCCAGGCATGTCCCAGAGTCACAAACCTGGGAGCATCCCACAGGGCACACAGGCTCAAAGAGGGGACCCAGAGCCAGCCACAGCCTAGTCTCAGGTTTTTGTATGAAAAACACATTATGAGGAGGTAGACGTTGGATTTTAATGAAAAGTTCTTATTAAAAAAGTGACCGTCAGAATCACATCGTATATCCTGTGTCAGAAACGCTGTAGCTTGAAGCTGTCACACAGTTCTTAGAGCACATACACACCCCGAGTGTCAGGACTGTCTCAAACCTTCTACAAGGAGCATCCTCAGTCCTCTTTCCTCCCCCTCCCTGGCCTCCCTTCCCTCCCTCTGTAACAATGTAATTTATGGCTGGTGGAAAGTGCCAATTGATGACATCAACGAATTAATTTTCTTTCCTCAGAAAGCTACCCAGAAAACTCTGCTCCACCCCCACGCTGGGAGCACTTCTAAGAACTAAGAATCCAATTCCTTGAGGGGGCTGGAGGAGAACTTGCATCACAGAGCAGAGCTGGATAATCTGCAGCCATTCTTCCACCTGGATGATTTTAGGTTGATCTGTACTACCCAAGAGTGCTACCTCTTAAATTTAAGCACTAATTTTCAGCAGCCTCCTGCAGTTGCTGAAAGGGCTGCAGCACCATCTAGATATTTCTTTGCTCTCTTTCTTGTGGCATGGATCTCCACAAGACTCCTGTCTCCACATCTTTGCCATGTAACAACCAAATTATGGGATTTACTACAGAACACCTAGATTTGGCCATTCCACTTAATTAGAGGCAAGCAGTGAAAGCAAACTCCAACCATGAGGAAATATGTGTATTCTAGGACACCTTATAAGGTGTGGGTTCACTTCTTGTTCTCTAACATAGTGCCACTAAAGGCCAGGAACCCAGAAGTGGGCAAAAACCTCACCCTGACTCTCTCATTTGTTTCTTTTTTCCATTTAACAAAACCTCGACGTGACGGAGTTCCATTATAAAATTCACCTTCATTTAGCATTTGCTCATCATCAGACAAAAGGGGGAAAAAAAAGTGGATATGGAGCCTTTGCATATTCGAAGTTTTCCTCATAAACCTCACTAATGCAGCATTTTCAAAACCTAGGCCATCTAGAACAAACTTGATTTTGACCGGCTGTAGAAAGCTGTCGCTGGTGGGAGAAACAATCCAACAAATAACTACAGGGTTTTCCAGTAATAATTCCATATTAATGGAGTATCATACAGGCTGTGTGCAATTTTATTGTAAAATCTCCATCAATGCAATTGGGAATCATATACCTGTCTAATTTAAGTAAGCTAAAGATGGCCTTCATTTTCATAGCTAAGGAAATGTACATGTAATTTTCCATATTAGTAGCTCTGTCTTGTTTTCACATGCTCTCAATTATAGATTTTTAAATACAACAAGTGAAATAAGAAGGTAGATCTACTAATGATACAGAGACAGATGGGACATAAAGTCCAAAGCAACATGCTGAGCTTGCTTTCATAATTATATACTGTAATGATAAGGTATTTTGCTCCAGGCATACTAGTAAAGCAGCACAGGACTATACTTAAAGCTACTTTAAATAATCTTCAGCTAACCAACAGCAAAGATGCATTTTTCCCAGAAACATCCAGGAGCAATGTCCCCGGTTGACATTTATGACAGAGATGTTTGGTGTAAATGAGATTAGAAGGTCAAATTATAGTAAATCATTTGTGTACATCTTTTTTTTCCTGTACTCAAATTATTTACTAGCTTTCACACATAGCTGATATTTATTGTGCCTAATTTTAGGATGCTTGGTGTCTTGCATCAATAATGATAAAATCTGATCAAGACAAATTACATCCCTAAAGTGCATCAACACCTAGTGATTCATAGTCCCCTATGAGTTTTAGTACACCAGTCTGAAGGGTGAAAATTCACTTTGAAAAGTCAACAGCTAAAAAGCACTGCTGAACTGGGAGATTAAAAAAAAACCCCTGTGTTGTTTTAATCCCACCTTTAGAATGCAGTTCTGAGGCGAGTTTAAAATCAGAAACGCCAACTCCTGCTATTCCAGAGATCGAGTAACGCTATCTATTTCACTCGCCTTGGAAGTATTTCTGGAGCCATAAAAGACGAAAAGTAAACAAACTGAAATCACCCAAACCAATAGGCAGGATTCCCAGGAAGCTTACCTAACTGGATAAACTGGGGATCGCTTTTCACCCCAGGTCCTGCCCCAGTGCTTGCTGCCACTTCCACGCTGTATCGGATACCGGGAACGAGGGAGGGGATGACTACGGAAAAGGTGGTTCCGTCCACTGTCTTGTTTATATGGTATCGACTTTCATTGCCAAGGCACCAGACCTGCAGGGAAGTAAATGCATGGCACATATAAATGTTCAAAATTCAATGCTGAAGGATGAGAAGGAGGAAATGGACACATTATTTTCTTCTGGATAAAGAAATTTACACTTTGTCATTAACGTCTGCAGTCGTGGATTGCTGTCCTAGGCACTCTATAAACACACAAAAGATACTTCTTGTTCCAAAGAGCAGCTCCAACTATGACCATTATTTGATGAGTTTATCACAATTCATTTAGAGCTCAACAAGTGCTGCTGAAACTACAAGCACAGGAGAAATGAGGGAAGCCCCACAGCCAAGCACTGTTCATGTAAACAACAAAGTAAGAGCACTCAGTTAAATGAATTTGCAATTCTCTTCTTCAGGAACTATGTGTCACTCAAGTGCATGAGCAAGTCTTTCATCCCATGACATCATAAGAGAACTGATGTCATGTTGGAATCCAAAAGGTTTTGGTTTCTCTTTTTTTTTTTAGATGGCAGCAAGAGGCAAATATTGAGTGATATTCTGTCTTCTAATTGAGACAACAGCATGACATCAGATCTCATTTTTCGGCTGAGACCAAGATACAGGTCTAGTGACTTCAAATCACCACTTCATATATTACATCAGTGAAATTAAATGGCTGGGGGAAACAATATGATGAGATATCTTTATCTCTTTAGGCCTGAAGCATTGTTGTGGCAAATGCTTTTAGGAGGATGGCTGAACTCCCAACTGCTATTCAAGGTGAAGTAGCAGCTAATCTACATCTGCTAAAGAAAACCTCATGAAGCTGTGCCTATTTCCTTTTTGTCTCCTTTCCACAAATGTATTGCTCTGCAAAGAACATTTATCCAGAAAGTTAAATTAGTTAAATTCAATACTTTATCTGTAAAGAAGCAAACTTGGCTGAGAACAGCAGCATATCTGAACCTGGGCTGATTGCACACGGGAGGGAAGATTTTGCTTTCAACATATGGAACTCCTAAAAGATTTAGTACCCAGATAGCTGCTTTAAATTCCTCGTGCAATTCTGCTGCTGTGGAGATTGCCAGGTGAGGGGGATAGACTTTCACATGTAGAACAATTGCTGCAGCCCTTTCTGTACAGCCCTTTCTGCCTGGACACTGGAAACTTTATCTCACCTTCAGGGCATTGTAAAGACCCTCTTTCCTTCTCTGGATGCCAGGGACTGAAACAAGGCTAGTGGGACACTGTGAGGATGTGAAATCCATTTTAGGTTCCTTTGAAATCGAATCCCTACACAGGATATACATAAGTGCTGCTTAGCTCCGGAGCACATGAAGAGAATCTCCTTTTTGTATTCTGATACTACACAGAGACTGTTTCAATCACTACTAGGAGTAAAACTATTACTAATACTGCTCTTGAATCCTAAAAGATGGTCATGAAAATGCTCTTCTGTAAATAAGAACTTGATTAAGTGAGGAACAAAAGATTTAAATCTACATTTTGATTTAGGTCATTTTCACAGAAAATATTACTGCCACCTCGTAAAATGCTGCATGTGCCAACAATGAAAACCATTTATTATGTATTTGTAATCATGAACTACTAATTCAGAAAAAAAGGTTTTGTTCTTAGGTGCTCAAGTACACGGAGAAGTGCATGAAATGAGAATGTCAGGTTAAACATCGAGTTGTTCTGTACTTGCCATCCTACATTTGATTGCATACATAAATAGGCAAGTGAAAGTGAACTTCTGAAATGTTATAAAAGAAGGATGAATTCTCATTCTATCAGATACATAAATGAAGAAAGAACTAGTATAGCAAGAGAATTTCTAACTTTGTATTAGGGAAAGAGAAAATTACTTATGCTGTGAATTTGAATTTATGGGGGTTTGTGTGTGCTACTGACACTTCTTCAATTAAGACAGTATCCTTCTTCTTATTTATTTTATCCTTTAATTAAAGTAACAACTCTTGCCTTTGATCTGAGTTGCTGAGAAAATAATGAACTGCCCGCATATGCATATCTTTTTTTTTTTTTAAATTTTGTAAGAGAAAACAGAAAATAGAAAAACAAAAAGGAAAGAAAAAAGAGAAAATTTCACAAGACTTCTATTTGAATTTTTTTCTTGGCATTAGTTCTTAATCTCAAATCAGTAGTTCTGCATTTATTTAGTTTTTTTTGACAAAACCAGTAATTACATATAGCAGCTTAAGTAGGAATGGCATATATATTTTCACATATATATATTTTTATGTCTGTTTTCTGTCCATGGTGAAAAGCACAAAGGAAAATAATGGCATCAATGCAACAAACGTAGATGCAAAACGTGGCAGTGTGCCATCTACTGCTACACGAGCACTACAAGGTACTTGGCTCCAGCACCTGGTAGCCTGTCAGCTCAAAATCCTAGGAGGTGGGGTAGGGATTATATCCCCTCAGAAATGTAAATTTCCTGACTTTTATCGTTGTGTCCTTGCAACCTTAACATTCCTCTGATGCAGTTTCTTACTGGAAATAATTCCATCTCTCCAGCTCAAGGTCTGTCTCTAAATGGAATAACTTCCCAAGTATTTTTTTCCAATTACATTATATTACATATCTGAACCTAGGCCATAAACAGATTTTTTTCACCAGTTGACCAGGTTCTGAAAAGGGTTTTATTATTCTAAATTGACCATGAAGCTTAGCAATCTCTTCCGTTTCTCATTTTTACTGAGAGGAAAAAAAAATCAGAATGAGTTTTGAAGGCTAGGAATATGTTTATAGCACTGTGCTTAAACCTGAAAAATAGCCAAGACATTCTCATTTAGAAGATTTTCTCAATAATGTGCATTTCCAGGGGGCTGAAACCAAAGCTCCTGCCTCTCCGTGGCTACAAAGCTTACTTGATATCCACAACTAAACATTTCAAACATCTCTGGCTTGCTTAGGAAAAATAAACTTCATTTACTTTGCGATGTAAATTATCACCAAAAAATTTGAACTGCAAATACAGTCTACGTTCATAAATGAATAACAAACAATAAATATTTTTAATGTACTTTCAATTTGTTAAAAATTAAACAACATAATGAGAACTGTGTTGGGAAGAAAAGAAAAATTTCTGTGCACTAATAGATTTATTATCACAGAAGCACATTCTTTCCTTGAAAGTTTTCCATTTGTTTTAACTACCCAGTTATGCATAATTTACTCAGATCTTAACACTGTTAATTATTATCCCTGAGCTTTTCAACTCATTAAGCCTGTTTATATTTACTACCTTGGCCCATGTCTTAGAGTCACAAAATGGTTCTCAAACAGGTATGGTTCCCTCTCTCCTTGCGTGTGCATTTCCCAAGTTATAATGAAGGCAAGGAGGGAGCTGTTTTAATTAAGAGTGTTGACCCTTTGCTTTGATTTATGGAGGCTGTTTTAATTGCCTTCCACCACCTAGGCAGAATCACTAAATACGGAGCTTGATTCAAAGCAGTGATTTTCTCTCCCATTTTCTCGGAGTAACCAGAAGATGGAGCCAAGCATCCACGAACAGAAGAGCCCATCCATCCCTCACTACCTGGCCACGCTCCCTCTGCCAGGGGACCAAGCCAGGCCAGCAGTACCTTATACTCTTGAACCATCCCGTTCTGGTTGTCCTCGGGGGGTGGCTGCCAGGTCACCACGATTGCTGTCCCGTTCCCATCGTTCTTAGTCACTGACACACTCTGAGGTGGAGCGCTAGGAGCTGTTTGTTCGGAAAGAAAGACTGAATGGTTATGTTGGTCACACCCACAAGCAAGTTTGCTTAAGTGGAAGATGGTTTCTGGGCTCTACAAATGCAATCTTTTGTGCCCCACCCTTCACTGAGGGCAGTCTGTGCCCACAAGATAAAATGATACAGAAGGAAAATGCATAAACCAACAACCAGGCCCTGAGTTCTGCCCTAGTCTTGCTGTGCAGGCCAGGGAAAGTAACCCTCCAAATTATACTCTCCAAGCCCAGACACCCATTACCTGCATGTCCCAGTCCCAAGCACTGAGCTCCTCACTGGTCTCAAATCATCTCACCCACGACCAACAGTTCTTAAAAATAAAGCCTATAAGTAGTCCCCAATCTAAATCTCAGTTCCTGTAGTGTGTAAAAAATAATGAGTAATACAAAACTTATTAAAATCAGAGCAGAATGTGTTAATATTAATGTATTTATAATAATAATAATAATAATTTATGTTTTGCATTTGAAACAGTCCTTCTAAAAAGTGGATGCTTAGCTGCTGCTTAGGATGAATGCAGCTATGCACACCTTTTGAACCACTTGCAGCAATAAACTGCAGCTACACAGCATTTCCAATGGAGAAGGAAGATAGAAAGGCTGCACATCCTAGCAGAAGCACCCAAATCCCTATTCAGAGGCACTGGCCACCTTGCATATTTATTATGCCTGTGCAGCAACAAAAGGAAGAGCTTTATGAACCTTGACTTTTTAGCACATGTATGAGATGGAAATACATAATTTAGTCCACTATATCTGTTCCCCTCATTCATCTTTCCATTTTGTCTCACTGATTGATCCAGATATAAAAGCCTTCTAAAAACCATGGCTTCCATTCCCCAGCTACACTGCTTTGATGATTTCTGTGGTGTCTGCTATCTACTCAAGATAGTGATTAGCAAGTGCTTGAATCTGACAGAAGTCACTTGTGACCAGCCCATGAACTCAGCAGGGAGGAGTGCACACACTGCAGGGAAGATAAAAAAGCGCATTTCCCATTGTGTGGTGGAGGGGATTTCTGCACATCCCTCTCTCTCTGTCTCTCGTGCCTGGCTCAGAATATTTACTTCTGTGTCACCAAACAATTCACATAATGATCAGTCCGACACAGCCTCCTCTGCCACAGATTGCTGCTCTCAAACAGCATGCACTTCAAACAAGATCAAATAATGAACATATCAGAGGGAAGCCGGCCAGGCTGCTACTTCAAAAAGGAAAGATGAAGACAGTCTAGCTCCTACTTGCCTTCTTCCAGGGTCTTTGCAAATTTCACTTCACTATCTGCTCCCTGAAACTCATTAAAGAAAGGGCGGGCCTTGATTTCGTAGTTTACACCTTTCTTCAGCTCCGGAATGATAACGCTGTTTTTGGTTGGAGTCCTCACTTCAAAGATCAACCACTCTGACTCTCCATAGGATGCTGGTGTAGGCCGGTACAGAATTTTATATCCCTGAATATACTGGGATTGCTGGTCCACCTGGCAAGAGAGCAGAACACAGAACACATCCATAAACAGACAGGGACCAGGGGTGATGGCCATGCACGGCCCCTGGACTGTCCCTCGTGTTATTCAAAGTAAACATCGCTGCCAAAGCAGATAAAGGCTCCTTGCATTACAGCAAATTACAGGCCGGATTCACAAGTGCATTAATCTCTTTGATGCTGGTAGAACTGTGCTGGTTTCCCTGGATTTAGGAAGGCATTAAAGGGGGATAACGGAGCTGTAGAATATGCCCCAGCTCCATGAAATGAACAGCCTTTGCATCCATGGAGCAACAGAGCTCGGCACAGACTGCTGCCCACCTGAATCTGCACGGCAGGGCTGGGGGCACATGGGGAAAGGCAGATTTACAGTGCCACGGCTCAGGGTGATGAGCATGGAGATCAAAGAGAGAGCCTGTCAACTACCCCGAGGTGTGGAAGCTTCCCAAAACCCGTGAAATGAGCACTGCTTCCTGCCTGCTTCTTTTTGGAGAAAGCAAATTGAGAGGGTGGCCAGCTGGCGCTGTCTCCATTGCTGTGGCTGGGCTCTGTCAGAGGGCAGATCTCTCCAAAGACTTCCCCCACGTCCACCCACTCAGTGGGAGGCTCTCTGCTAAAAGGGAAGGGCCAGGTTCCAAGAGGGAACATAAAACTCAGCATGGTAACATGGATGAGACTTGGAAAAGCAGATCAAGCTGATGCTCAGTGGTCCTGAGCGCTTTTCAAACTAAGGCAATTTTATACCAGATGTATGGAGAAAGAGATCTGGATGTAAACGAGGGCAGATCCAGTATGTTTGGCTACAGCTGAAACAGAAAGCTACCTTATACAAGTGATCTGTCGTGGAGCATTCACTATCTTTTTAACTACTGGTTTCAATTTCTGATGAATAAGGAAGTCCAATAACAACCACAATAAAATTCTTAAAGTGCATCAGATTTTCCCTGTTTTCTAAATTATCATACAGTGATATACTAAAACTATGTGCTTGCAATTTTACTCCAAAGAGCAACACATTTCATTTTTAGTAATCACATAAAGAATGCATGTGTTAGCTGAAACTGAGGTAATGCTTATTTTCGAAATTGCAGAGAAGCCACAGGCCACCCAAGAGACTGACAAAAGCTGCCTGTCTGGAAAAGGTTGTTCTCTAAGTAAAGGTCAAACAGAATTTGCAAGGAACCTCAAAGATGTTTTAATGTATTAGTTACAAACAGGAGATTGCCTGCTGCAGGTGGCCGTACTGCAGGTGAGAGTGTAATTACTGGGCAACACCTCAGATATTACTGGTGTTCTTGCCCTGGGAGGAGCCCTGGTTGTGGATCAGGACTCCTTTGGGCTATGGCTCTTCTACAAAGGCGCAATGCCTTTTGTTCCTGTTCAAAATATTCTGCCATGGCATGGCAGGAGCTACAGCCTGTGCTGTCCCACACTATCCCTGCCAAGGCATTGGAATGTTCAGGTGAAGTCCTACAAAGACCTCAAAGCTCACTCCTTATGGTTTTATTTCTGTACGTGGTATAATTATATCCCAAACTTTTTCTTAATTCTGCATTCCATTTTAAAACTGATCTTTCACTTGCATTCCTCACTGCCTCAGTTCCTCTGCTACATCCTCCACGTGGCCAACTTCCTGCTCCCCTGCTGCCAGAGCAGCATCAATATGACATGGCCTTTTTCATCTCTTCTCCCTGCGCCGCCTGTGCTCAGCGCCCAGTAGGAAAGGAGAGGTTCAGATGAGGCTATCTGATTTGGGTGTGTTTGTCAGTGTGTCTGTAGGATGGAGGTAACACTTTCAAACAGAATTATGCAGTATTTCTCTCTACAGGTGACTGACAGACAGGGAATTGCCCACGTTATCTCATTAAGGGACTGATACACGTCCTACTGAAAGCGGTGCAAAGGCTTCACATGATGTGACTTTAGGAAGGCTTTGATCACTCCTTTAGCTTCCAGAGGAGGACTCTGAAACCCTCACCACATCGTAAACAGCACTCTCTATGGAGACAGGGATGGAGAAAATGGGACAAAATGTAATGAATTAGAAAAGCAGGGCACAAGTAGCACTCCTTCCAGAGAAAAACATTCGCAAACATACAAACTACACGGCTTCTTCAAGTGTGGCCCCACTGCAGCCAAAGCAGGACATCTCAGCAGCACACGTAACCACCAGCAGGATACAGATTTATACTCACAGTCCAATGAACTTCAATTGAGGAGGAAGAAAGGATAGTAGGGTTGTGCAGATGTAGCACCACATCACCCAGCTCTCTCTGGACCTGCTTGTGATCCACACCTTGACTTGTTGGCGGAACATCTGCAATAATTTAAGATTCCATTCTCACAAGTACACACGATTGTTGAAATAAGTACATGTCAATAGAAATGAGTATGCCAGAAAGTATGTGATGCTATCACTAATAAAGTTTACCCTAATCACGTAAGAAAAAACTACATGAAGTATTTTCCTGAGCAAATCACCAACTCTGAGGTAGTACCAACTCAAGTCACTGCACTTCCTTTGACAGAGAGAAACATGAGGGTAGTGCTGCACCAAAAGACACACCACACTCAGGGATAGCTTTGGTAAATAGCTACAGCAGCATCTCTTTATTCTCTCCTGCTGGGAAGAGAAAATGTTCTGTTGCCCACTGCCAATTCCAAGAGACCAGGAAACCTATAAAGAACAGCAAAAGCAGAAGCTGTATCTTTAGATAAATTCATGACAAACTTACTTGGTGTGACTACAAAATAATGTTAACAACCAGAGAAAAGAAAAATTAGTCATACGGCTGCAGCTTCTCTAATGGCAAGAGGCTTCTGTAAACGGGAGGCAGGGCCCAGCTGAGGGCTGTCTGGATTGTCTGATGTTTGGTCTATCCTATAGCTGGAAGGATTATTCATATGCATGAAGGGACAAATTCCTCTCAAAACACGTAATGGTACAATGAAAACACATATTTTTTGCATATTGAGCCCTTGGAAAGCATATTTAACAGAAACGGAATGACTGTCAGATGTGTAAAATTTACAGGGTAATCACTAAGAGGGCATCTAAAACATGTACTGTGGACAGCAGAGAAACATAGTTTCTGTTCTGAGTTCACATCTCACTCCTTGATCACCTCATTTTAAACAAATGCCATGCTGACTAGGGCTAAAATGCTATGACTGGAAATTCATCACTTGAAGTGATTACTGCTGAGGTTAATGTGTAGTCAGTGAGTGACAAATCTGGATTCTTAGCAAGCAACATCAGTAACAAGAAAACCAAAAAAAGCCTCCACTGAGTCCCTGCTATATCCCCATGTAGTATGTTCTGCAAACAGTCCATTATCACAGCATTTCCCTCCTCCCAAAGTTTGAAAGCATGAAAGATAAAAGCTTCTGTTTGGGAGCACTGCCTACATATCGCCCTGCTCGGAATGTAACAGGAAAGCCAGTGGAATAATCAGTTCTAGCTTTGCTAGTCAAAAAAGATGAGTCACCCACAATATGGATCAAACTATTCACAGGCTCAGCTATTTGCACATCTGTGCGATACAATGATGCGTGGGCTCTCTTGTTTCAGCCCCAAGCTTCCAAGACAGGGACTGTCAGTGAAAACACCCAAGAATGTGGCTGTTAACGTTTGTAAAGTGCAAAGATGAAGGTAGTACTGAAGGGATGAAGGCACTGAAGGCAGCAACCTGCCTTCATCTTCGTTTGTGGACTGAACATGCATTTAGGACTGGACTCTACCACCCTCTAGACAAAAGTGAACTGGGAAATTTTTGCTTAGCTAGACCACAACTTACACAAAAATGAAATGGTATTGGAAGAGGAGCAGAACTGCTTTAAAGAACTTGACACTTGATTACATTTCTTACGATTGGAGAAAATTTTATGTGTTAGTTGTTATTTTCACTGATGTATTGTGTGGCTCTTGGATTTTCAGCTCTACTAGGTGCCCAGAGAACAGTGAAGCTTTTCCATGTCATTATGAACCACTCAGTTGAGTGAACAGAACATTTGCTGTTCCTCAGTAAACTGATTACTTTCTCAGCTCAGTAATCAGTTGGTTTGGGACAGACACAATACCTCTTCTCATCTCCAGAAATGAAACTACAGTACATGAAAAACAGGCTCGTGCAGCTCTATTCCCAGAAATCAGGAATCTCTAAAAGGTTGCTACATCTCTCCTTGGTAACAGACTTGGGAACCTGTGCAATCCTGATTTTCCACAGGGCTGTGACTCTGCTGTCCATACATATCCACTGAAACTGTCACCCATCAGGAGAAATGCATAACACCAAAAGACAGCAATGTGAAACTGGTCACTCCCCAGGGGAGATGAGAAAGACTTGCTCTCAGACCAACTACAGAAAACATGAGAAGCCACCAAAGAAAAAAAGCTTTGTTTCCTTTAGAGAACTTCCTTTCAAAAACTAACATGTACTTACTTGTGCAAACAAAGAAACAAACATACAACACAGACACTCTTAATAAGCCAGTGGGTCAGTCTCTCCAGTAAGTAGGAAGATCAGAAAAACAAACAAATACGATCTCTATCACTTTTTCTTTGAAAGAGAGTGTGTCTAGTTTTCCTCTTCTTAAGAATCTAAGCTTTTCTCCTAGAAAAATGCAGGCTTCAGAGCTGCAACGCATTATTCCCTGTACATCATCCTAAGTGTCATTTATTGGCTACAATGAACACAAAGATAGTTTTAATTTTACATAGCTGGACTCAGTCCACTGCTGGACTTCAGTCCCAGCTGGAGTCAGTGGATGACTCCTTCATTCACTTCTACCCAGACTTTTCTTCCACTTGGCTATGTGTAAGCACTGCTTTCTACCCTATTTTACTTCCAACAGTTGTACTATGGAAATACTTATAACGCACTGCCAAAACCTCTTTACTGGTTCATGATGCCAAATTCCTTCAAATTTTCAACTTTTCTCTTTCCTAATGCAGCAGAAATCAACTTAGATTACATGCTGTTTGTCTCCCTGTCTCAGTCTTAAGCCTTATTTGATTCACTGGACATAGCAATAAAATTTCCATGGAATTTGAGGATTTGTGTGGGAACTCAAAAAAACAGGGATTATTTTGGTTGCTAGCAAGAGCTACTCTGCAAGTTGTAACTATCTCTGGATAAGAGATACCAGGGTTCCCTTAGGCAATGCAACATGCTGTCAGAGTCAATGCTATAGAGAAATGCAAGTTTGAACACTGTATTTTATGTAGTATATATTATAGCCAGGGTAGGTAGACAGTCCAAAGCTACCAGAATGCCTGCATCTGGTATTGCTTACTCAACCTGTGACAGCTGCTGTGGACACCCAAGTGTTCACCATCAAAAACTTACCTTGAGTTTTCACGGGGTCAGATATTTGGCTTGGGTCGCTCAGCCCATACGCATTGGCTGCTCTCACAAGGAAGAGATAAATTGCATTAGGTTTTAGCCCTTTTACTGCAAAACTCTCCGTTTTCACATTTTCAGCTACAGTTTGCCAGCTGCTCCCTGATGCATGGCTAAGGATAAAGCACACAACAGCAGGTCAGCACGTGGTTCTTTAGCAACACGTTACACGTAAACACACACACAGATCACATGAGACTCATATACCTGAAGGCCTCAATTATGTAAGAGGTTGGTGTTGCACCTGAATTCAAATTAGGTTGCCATGACAACGTTACAGTATTTCTGCTGACATCTGTAACCTCGGGCTTTGACGGAGCACTAGGAATCAAGTTTGGGTCAGTGGGTCTTGGTGGCTGCACTGGGACTCCAAACTCTAACAAAAGGAGAGAGAAATGCTCAGTACGGACTCGAAGCAGCTGTGAGCTAAATGCTGCTCACATCTACTCTGGCAATTTATGGCAGAGTCAGATAACTTCTCCATTTCAATTGCTGGTTTTCCTTCACGTATTTTCTCCACACAGAGGAGCCCTGATGGATTTACCTTGGACCTCGATGTATGCACTCCATGTCGCCTCGCCACTCGGGGTTGAAGCAATGCAGGTGTACCGGCCGGTGTCGCCCAGCTGAACGGGAGAGGAGAAGAATAAATATTTGAAACAATCAGGCACTCAGTGGGCTAGAAAAGTAATTACTGTGTTCCCCCATGAATATGGATAAACGTATTAGCCTGCAAAAACTTTGCACCAGGAACTTCTTACATTAGAAGTTACGGTTTTGACAAAACAAAAGTGGGTATTTATTCCTGAGCAGTCACAAAAGAATCGGAAATGCTGCAGATTCTAATTTAATATTAACTAATCTGTAATGAGCAAACCGAAGGCCATTTCCTGTAGCGTTTATTCCTTACTCTGCAGAGATCCTCACAAGTAAATTGAGAAGGAACTCAGATGACAAGACCCCATGCAACTGTCAACCTTCTACATAAATAATGCCTGGGGATTTATCAGGACTGGAGCACTGCAGAACATGTCATCCTTAAAGCAAAGCTTAAATATTGCACAGGGTACATAGGGGGCTCCCTGCGTTAGTATAAATTTCACTCTACAGCAGACCCAAAAAAGAATCTCCATATGCTATCCTCATCCAGTTCTGAACGTTGGATTATTTGTCCATATGTGACTTAATCACATTTCAAAAGAGTTTCTCTTTTTTCCCCAAAATAGAAACGCTATCCTCCTCAGGTCCCAGCCTCAGCAGATGAGCTGAACGGAAGTGATCAAAAATCAGAGGTACAAGCTCTAACTCAGCCTAACTTGTAACTGGCAGCAGGGCAGCTCTAGGGAATATGGCAAAGTGATGTACTCAGCCTAATCTAAAAAAAATCACTACATTTCAAACCACAGAAAAGATAGCAGAGAACAGCCACTATGCTCCAACTTCACATTTTAGAACATTTTAAAGCGTGCAACGCATGACCAACAGCAATGCTGGCCAGGTACTATAACTCCCTGAAGAAGCCAGGTATTTGACAGGTGGTTAACCATTTTAAGCTATGTTACACTGGTGAGTGAGCATGTTTAAACACTAAAAACTCTTTTGAAGAAGCTGGGTACATGGCTCTATCACTGCATATGCTAAACAAAGGTTTTCTTTATAAACATTTGAATTAACTAGATCATTTTAATCTATTAGTGCTAAAGCCCAAATAATGTAATGATTTGTCTTACTGAAATACATTCCCCTTCATGTCTTAAGCACCAAATAATTCCCTTAATTAATACCTCTTAACAGCATTTTTCATTATGAAATCTGAAATAACGTGCCCTAGGCAGGTGTTAAGCATAAAGAATGTACTATCTGAAAACGTGAAGCATCAAATATTTCAGTACATTTATGTAACCTTCCATTAATTCCAAATGTAAGGTTTACTACATCAAAAATGCCTGGAGGTGAAGGCACAGAGTGAAACAAACAACCAGAAAACCCATTTGCCAGTTCAGGCTACCTTGGCATATCGGATCTGCAGCGCTCCTGTCTCCAGCTGCTTGATGCGCGAGTCTTGGGTGGAAATGAGGATCCCATCCTTTTTCCAGAGGATTGTGGGCATTAAAGTGCCTGTGGCCACACAGTTCAGCACCAAAGTACCATCCACAGCTACAGTCTGATTCACAGGACCCTGCCGAATGACAGGGGGAGGCCGGTCCGCAATCACTGCCAGGAGAAACAACAGGAAAGACATTTCTGCAACTGGAAGCAATTTTCTAATCATCTGAGCAACAGCGGTTGCTCGAGGCTTTGAAACAAACTAAAAATAATTAAACAAGTAATTAAAGTTGGAGGCATGCATTATTCAGGGCAGGGTGCATTATAACGACGCGCAGCTACGGAAGTTTAGAATGACACACAACAGGGCATTTTCAGAACAGAGCAAGTACTGCATATCACACTCTGGTATCCTCCAGGCATCCTCTAAGTCCAATGTCTTTATGAAGTGACAAAGGAAAAAGAAAGGGCTTCCCAGATTCTTTGGCAAGGCACGGATTTCACCTTTTCCATCTTTTACCAGTGGCAGGCCTGTGTACACAGCTCATACTTCCAGCATGTAAAGACAGAGAGAAAGGAGGCAGGCGATCAGGGTATAACCTGACAAATACCTGCTGCTTAAATAACCATTTTTTACGTGTCACCAACTCATCTTGGTGCCGTGTCCTCATCGTGAGATGAATAGCAGTAGGGTAAAGCGAACGCAAATGGATAGAACCATACTGGAAAAATTCCATCCGCAAAAGATTTTTCCAGTAGTTTCTGACTCTTATGATGACTTCAAAGCCACAAAGAAAATCCCCCAGTGTGTTTATGTCAATTTTAATGCATCTTTCGCACAATGAAAATTAAATGCTATTGATGGGTTATTTAATTATGCTGCACAGAAAAATATAAACCAGTCTCAGCATTCACAGAAAAAAGAATGATTGTCTTCCATTATCCAAAAGAGAAGTAAAAGTTATCTTGTGTTTTGAGGATCTGCTCCACTTGTACCATCTAAGATGACATGGACTGATGATCTGAAAATAGCCATAATTTTAAATGTCATAAATCTGTTCAGCAGTGGCATGGGGCTCACGTAACTTAAAAACTGGTTTGGTAGCTGAAATATAAACCTGAAGTTCTGATAATTTGTGAACATCAGATATTTCTAAATTACTTTTCATAACAACAGACAGGATGTTAGCACTGCTTTTTTTGGCTAAATTCCAACTCCCATAATTTCATTTGCATGTTCAAATGACACTCTGTTTTCAACTGCATTATTTATCCTTCAGTTCCTGTCCCAGCCTGTTGCTACACACTCTGAGGCCATTACGATCTTTCTCTGCAGAGACAGTCAAAATAAACCCACTTATAATCTGCATTTGACTCTGACAAGTTTGTAAAGAGCTTTGCAGTTGGCAAAGGTAAGGAGTTGACTGATCTGTACTTTATAGGAGAAATCTAGTGACACTGAAATTCATGGCTAATTTACCTGCCACTGAAGCTGATGGCAACTCCTCCTACCTTTAGGAAAACCATTCCTAAAGGCATTCTAATACCTTTAGGAATATTCAGCATATTCTGCCTTCACTTTTATAAAAGTACCAAAAACTGTCCCAAGACAGTATAAAAAACAACTGCTCACCAGATCAATCCAGAGCATATAGTAAAGAAAATGCATTTAAACTGATTATTCCCAAGTTCAGATGGCATAGGTCATTAGCAGAAAACCATTTAAACTTTCTTAATTTTCTTTTTTAAATTTATTTCTCACCTTGCCATGGCCTACTCCCCACGGAAAAAATGGAAAAAAGAGGATTAGGAAATGTGGCTTACAACTTGTGAGGAACCAGAAGGGATGTAGTCCTATTCCTCCAATCTCAATCCGAGGGGAGGGGGAGATAAATAAACAATTTTATCCTACAGGTTCACCGCATGTTTCTAGCACTTCATTATTTTTATGTTTTCTATAGGGCGAAGGGCTATTTTATGGAAACTCTTCTCAGACAACAGCTTCCCTCTGCTCCAATTCTCTGCTCTTACCCTCTTTCTCTGTAAATGCTAAGATTAGTATTTTCCCTGTGTATCTCTGCTGTTAAAAATAAGAAGTATTTCTGGTAATTGGCAAACTGGCCTCACATCAGCATGTATGTCATGCTCGTAGTCATGCTCCCTGCAGCTTTTTCATCTTATATTTTTTTCCTAACTACTCCTAAAAAAGGATGCATAATTTCTATGTTATTCTGCTGATCTCCATACAGGTTGATATTTTTTCCTCGCTAAAACATAATATTAAGAAACAGGGAAAAAAACCCAGGCAAATGGAAATGCTAAGCAAATGGCCACACAATAAAAAGGATAAAGAACCAGGCAGCAAGCAATCTGAAAGTAAATTAAATCCAGTGGGGGAAGCTAAAAAAGAGTCAGATAAAAATTAACAGATCTGACAAAAATACATAAACTGAATATACTTACCAAACACAAAATGGAAATACGGAGTTACACATTATCCAGAATTTTAAACCCCTGACAGAGATGGCCAAAACAGGATTTTTATGTTCAAAGGAACACGCAATCCACATTTATGCAAAACAGATTTCAAAGCAGTGTCACATCACCGCACTGCTGTCTTCAAATAAAAATGAAAAACTTGGAAATGATAAAACGAATCTATGATTACCATCTGTAACTTCCAAGTAGGCTTTTGTTATGATACTTCCTGCAACATTTAAAGTCTGGCAGATGTAGTACCCAACATCAGATCTCTGCACATTGGTGATGGTGAGGTCTCCCGTCTGGGAAACTGAAAATCGGCTGGATGACTGAGGGGGCTGGTATGAGAAAAGCAGATTCTAAAAGATGCACAGGAAAGAAAGTGGGGGAAAAATAGGTTAAGTAAGTTCAAACATCAATAAGCATGACTTTAATATAACTAAACAAATTTTCACATTATACGGAAAACATTCTGCTCTTCCTGTCTTAAGCATGTCTACACCACAATGTGAATAGCTGCTGTAGGATTTTTTAATGATAAAATAGGTGCAGATATGCACACAGAATTGTGCAAGACTTTTGGGATTGCTCTAACACTATCCAGGATCAATACTGGACTTTGCACAAAGTGTAACAGAGCCCAGTGAAGATGTGAAATGTACAGATACCGCGGTGGTGCAAGCAACTGTGGTGAACCTCAGTAATTTGCTTTAATGTTCTTTTTTATAACTTGCTCCAGGGCATTCATTTTCTTTCATTTAAATACAGATGGTGGTTTACTTATCTGTATTTTAACATTTGCCTTCCTACCAATGGAGCAGTTTTTAAAAAAGAGATGCTCTGTAGGTCTCTCTAAACAGAGTTTGTGTTTTATGAGGAGTCTTTTAATACAGAATTAAATCCTATGCCTATTTAGATAGTTTGTGCATGAAGTACATAGTATTTACCAAAAATCAGTGGAGGGTTGAATTAGTACCTCTGGCTGAACAACTTGTGAATGAGAATACTTTGGGATCACAGAGGCTATATTTATGTTTTTTTCTTGGCTAACTAAATTTTGCATTTCCAAAAATTGTCCAAAAGAATGGGACACAATATTCTGCATATCAGCAAACCCTATTCATTGACCTCCTCTTTCATTTCTTTCAGTCTTCACAAGTGGTCACCACTCAGCAGAGTCAAAAATGAGCGGGAAAAAAAAAAAAGATGAACTAGACAACATATGGCTAAATAAATAAATAAATAAAATAAAAAGAAGCATAATATACTGATATATATACACCACTGAAGATTATCATCTAAATTTGGTTAGCAGTCTGGTTGTACCTAGGTATTCAGACAGAAATGCTGCAAATGGAGTAAAGAAGCCCATCTCCAAGTGTTCTCAATTTCTCTGCCCTATTGTTTTGTAACACAAAGAACCCTGTCATATACTCTTGCACCATTCATTCCTTCATTCACAGGAAAACCAGAATCCCATATTCCTTCTTTCCTTCCAATAAAGAATACTTTGTGTCACATCCCTCCTTCAAAAGATGACTCTGAAAGAAAACTGCAATTCTCTTGCTGCGCTATATTGTGTTTCACCCACTGGCTTTCAAGATCCTTTACAAAGAAGATGAAAATAATTTTCCCTCCCATTCAAATAAGGAACCTGGGAGAAAAAGTGACCTATTCAGGTATGGTCTGTCAGTCAACTGATGGAGTGGGAAAGCAGTTCTCTTCAGCCCAGAACTAGAGTCCTGCCCATGCAGTGATGCACATCAATGCAGCAAATGGTTTAGTTTGCCAGAAACTCAAAAACACATGGCAAACTAACAGCTGCACCATAAACCCAGAGCCAAACAAAAATCTGGGAGTGTTTGGGGGTTCAACCAAATTTCAGCATAAGCCATCTCTCCGTTTCTTAAAAGTTCTCCCTGTTAGATGAAATAGATTATCAGAGTAGTGAACCATGGAATGTTTCTAGTTGAATCACAGATTTATTTTTTACATTCACGGAGAAAACAGGAGACAGCAAAACATAAATGATCTGTTCTAGTGAGACTGACATCACTTAGCATGCAGGTGACTTAGAAGTAAAGAATAAGTGTCCAGCATCTCCAAGCTCTAAACCTTTTTTTCCCACATCCTTAAAACACAAAGTAATTAAAATACTTTTCTCTCATGTGGAATCATCTCTTGAAGAAACTGCCAGGAAGGAGGACAGAAGGGCTGTTTTACCTGACTCCCTTCTCTCCGCCAGAAGATGGCTGGCTGAGGGTTTCCAGTTGCTTCACACTGGAAAGTCACCGTCCTCCCCAGTGCAGCTACCTGGTCTCGAGGCTTTACAACAAACTGTGGAGGCTCTGGAAGGGAAACACCAGAAAACAAAATAAATCACACTGCCATCATCTGATTTGAAAGAACAATTTGCCTCCTGAGTTTAAATGGTACAAACCAGAACAGTTAAGTTTATTAAATAAGGAGGTGCAGCACAAAGACACATCAGTCTCTAACAGCCACAGCTTCAGCATCACTCAGATCATCTTTTCTGTGTCTGGAGCTCCCAATTAAAACTCTGACTGTGCAACATGTGCTTTTAGTGCTGACCCAGGGTACAAGGAAATGAGTCCCACCAGCTTGATGAGACAACTTGCAGAGCAACAGTCACCAATACAAACAAATCTGTTACAATTTGGTTCTTAAAGGAGGAATAGGGCTGCAAGCCAGAGGGGAGAAATCTTTGAGGGACAACTGGCCCCGAGGCCACGCTTTGTTAAGGGCTACAAGACACACTGCGGAGTAACTATGAATTCAGGCTTACACACACAAAACTCATCATCTCTGACTTAGGAAAGCTGAGGAGAGAAAAAGCCCTTAAGTGTTTATATAAGAGACTTTTGATGTCGTCGTGGTCTCAAAAAAACTTGAAGTCAAAAGCCCAAGAAATACTATTCAAATTATAACCACTTAAAATCTCCAGTTCAAACACACTGAGGAGGACTGAATTTAAAGGAACAGCAGAGCTAAATGTCTTCCTCATTTACATAGGCAAGAGCATGTTCAAACAAAATATATATGCAAATGAAGGCAAATTTGAAACATCTGCTCAGCCCAACATTATAAATACTGCCAGCATTGTTTGATTTATACTGACTTCTACAACCCCTTCATCCACTAGTAAATAGAATGTCAAAAAATCATGTCAGTCACATTAAAAAAAAAAAAATCAGCATAGATGACATTAGATATCTTGGTGATGCTAGCACAGAAAAAAAAAATCTAGTGTGTTCTGTAGGCTGTTAATTCTTGCTTCTTGAAAAATGTGCATTAAATGAAAGCCCATTTATTTATTAATTTCCAATTCTTTCTGATCATCTGTCTGAAACTACTTACGCTCTCCCTCTTCTTTGGATTGAGAATAAAGGGGATGTTTTGTATCTGACTTAAAGAAATCAAATGGTTTTGGTGTTTGTTTCCTTTTCTTTCCCTTGCAAACACTGATGTATTCACAAGATTTTCCTTTAAAAACAGTGCAAAATATGTAATGCAAAGATGTGTTTCATAAACACCCAGCAGTAGTAGCTTTATTTAGAATAAATTCAATAATACTTAAGTCCTTTTTAAAAATAAAAATCACTTTCAGCGTTCCTGGGCCAATTTTTGCAGTGATCTGTTCCCCACGCCTTGTGCCTGCTCCCTGGTGAGTTCATATCAGAATATATTCTTCCTACGACCCTCCTGCTTTGAGAGGAAATTTTTGAAGCATAACACTGTTGTCTATATTTGGATGCAAATGCTACCCTTCCTAGCATCTCCTTAGATAAGGAACTATGCAAAGTGAAGCTAAGATTGCCCTACTGTAATTAGCAGACTTCAAAACATTTAGCTCTGAGACGTTCAACCAGTGCCTTGGAAGAAGATGTGGGAAGGCTTTGACATGACAGCATGTTTCCCTTGGAAGGGAGGGAGAACCGGCTGGGGGCTTGCCACGGGGTTGTGAGGCATGAGGGGGGAAATGGAGATGAGGGTGAAGCACCTTTGTTATGCTGCTGGAGTCTAATAACAAGAATAAATTTAGCATATAGTTAAATTTAGGGCTGGGCTGGTTCCGCACTAGCCTGTGACACAGCACCACACAATATGGAACTGAGGGTTTCTGAATCCCCTGCTGGTACAGAGGATTTATGAGGTTTCAGATCTTGTTGAACTCGAGGACAGGTATAACTATAAAGGGGTTAAAATGGTTCTGACCGCTGGAGAAGCAGCAGAATGGTTGTGATTACAGTACCTCAGGATGACCATTCAGGGCCTACTTAACACAAAAAAGAAGGGGGAATTTAACCTCACAGGCAGCCACGGCAGAATTTATGAAATGTAAATAGGTACATCTTTCTCTATTATTCTAAATACATATTTTTTATGGATACTACTCTAAATAAATGTGCATATTGCCCATATGTGTATTATTCGAAATCTATTGCCATTGAGGTAAATAATAAAAATCTTATTAGCTTCAATGTTAGAAGAATTAAACAGGGTTAAGTGAAACTATTATTAAATTCCATTCTATGTTAACTGTACTGGAAGCTTTTTCATTGCCTTTTTTTTTAATATCAGTTTGATTTCACACCTTGGGTCACATACATGTGGTACGCAATGACGAGACTGTAAAAGATGCCAAAATAATAATCCCCATAAGAAAAGAACGTTTTTTCCTCGACACCTTTTAACCAAACACGGTTTTTTTAGCACACTTTGAAGTTCAACCAGTGCAGTCACTGAGGAAAGGAGACACTAGGATTTGACTCGTTACATCATATAAAAACAGACAGAAAGTTTGCAACCCATTACCTTTCTCTTTGCCATTAAGTTACCCATACTTCATGCAGAATTTATTCTGTTCGATGTGTCTTGCCAATAACAAGTAAAAGATGGGAGCTGACTGGTTGGAGGACATGGAGGGGGATGGATGGGAAGGGGAGGAGAAGGTCCCGTCACACTGATACGATGACTAGAAGATGGCCAATAAAATTTCAACTTACCAGACACAACTAAAAACAAAAACAAAACAAAAAGAAAACATGGAATAAATAAAATTGAACAGACATGAAACAAAGCAAAGAATAAAGCAAAATTAAAAGAAAAAATAAAGTAAAAAAATGGATCCTTGGTAAGGACCTTAGAAAGCAAACACATATTCTGATATATGAGAAATAGGTTTCAAATGTTGAACAACGTATTTTCAATTTGATTTTTAAGCAGCAGTCTCTATCAAATACTGAAAGTAGGTGGTAGAGGAAAATGGGTAACAGAACTGAAACACTGGTCAGGCAGTCTGGGTTCTACTCCAAGCCTTTCTAATGAACTGATGTGTACTTTGAGAAAAATATATTTTTTTTCACATTATCACAAGTCCTCTGCATCAAGATCTTTCTGTGGTAAAATTAACTTAAAATCTCCAGTAAATCTCAATCTGCAACACTGCTGAAATGGAACAGTAACATTTACAGCCTTTCTAAAGCATCCAAACATTTACAAATGGAATATATTTTTCTGAAGCTAATATCTATTAAAAAAGAAAGTTTATTAAAGAATTAATAATATGCTAAGGCATTTAGGCCACACACAAATTTCTTTAGTATAGGATTGCTGTGTCAGGGTCATAAGGCTCACTATTAAATTGTAAATGCAGAGTAAACCACAATTAAAATTAGTTTGAAAAGATTCTTAACCCTTTTCGTTGCCCCCGAAACCTGAATTTCATTAAAATATTCAAAACCAAACATTTATTGCAAAATATTAGATTTCTCAATGGAAATGATCAGTGGTAAATTATAAAATATTAAATTATTCTTCAACCATAGTACAGAATTTTCATAAACTTTGAAATGGCTCAGATCCTGGTAAGGTAACTTTGCTTATAAAAGAAAGGCATGTTAGAAAGCATTCCAACTTCATCTTAGTGACAGAAAGGACAGAAAATAAAAAGCAAGAAGCAATGCATTTTGAAAATATACACCAACCAAAAAAAAAAAAAGTTAATAAAATAAGGTTAATTGGTGACAATTACAGTAAAGGCCAAAAAATACGTAATTTTTTAAATGCATGCTGCACTTTGGTCTTATCACTTTGTGTTGGGAGTAAACCAATGATTGTTCAGCAAGGGCACACTTTCATATCGAGCAGCTGAGCACCCTCAATTCACCATCCCCTGATAAACACATGCAGGAAACCAGGAACATCTACTTTGCCAACATTCACTAGGCACGAGGAATCCTGGCCCCCTGTCCTAATAAACACAGAGGCCTCCAGGTGTATTAGGAAAACGAAGCAGAAAGGGAATCAGCCATAATATTGGAATTTGGAACATGATGAAGACAAGAAGCTGCATCTGCATGTGCCAAACCCAGATCAACCAGGTTTGAGTTTTATGTTATAAGAGACTTTTTTTTTTTAGGGAAATAATCCCAAATACAGGATGTCGAAATTACCATTTTCCAAAGATTTGAGTTTTAAAGAACTATTCTGGATGTGCACTAGCCTTCTTTAAGTGGTATTCCTCAAAAAGAAAATCACTGTGGATTACTCTGCTCGGATTAGCTGCAAGTCTACAATTCCTAAGAGGAGTGGCCAAGAAATGCTACACATGAATTCCCGAGAGAAATCTGCTCTTCCCAACATCCAGCTCCCAGGTACTCTTGCTCGTGTGTAACTATTTCCCAGAAACCATTGCTTTTTGACCGAAAAGCTCTTTACTAAACTTGCAATTCCAATCTGACGTGCTCTGGAATTAGAAATGATTCTCCATAAAACACAACTCATTGTACATGAAATGATTCTCCACAAAACACAACTCATTGTACATGAAACGATTCTCCATAAAACACAACTCATTGTACATGAAACAGCCTGATAAGAGACTTAATGGACAGCAATTTTTGCACAGAGGAAGCAACTCTATCTGTTTTCCATGAGTTGAGTAGTGCCAAGAAGAAGAAAGTTCAGCCTTCTCAGTAGCAGTGCAGAGCTGCTCGAGTCCTCTACTGAAAACTCACTGGAAAAGGCCTAACAGAGAGAAACCTTTCGTGGGTGCTCAATTATACTTCTACAAATTAAATTAACTTTGAAGTGCTGAATTTCCCCTTTTCTTTTTATTAGACATTTCTTACTGTAGGTCAAAAATAACCCTGTCAAGCAAATATGTATTTTTGCCCACCTGTGAAAACAGAGGGGATACTGATACATGAAAATAAATCCCTGTAGAAACAGGGCATCGCATTGGTTGCAAATCTGGTGGAAAGGGCAAAGGGTGAAGTTTCATAGAAAAATTTAAACAATTCTGTCGGAGGGATATCATGTGGTTTAAAAGAACAACAATAATAGCAACATCTACAACAAAGACCACATTCTTAGTTTGATTTGCAGGCTATTGATATCTAAGGTTACTAAAACTGAGAAACGAATAGCTTTTCCTCTATTACAGCACATTTTATTTGACACCACTTTCAATTATAAAGTAAATTAATTTTCCCTGTGTTAATCATGGCTTTTCACATGGCAATTAGGTGGAATAACCTGTTTGTAAAGACAGGAAGTTAGCATGTAAAACCACAACTGCCAAAGGAATAGTATTTTTGGCCTTTCGTATAATTTCCTTGACATGCAAGGCTTTTTAGGGAAGACGTGTCCAGTCACTGAACAAAAACCAAAAGAAAAGTGGTTTCCAGACTAGTGACGTGATCTTTTAATGCCTTATTCTTTCCAGCAATCCTATCAACCTCACTGGGACTATTGGTATCATTAAATCCGCTCACAGGAGTAGGAATTTGCAGTTTTAGGACTTAGACTACAGCCTAGTACAGTTGCCAGATGTTAATGGAGCAACTATTACATTTGACAGATGTAGTTTTGCAGGTCCGCATGATAATCAGGTTGGAAGCAACCTTGGAGGTCTCTGTTCCAACCCCCTGCTCAAGAGGGTCAGATACAGAGTCAGTCAGGGATTGATCCAGTCAGGGCCTGAAAAATTTCAAGGAATAACAATGCACAGACTCTGGAAACCCACCCTGCTGCTTGGCTGTCCAGCCAGTGAAGAAATGCCTTCTCATATCCACCCTCAATCTGCCTCGTTTCAACTTAAATCCATTGTCTCTTGTGCTCCCTCCATGCATGGCTGGGATGAGCCTGGGTCTGTCTCACCCTGGGAATGTCTCATATGAGACCTCAACATGCTGTGTGCAATGCCTACATCTCAAAAAGACACATTTTGTAGCTCTCCTCACAGAGGTGAATGCAAATGTTGATCTAGTGTTTCTCAAGAACCCACTGGTTTCCTAATATTTAGAATAAAATATCACAGCGTTGTGTCCATTTCTTAGTCTGACATTAGGCAAGCTAAAAACTTCAAGTACCCCGTTCTTGATAGCTGTGGCAGCAATCATCTACCTCAAAAGGAGTAAAATTATAGAAACTTTCATTTATGTATACTAATAAAATGATTTTGAGATCTTGAGATCCAAGGTGGTACTTAAGTACTAAAGAGTATTTTGTTCAGCATGTTAAATACACATTAATTATTGTTCTGACTATTACTATTTACAAATACCTTCCATGTGCTCAGAAGATATTCTGTTATTTAACTGACACAAGTTGAATACTTTTGATTTCAGCTCAATGTGTTTCACTTTTGATTATTTGAAAAAAAGCTTCATGTCTTCAAGGACTGCTGGACACTCAGAGAGGCTATTATAAAAGAAGCAAGGAAGTATAACTGTGCACCAGAGAAATTAAACAATCCCAACTTTCAGGCCAATAATTACATACAACAATCAAGCTCATATCCAGTCTTTAGCCTCTGTATGAATCCTTGTGACTAATCTAGGAACTAGCAGTCACAATGAAATTCAGATTCCTTTCGAGTAATTTTGTGATACATTAATCCCAGTTCAAGTGAAATACATCAGAGATTGAACGTTCCTGTAGAAACGAAGTGGTAGGAGATGGGACAGGAGCACGAGCAGATGTGCTGGAGTAGACAGTGGAGTGAGGAGTTGGAATTTCCAGTGGGATTGGCTGGGTACAGACTGGACAGTGAGAGGGGAGAAACTGCAGAGCTAGGAAACTGCAGAGCTAGCAACAGAGAGAGCACAGAGATTGCTGTGTTATCTGTCAGGGAGCTGAAACTCAGCTGTTTGTCATCTTCATATGAAATAAACAGCTGAGAAACCTACAGTTTATGGCTTCTGTCTGAAATGTGTGGGCACAGAAAATTTGGGTACTGGAGTCACAGGTAGAGGAAATGTGTGAGTCTGAGTATGTTCAGCAAACTGGTCAAACTCTGACTGTTCACTCCTTAAAAAACAAACAAACAAACAAACAAATAGTCAACAATTCCAAACGAAAACTCAGCAAAAATCTGCCAACATCTTCTATTTAAGAATACGTTTAATTGCTAATCCTGCTAAACACTGAAATCTAATGAAATACTTTTTATGTTCAAGTATCTGAACGAGGACCATTGAATGCCTCCCTGCAACATGACTACCAGATATTTATGTTGCTGTTTTGCAAAAACTATTGTTAAGGGGGATAGTTTAAGACAATGTGCCATGTTCCATTTCCTATCTGGTGATTTGTAGGCTATTTGTTCTTATCAAAGCAATCTGAAACTCTCAATATCCTTGATATGCACATCTCTCTGCAGTCATTTGTGGGAAGTATCACTTTCTACAGAGAAACAAACAAAGGCCTGAATCTTTTGTCCTGAAAAAAATATAAATGCTGCCATTCAGCTGCCTCCTGGCTTCAGCCTGTGAAAAATACAGGAAAGTAACAGCAGGTACAGCACAAAAGAATCGAGGTATATCAGTTTTCATCCTCACTGGACTCTCTATTTTCAGCTGTCACTTCTCGAGGTCTAAATATATATACACACAACTCATATTTTCTCAGATTTTCTGCTGAAGTTCACATTCATGTGAGACCAGCCTGGGCCACCCTTACTCACCATGAATGCTTTCACAGTACGTGGTCCCAGAGCACCAAGTTTGACACAGTGCAGCACAAACTTCTGAGGAAAGGTCTCGCAGTCTGGCGCCAAGCATGCCACAGCCACAGAGCTGAGGTGAAATGTTTACACGAGATTTCTGATGTCTCAAATCAAAAGTGATGACTTGTAACTCCAAACGCCCAGCTAGGGAGTGGTCGTGGTTTATTGTATTTACGATGAGTGGAAAAATTCTGGTTTGGATTGATGCTGATTTGTCAGATAAGCACTTCTTAAGTTTAAAGGAACAAGTGACTACAGTAACTTCAAATTTACCAAGCCCAAGAAGATAAAAATCTGATTGGAAAAGAAAAAGATGAATTGTTTTCTATAACTGTAATGTGAAGAATGAAATTAAGATAGGAACAGGTGACTTATTAGTTGGAAAAACAGTTTTGATATTAAGATCACCTTCAGAATTAGTGAAAACCTAGAAACCCATAAAAATGTTTCAGGTTCACAGACAGAAAAGTTAACACGGGGAAAATCTCAGCATCAATTAGGTGCTGTTTTCCTCAACATACTTCTGAAGAGTTTTGTAGTTTTTTAAAATTTGTATTTACTTATTTTTGTTTACAATTGATTCACATTCCCTTTTCTGTCTGAACATTGAAGACCGGTCAGGTTGTCCTGGTTTTGGCTGGGATAGAGTTAATTTTCTTCTTAGTGGCCGGTGCAGTGCTGAGTTTTGGATTCAGTATGAGAATAATGCTGATAACACACTGATGTTTTGGTTGTTGCTGAGCAGTGCTTATCCCAAGTCAAGGATCTCTCAGTGTCTCATGCCCAGCCTGTGAGGAGGGGCACAAGAAGCTGGGAGGGAGCACGGCTGGGACAGCCGACCCGAACTGGCCAAAGGGATGTTGCATGCCACAGAGCAGGATGCCCAGTATTTAAACTGGTGACAACCGGGTGGGAGCTGCTGATCGCTGCTCAGGGGGGAGTTGGTCATCACTCAGCAGGTGGCAAGCAATTGTTTTGTGCATCACTTGTTTCTCCTGGATTTTATTTTTTTCTCTCTCTTCATTACTATTATTGTTTTTGTTATCATTAGTATTATTAGCATATATTACTTTGTTTCAATCATTAAAGTATTCTTATCTCAACCCACAAATTTCTGGGTTTTGTTTGTTTGTTTGCTTGCTATTTTTTTTTCTGCTTCCTCTCCTCATCCCACTTGGTGGAGGGGCATTGAGGGGCTGTGTGGTACTTCACTGTCAGCTGGGGTTAAACCACGACACGTGTGCTGGGCAGCAACACAGAGACAGAGTGGCTGGAGTTTATGCCCTATGCAGAAAGTGCCACTCTCAGGGCACCGAGGGGCTGCCAGCTGCACTTGTCACCGTGCACTTCCTCCAGAAGCCTCAACACAGCTGCACTCTGGAAACTTGGTGGTCACATCATGCTGACACTGCCTGTGACCGTGCAGGGCAGAACACGCGGTCTCCTCCTCAGCACATGGCACACGCCTGGCACGCTGGATTTAGCCTGCGCCTCTGGACTGGAAACCCAAAGGAAAAGAGCCGGCGCCTGCGTGCACTCAGGAGAGCTGGCGTGCTCCGGGGGAAAGTGGTCTGACCAGGAAGAAAGGCAAGTGTCGCTCCTTGGTGCTGACAGCACAGACAAAGCCTTGGAAATGTAAGTGCTTCTGGAGCTGCTGCACATACCACGGAGAGAGACAGGCCAGGCTACAGCTTTGGAACACCTCTAAACATGGACATTGCAACACATGCGGCCTGGCAGCTCAACATCATCAACTCCAGAAACAGTGTGAAATGAGCTCCAAGCACCATGGATTCAAAATCAGTGATTTTCCCTTCTGCAGCAAGCAGGAAGGTGCCTGCTCCCAGCTTTGCTGTGGGAGCAACAAGCAATTTGTTTCAAGAGCTTGTTGTACTCCCTACTGGCGCTAAAATGTCTCAAAGCTTCTCTTCTCTCTTTGGTGGTTTAAACTCCACCCTCTCCCGATAAACACCACAAGATCTGTGCATTAACCAAACCTGCTTGCGTGCTACTCTCATTTCAAGAGCAATCAAATGGCATCGACTCCTTATGGATTTCTGGCCATTCTGAGACTTAGTATAAGCTGAAAGGTGTTCCCTTCCTCAGCTTTAATTCGTGGGGCTGGACAGCACAATCTGGCTCTTCTTCAGCTGTGCACCAGTCACGTAACTATGTTATCTTAGAGTCTGATTTGCAGCAGGGTAATGAATTTTGCCCTTAAAAAATCAGGATGAAAAGGGCTACACAAGTGTGCATGTTTGTCTACACGTGTGTGAGGGGAACCTACTGCAAAACATTTGTGGGAAGAAAACAGTTTGTGAAACGTACTCATGTGACACTTTTTGCTTTGCACCTGATACTAGCAAAAAACTGAGATGGATCACAATCTGTCCTCCTGCAGGATTCAGTGAAGGTTTCTATGATAAAAACCAAAAAAGTGGAAGTAGGCTTTGCAATGCAGCTTAAAGGTAGCACTTCTCAGGTTAATACATGCAGCACACAGTTTAAAATGTGTATAAATCCTGCAGTCACTGCCTTGCAGTGACAAAGAAAAATCTGAAATATGGAGGGTAGAAGACAGAGAGAGAGAGAGGGATTTAAGATTTTCCAGAAGTTCCTCTCCTAGTCTGCCTTCCCCCTTCCTTGCTCTGGATCCTCCTAAACCACACTATAAACCAAGTATAATTTAGAGAGCACTCTTACTACGAGTCTAATTCCATCTATTTAAAAACTGGAGTAATGTGGTAAACTGTGAAGTCCTGTTTCCCAGGCTTCTCTTTTCAGAGAACAGTTGTCTTCCCCCGAGTTTTAAATGAACTGAGGTAATTTTAGGCACTGCTGCAATCTAAGTAGTCGGGGCTACAAATATTTATACTAAAGCCTTTTAAAAGAGTGAAAAAAGATGAATTTTAAATAAACTGTGCAGAAGTACAAAAAGATTATGATAGATAGATACTATCTGAAGAATTCTTAGGAGCTTCCTACTGCTTTTTTTTTGACTTATAGTTAAAGATAGTAGAGCTGAAAAGGAAACTGAGTAGGATTTTTTCCCCAGCTGTTTATGATAGCACAGAGTACTTCTTGGAAAGGAGAACTTGAAATCCATAGCAACCTTCATATAACAAGTTAAAGCTATTTGTGAAAAGTGGCCAAGGCCCGTGATCAACGGATACCAACACACACTAAAAAGGGAAGGACAATAAATCTCTGCAGTGCACTAACTTGTGATCATTAAAAAATGTTGTTTTGGGCATGCAATACTCAGTGAGGAATACTGTCAACCGAAACACATTATTTCAAAAGAAATCTGGATTTCTTCTCTTGGGGATGCCATACCCCCCACATAGAGACAACCCAAGTCTACACTAACACCCCAACTTACTTTTCAATAATGTTAACAGGAAGGTAACTGTGACATATTAACAAATTTTAATTTTAGGTAGCAAAAACCACAATATGTAAGAATTCCATGCAAGCCAGACTATCCACCACGTACCAGGAATTTTTACTGTCATGGAGGCGGAAATGGGAACAAGATGCTTTAGGAAATAAGGATGATCTGCAGAAATAAAATAAAACTAAAGAATTCAAGGACACTTAGCCTGATTTTCAGGCAGTTCTCTGTCAAAAGATGACAATGCTATCAAAAGTTGCTGGTAGTCTGAAACAATAATTGCTGCAGCTATGATGGTCTAGAGATATTAGCAAAGATATTTTGCATTTTAGATTTTAGTCAGGTTATATCCTTCAAGGAAAATATCTGGCAAGTTCTAAGCAGTGAAGAACTCTGGAGGAAGAGGTACAGAAAGGGCCATCAGACGTTGCTGGTGGATGACCGGACAAAAGCAGAACTCTCAGGTGACTTTCTTCTCTGTATTGAGACCCAACGTGTGACCTTGACCGTGTCAAAAGAGAGAGCAGCTGTCTCATTTGAGGAGGTGCAAGTCCTAAGTGAGCTTTCATGGGCCAGGGAAAGACAAAAAGAGAACAGAATCCCCTTCAGTGCTGTGTTGAGAGAGCATGGAGCATTTATGAGAACAAAACAAGCAACCTGCTCCATCCAGACAGTTGTTTTTTTCTGTTTTTCTGTCCTGTCTTCCTATTTCATACTTAAAAGGATTAAAAAAAAGTAATCCCAAACTTTGGGAATTAGTGTGTGGTCATAGGGACAAGAGGAACACGCAAATACCTCCTGCAGAAAATGATAATTTATATTTAACAGTTTAGCCTGAACAAGGAGGTTTTTTTCCTACACTGGAAGATTCTGATACTGAGCCTACGAGGCAACCAAGTCCACACACAAAGACAGCAAAATTCTTTATTACCAGTTCTAGAGTGTTATTCAGCACCTAGCAACAAAGCATTTTAGTGTTCAAACAAAACACACCTCATACTAACAAATGGTACTCAAAACAGCTTATCAAAATAATGTTTGAAGGCACTGTTATTCAGCATTTTAAATTTTTTTTTCTTAAAACCAATTTTAGAGACGACTGACTTCACTGATGCATGTGAACTAACGAAAGTAAGGGAATATACTGCAATCACTGCATTGCTCACAGGCTATGAACAAGGCAAAACCAAAGTGTGTACTACCTTCTTATGGATGTTCAGCATAATTTAATAAAGCTGATGTTTATTTCAGAGTGAACGCATAGCAGAAGTACTGTTTACTGAACAACTCATTAAAATTATTATTCCTTGCACTCTATTTAATTTTATTCATAAAATCAAAAATCTTCAAACTCAACACCTTGTAGTAAAATTCTACTTTGTGTATTCCAAAGACAGAATTATTGAAATGTTATCTTTAGAACAGCAGTCACAAAGTAAAGTCTGCAGCAGTGAAACCTGATACAAAAACAATTGCTTTTTCCATAGCCATGGGATTTAGGAAATTTCAGGCACTAGAAAAGAGCTTTCAGATTCTCTTTGCTACTTTTTTTCTAATTGAGTGCTGAAGTATGCTACACAAACCTACCTGCTTCAGTTCTCTGCACTGAGTGATTAAAATGCAGTTTTTGAGAACTGTACAGTAAATAAACCCCTTCCAGCAGAAAAGAGCCTCTAGCTTCAACTTATTTCTGTAGTAACATTTCTCCAAATTATTTGGACTCCTCCTGTTCCACACGCTCAAAAACATCTGTCTCAAGTCCTTGTTTCAAAGTACCAAACTGCAGGAAAGAATCTCAAAAGTTTTTATGAGTTATTTTCCTGTAAGATATTGCTGTCGCTGTTGTGAGATTCTATGTAAAAAACCAAGCCATACCAAAACAAGCCAAAATCCATTTAGAACTTAAAAGCCATGGAAGCAATTATTTATTAAAATATTTACAGATTCCTTCTTTTATCCATATTTTAGAAATGCTTCAGCAATCTTAGTGTTCATCACTTGCATCAGTAAGACAAGAACCTTCAGGGCTCTGATCTCTTCTTCAGACAGTTTTCTCATTTCCTCCTGATTAACTTTTAAGATTTCTATTCTTTCACCAGAAATTGGTGGCAGTCAAATTCCTCAGATCCTTGATAGAAATCTGACGTGCTATCAGAGTTTACAGCAGTCATTAAGAGGGAAATGGGCTCTTTAAACGATAGAAATCACAGGAGATGGTCTCCTTCATTCATCCTGCCAAAAGTTTACTAATTAAAAAAATCTGAAGTTCATTGGACAGTCATTATTCTTCCTTACTCTTTCAAGGGACTGAAGACAGAATACAAATTAGTTCTTCAAATTAGTTCTTTCAAAGGAAGAAATACTGATTTAAAGAAAGAACATGTAGACAAGTTCAGATTTAAATCCAAATCCTAGTTTTAAAATTCCAGTGGTTAAATTCACCCCTGAGACTGTGAGGGGTTCACTACAATGCCTAATAATTGCTGTACACCTCAACAGCATTTCTGTGATCCCATAAAATTCTGAATTTTGTTTTAATGTTTAACACAATTACATTTACAGCCAACCTATAATGTGTAGCAGCGGCCCGACACGGTGGAAACATTTATGTGGTATCAGACAGATGAAAGAGCAAATCCTGTTCCTTTTCATTCCGGGTGGTATCCTCAGCCCTCCCCAGAAGCCTTATCAAATAGATGTCTTTTACTGTGTGCCTTGAAGCTACTTTGCACAAACAGGAGGTAGAAGGAGGAGGAAATTCCAGACCTGAAGCACGTGCCACCTTTTCAGATTAAAATTCCTCGTGATTTGACTCGTGCAGCAAAATCACAGCCAGGAGTCACTTATCAAAAGTTCCGCTCACTATCTACCTTGCAGACAAGCTCTGCTAACCTTAAAATTAAAGACATCATAATCTAAAAGGCTTGGTATCAGAGACTGCCACTGTAAAATATGAACTGGCCGGTATAATTTCCATAGGAATTCTTCTTTTTTCCTGCCAAACTGATAACACCAAATGTGTTTAGTGCCTTTGAATGGCAAAATTTACATTTTACAGTTCAGCCACTGCTGCTGCAGGTTTAGCTGTCTATTAGGCAGGGCCCCGTACCAAGTATTGCACACTCCTCCAGAGCCACTGCATGAGGAAGGAGAGCTAAGAAGAACTCAAAGATTATTGTTCACTACCAATCTGCTGCTGACTGACCACAGCCACCTACAGCCACGGTGTTGGCGTCACTCTTGTGAAGTCCTGAAGTCAACTGACCCACTTGAGCTGTTTCTCCTAACTCCTCCTGAGTCTTCTCTACGCTGTCCCTGCAATATCGGTTCCTGGCCAGCTGCAGAGTAGGGCTGCCACTGGAGCCATAACTTACCCTTGTTTCAGAGAGAACAGCTTGTTTCCCCAGAAATTATAAATTTATTATAAAATTAGATGTCAAAAAAGCCCAATTAAGTATTGCAAGTGGGAGCAAAGCAAATGGAAGTAGGTGAAAATATGTAAAACCTTTGGTTCTTAGATTTGCTTGAAAGCCTTTTTTCATGGTTAAATGTGAAACTTGCAGATTCTTGAAGAAGCCCTACTTCTATTTGCATTAATGGTAAAACTAATTCTCTTTTAGTACTGAAGTTCTGAAGTGTGCATTTTTGGTGATTTTGTGTGTCTTAGGAACATTGTTTTCAATTATATATGTAATAATGAAATATATAATATTGTATTTCCTACAGTCCTGCTTTGAGGCATAAAACTAAGCAAGTCACATAATAGAAACCTACACTAAACATGAAAAGCTTCTTGCCTATATATCAAACACAGTACAATATAAATACAATAAGTATATCCAGCTAGCTTAGTGCTAGAGCAAGAGAGAAATCCACTGGTTCCAGTGGTGCCATTTTTCTGGCCATTTTTCCCTTTTCTGAAACACATCAGCTACTTGGTAAAATATAATGTGTTGGCAAAATATAATGTATTGTTCTCTGGGCTGCTTCCTGGCATTATGTATTGACTGAGGTATTTATTTAATAATTAATCATCTCCTGAATGAAATGCTTCCACATGTATTTAGCAATGTCTCTGGATGCCTTACAGATGCAGTACACATTGCTGCAAAATGAAACCAGAGGGCTGAACTCTCCAATTTTAGGTATATGGAAACAACATCAGGATTACATTTCCTTAACTATTTAATTTTCCAAGGAGACAATAAGATAACTTGACAGTTTTAGGGATGGAAATGCTTCTAAGCTGCAGGAGTAAAACACTAAAGGAAGGGTTCAAACTTCACTGTGTCAATACAGAACTCCAAATCTGGTTTATGGATATGGCTGAAGTCACAGTAAGAACACAACATCTGTATGTAGGAAACACTTATGGTCCCCAAAGTTAGGAGCCTGTATAGAGGAAAACAGCAATTCCAACAACCAGCATCTCTGACACCAGTGCCATGAGCTGGAAGAACATTAAAATGGAACTGATATTCCCTCCCCTCTCTTGTATTTTCTACAGTTAACAGTTTATTATATAGAGAGAGGGAGAGTTGAACTATCCAAGCTGACAGTTCCTGGTCCAGGGACACAGTCCTGGCCGGCTCCCAGCTCAGAGGCAGCGCTGTGGCTGTGCAGCATTCCAAAGAGCATTCCCGAGAGAGAGAACCATGCATGGACCATGCAGAGCCTGCTCCAGGGAGCAGGGGCAGAGCTGAGCAGGAGGAAAGGGCCCTGCTGGATCCAGGGCAGCTCCCTGCGAGCCCCCGGGCTAGCTGTGTACCACACTCCATCCACACCTCCCTGACAGCCGCGTATCTCAATTGCCCTGGTGCCGCACGCTCCACCTTTTAGAGCCCCGGATAACCCGCCACAGGAGAGAGCACACGTGGGTCAGTCACAGTGTGAGTGGAAATGACGAGCAGAGAAGAAGATAAATCCTTTCCTTAGCAGTGCTGCCAACCCCGAGGCTCTGAAGAGCACAGCCCTGTCTGCTGTGTGCCACGTTTCACTCCCGGCCACAGCCCTACAGTGCAGACACTTGACAGACGGGGACTGTCCCCCTCCTGACACGGACACACATCTGGGGTCACCGCTGACAGCTCTCATATTCCTTCTCTGGCACAGAAGCACCACAGCCTGTTGCTGAGATACTGAAGAGGAAAAAACCCAAAACAAAGCCCCACAAATAACCCTAACCCACTCGAACTCACGCCAAACCCCCTCCCTGCCCTTTGCTGAATTTAACATGCCTGCACAGTGGTAGCTGGAATGTCTGAGGCTGTGATTTGCAATGCAGCCCTCTGTTTACAAATATGCAACAAAAATAACTCAATTTGGCACAGCAGAACACACATTTACTCAACTCTACAGTCAACAGATCATGTGATGATAACCAAAGTGCAGAAAAGACTTGTCATTTGCATTCCTTAAACCACCTGGGGAAAAAAAAATCATAAAATCATAAAAAAATAACCAACCAACCAAAAAATTTGAAGATCTGTGTGTCCACCAACAGTCAGAACAATGTTAGTTTAATACTGAAACAAGATCAGTCTACTTTTCTAGTTGGAGCATAGTCAAAAATCTGGCTCTTCAGGAAAAAAAATAAATGTTTGAACAAGGGAAGAGGAGAGGAGGGAAAAAGAGGAGAAGGCAGAAAAAGGAGGAAAAATGTGAAAAAATCTGAATGGAAAATGCATTTTGTAGAGGAGTATTTTTTTTCCTCCCATAGAACTCGGTCTCTTGGATACACTAATAAATGGATTTTGATCATAATTTATTTCATTACCAACTACAAATTGTCCTTACACATTACAGTTTCTCACATCAATCCCTCCTATGAAGACATTAGCGCAGACAAATGGCTCAGGAGGTAATCCATTCACACTGGGAAACAAATTATCCCATAACGATATCCTCAGAACAGAGCTGCCACAATGTAAATATCTACTGTGCAATACAAGTACTTAAAAAAGTCTTGATGAATCAGGACTTAGGCTATGATCTTGTTCCTTAAAAATACCAGTTTATTACCAAAAAGATCTCATTCGATTTCTTGCATCTACACACTTCAGTCATTTAATATCTATTAGCACCATTAACCTAAATGGGATTTCAAGTACGTTTTTGTTTATTATTTTGAATAGGACTATGAAAGATTAGGGCTACCAATAGTTTATTTCCAGAAATGTAACTGCTCAACCAGTCATTAAAGCAAATTTTCTTAATAGTAACATTTTACAGGATTAACAGTTGATTTAAGCTGTGATCTTCAGAACAAATCACCATTTAAAAAATAATTCACTCTTTTTCCTTTGAATAAACTGGGCTTACTGCTCACGTGCTTATCTTTCATTTTACAATACTGAGTGTGAGAGCTGGTTATTTTACAAACATAAGGTATCAGTTTTGGTGTATAAACATCATGGTGATGAACAAAACAGAACATCTCAAAATTCTTGGTTTTATGAGAGCTTCGACAAAAAGAATTCAATACTTTCCTAACAGAGGGACACCAAATGTTTCTGGTGGAAAAAGGAGAGCAGGTTAAGGACAAGACCTTTCCTGTTACAGTAAATGTGTCAAAATAGAGGCCTGTTACCAAATAAAATACTTTTAAGCCTGTACTTCCCCAGAACTCCATAATGACTAATTCCCACTGAACAGAGAAAAGGACAGAAGGACCATCAGTGCCTAGAAAAAAGCATCAGGATGACATCATTGCCTGTCTGCTAGCCAGGAAAGGAAGAGAGGGATTATCTGAATAGTGAACATCTGGATTGTGTATATAAAGGCAGTGAAGGATTTTTATACACATTAGTTCACCGAGTTCCACTGAATTTTTATCTTACAAAGAAACAGTAGTGCTACGATACGCTTTTATAATGAAAAAGCAACAGGAATTCCAGTGGTCTGGGCTAGTGTATTAAAAGATACACAAACAGATTTATCATTCACTGCTTCTCTACTACATTTAATTGAAAAAACTTGGCAGATACTTGAACTTGCAACTCCTTCTTTTTGAATTAAAACAACGCAGCTTAGTAACCCTGACTTTCTTCTTTCTGGTAGCGTTTCAGACACAAAGATTCCAAGTGACACGATTCTGCACTTGAAGAACTGAACTTCGAAACATACTCAGTTCCCCATCCCAGTATTGTACAGACTGCTTAAAAAAATCTTACATGTCAAGTGTTTCCATTTCCTCAGAACACAACTCAAACCAAATTTGTATTTTCACATTTTTTATCTCTAGAGTTGTACAAAAAAAAAAATCAACTTTATTCTACTACAAGTTTATTCAACTTTATTCTTTGCAAAGAAACATTCTTACCTTGAACTGTTAAAGTTGCTGACGCCTCAGCTTTTCCAACCATATTTTCTGCAACACAAGTATACGATCCCATGTCTCCTGCCATAACTTTCCTGATTTTCAAGGTATGATCATCACGGATTTCGTATCTTTAAATACACATAGCAGTTAACAATGAATAGGAATAACAGAACTTTGTACAATGTCTGTAAAGGGTAAAATTATAGGGAATTTGCTCTCAAATATTCTTATTTCTGTATTTCCCATAAGGGGAAAAAAAAAAGTATAAATCTCATAAATTGATAATGTAAAATAAAGTTTTAAAACCAAAATATAACCAAGTATTTGAAAACCTTATTCTGATATTATTTGTACCCAACTGCAAAGCCCTAACGCAGAACATCTTAATTGTTAGAACAAGTAAACATAATTAGTAAACAAGTAATAAACATAATAAGTAAACATAACAAGTAAATATAATAATAGTTATTATTCTCCATCTGAATGAAAGATATTTTTGAAATGGTTGAAAAGACAATATTGTTCCCAAGAAGATCAGAATTGCTTGAAAGTCAAGATACCACAATTCATTCTTTTTTTCTTTTCCTAAAGAACAACGTGGCCTTTTACCAATTTCTCCCCTTTCATCACCTTTCTCTCTTTTTTGTATAATGTAGTCAATGTGTTTCTATTTATGGCAAGTAGATTTTTCTCTTAAAAATGACAGTTTTTATTAAAGCTGTAGACTACATTATCAAGAAGCTGAATTTGTTGGCCGAAGCCAGCTGTTAAAGGGTGTCTTTTTTCAGTCCACTCCCCTGAAAGTTTTTTAAACTGATAATTAGGATTTCAAAGGAAGTAAATAAGTATTTAATCTCTCTCTATATCTATCACAGGATGTGTTTATTTTTAATACGATGTTTTACTTTTTGGCCTGAATTACAGCAATTACAAAAAAAAATAAGTTCACTGGAACCCTAGTAACAAAGATATGTATAACCAAGGCAGCTTTCTACATTACCAGACTACATTTTACATCAGTTGCAATTCCAGTATATACTTCTTGAAGCTGTAATCCCTTTTACTATTGGCTATACACACTCCAAAACTTTTAGTAATCACAAAAGACTCTTCAGGTGAAGAATTAATGTGTATCTGATATTACTGGCTGAACTTGGTTATTTTATGTTATATTCGTCATGTCAGAACAAAACCTTGAGAACAGGCTGTTCTTAAGTTTCAACATAAATTGTAACTTCAACTAGAGCACAATGCTAACTAGAAATGTCTAATTAGATCAAGCCAGGCCTTTTGTATTCAAGACAAAGAACTTCTAGAAGTCAATCACTGAACGGCCCCATCATATACCAAACTAGATGCCATAAAAAGGGTAACTCCAAGTACTGCACCTTGCTTTTGGCAGCTCCCCATCATCTTTTCTCCATCTCACTGTAGGGACTGGGTCACCTCTTGCCTCACACTTAAACTCCGCACTGTCATCCACAGTTACTGCCAAATTGCTCGGCCTCTTCACAAAAGATGGCCTCTCTAAAGGGAAAGGAAAGGAAAACAAGGATTAATCCAGCAGTTCTGTGTCCCAATTGCACAGGATCTCTGTGAGGTTGCTCACAGGTGCCAGCAGCAGTAAGTGCTCCATGCAAGAATTTCCAACGCTGCATTAGAAAGGCAACATTTTCTTTCACCAGCACACATGAAATAAAACAAGCCAAAAAAACCCCCAGAATGTCCTCTCTGTAGTTTTTGTTCATTCAAATTGCTTCTATCCCTGAATTTGCAGGACACAGATGATCCAAGTCCCAGCTCAGCAGAATCAGATTAATTGCTGCATACTTATGCTCAGACTTTCTGGAACAAGAGGGCATCTCAGTCCAGGCTGTGTTATTTTGGTAAACCCTGCAAATTTCAGGAAAGGTATTGATACACTTTTCTACCTGTAACAGGATTCAAAGCTGTAGGTTGCTGGGCTATTCCTACTTTCACAGCTCCACACCAGGCTGCAGTGCCGTAAGGTTTGCACACTCCCAAGGATAAAAGCGGTTTTAAACAATTTCTGGAATATTCCAGGAATGACCCATCTAGAAGAGCAGCACCCGATGACAACAGCATGTCCATAAAAGAACTGGGAAGGTTTAACAGGAGAGTGTTTGGCAGGTTCCTTTGCCTAAGGCAGATGAACTTTTTGTCTATAAACCTGTGAAAGCTCTGAGGGAGTTGAGAAGGCAGTTGCGTGTTTTGACTTGTATGTATTAAAGATATAAATATCATCCCCCTGGAACTGGAAGAGTCTGAAGCCATTGGCACCATCAGGAAGTGTGAATACCCAAAAATACACCACAAATTTCTCACAGGAGTGCAAAACGACCAGACAGAAGGATAAAGAGACAATCCCATGCTCTTCATGTCTCACATTTGTGTTTGAAAAAAGCAGTTCTAAATATTACTCAGGCTTTGCAGATATAGAGATTCAGTATTACAAAAACTTAATGGTTAGAAAAGGAAATGTGAACTGAACAAAACCTTATTAAAAAACCCCCTTCCTTTATTCTCGAGGATGTCCAGACCAGCTGGACACTTGTGTTGTAGAAAACTTAACTTTGCTGGCAATGCTAGGAAATAATGTTAAACGAAATAGCAAGATGATCTTTAAGCTGTCAGTTCTAGCCTGGGTTCATATACAAGAAGTGAGAAATAAAACAGATCTACAGATATAAATCTAGCTGTGAATTAAAAAGATAGAAATACAGACAATCCCCTGCCCTGGCCCCTTGCTTGTAGGTGCCGAAAAAACGAAACCTGAATGTAAGAAAAGAACATTCCAGATTAAACCTCAGAGTAGGAACAGTTTGGGGAAGAATATTTAAGTTAACTATGCAAGAGAATAAGGACTGATCTGGTAAGTCCAGGACTGCTGCCCAACTGCAAAACCCACAAGAGGCACATTGTTCTCCAGATCAGTTTCCTAAAGGAAGAGTAATGGACTTCCAGGAGTTTTTGTCTGCCCATTCATAACAGTCTTATTCAAATGCAGGAACGGATAAGGGAAATCAGCACTGATTTAAGGATCTATCTTTGTCACAAAATTATTTGGTACACACAAGGAAAGCTTAGCAAGGATCACTTTGAAACTTTCTAATATTACAGTTTCTGGCACGCAATCCTCCCTCTGATCTAAAGCAGAGACCTAAAAGCAGAAGTTCAACTTCTAAATAACCAAACCTCATAAATAGAAGATTAATGTAGAAAAATTTTAATATATGAAGTCAGCATATTTCTCGTGCTTTTTCACGCTTATCCAAGTCTGAGTTGAAAGAATAAGGTGTATTAAAGATTTCTAGACACAGACTGGTAAGACATTCAAAGCTTTACTGCCCCATTTGAAAACAAAACCTCGCTAGTTTCCCCAGGCTGAAAATCTGAAATATGTCTGAAAGGAACAAGAGATGAGGAAAAAGCCAGACAGAGCTCTGCCTGCAATGCATCCTTCTTACAGGTGTTTAGCAAGAGCAGTATTTTTCCAGCCTAAGTCACCAAACAGTCCAGCCCATGATTCCCTGGCTGGCAGCAGACTAGTGATGAGCCATCAACTGGTGCAGTTAATTAGGAGCCTGGTGCCAGGACTTTACTCCTGACTTTAAAGTTTAGATTTTGCTTGAAATTTCTGAAAGTCTATTTGACAACAAACTCCCTCCCCTGGTGCTTCAAAAGTGTTTATACAAAACCAAAATAAAACAATCCAGGGGATCACAAAGTCCTCCTCAGTTTCTAAGGGGTTACACACTACTTTCTTCCTGGATATTCAGTTCGAACGACGTTAAGATGGCATAAAATCTTGTTTTATTAAGGAAACCCCTGCTTCACATGAAACTCTGAACAGGCCTTCAAGTTGCCTGAGTCTTAGCTCTACAATACAGGGAAGACAGATGAAAGTCCCAAGGACTGACAAGGCAGCGCTTAAACATGAATTAAACAAAAATGAAACCAACAACGAAGTACCAGTACTGCAGCAGCACCGTGATGGAAACCAGTGTGCTGTGAACCAGGGCTTGGATGGCCTCATCCTGTAAAGATAAAACACCTCTTTCTTTTGCAGAAACAACCAAGCTATCTCAAGCCTCCTCTACTTTAAAGTAAAATGGGACACATTTTGAAGGAAAACCACTTAAGTTCTCCTATGCTGAAGGAATACTGAGATTGCACTTGGAGTTACAGCTTCCCTTCGGAAGTTGCAACAAAACATGCAATTTTCAGCCAAGCTCAGCTATCTTAAATGAAAACATATTTTTTGATGCTCAGAGGGACTATCGATAGGATCACTTGAACAAGCAGATCTGTTGTAGCTTTACAAGACTCAGTATGCACTCCTATAAATGAAAGGATAATTATTCCAAATAGAAATTTAGAACAATTCTGATTCTCTCCAGTAAGATGGAAAAATTAAGCCTCTGCTTCTTAACCTTGTTAGCTTTTGTTTTGCTGTTATTTCGCAACACTGATCCAGTCATGAACACTGGAATTATTCTCAGTTTGAGAACTGTGTACAAAAGCATCCTCTGATAGGAAAATTGTCCCAGCTGGGCTGCAGAGCCATTAACTTCCTCCCATTTGCTAGAACACAACCATGAGAAAAACATTTTCAACACTGAAAAAGAAATGGATGAAAATGATCTTTAAAAAAAAAAAGGCTTACTAGGAAAAACAAAAGTTGGACATTTTCATCAAGAGAGTCTTAAAGGAGTTCTTACCTAAAACAGTGAGCTCTGCAACTTCGCTCTCGCGTTCTCCAACCATATTTGTTCCAACACAAACGTACTTGCCAGCGTCGTTCTTTCTTGTGTATGTGATCATAAGCTTTCCTCCTCTGATCTAGGACAAATCAAGGAGAGCAAAAAATACTTTATTATGAATTATCGGTTTAATAATAATAACAACTTGAAAAATATTTTGTTACAGATAACAAAACAGAACAAGCCATCGGTGATTTTCCATATCACATAAAATAGTGGAAAAAAATTACTGTTAGCCTGATTTCCTTCTCTTACACAAAAAGCTCGTGTTTTAGTTTTACATCAGTATTTTAAAATCTCTGAGTTTTGGACCTTTGTTAGGTTTTTTCTTCATTCTATGTAAGGTAATGCTGGCTGCTCACCAGTCTGTTTAACGCTTGTTAGCCAGAAGGACTGCAATTCCTTCCCATGTACTGATACAATCAGGTGGAGAGTAAAAATTAGCACGAGACATAAATCTCATTTTCACGTCAAGTGCTGCAATTACTTTTTCTTGACAAGAAATATGTGCACGTTATCCTGCTGCTGGTCGTGCTCATTATTATTCATGAATTTTGTGTTTGTTTTGGTTTTCATTTCTAAAGGAAGTGAAGGAAATTCTTTATTCTTTAGTTCTTCACCTTTAAATAAGTAACTTTAAAGGCTGATAAGCAGATAAGCGGAAGCAATTAAATTCTCACTGGGAAATGAATAACATTCTGCTCTTAATTTTGAATTCAGCTTTCGGGAGATAATGGAATTCCAATAACCCCCAAATTAGAAAACACACTTACCTTTACGATTCCAAATCTTATTATGCTATATAAAAATATACATTAAACGCTTATGAAAATATCTGTTCTTCCTTTAAAAGGATTTATTCTCCCATTTCATTGACCAAATGGTTGAACAAGTTTCAAAGTTCACCAAATGCAGCAAAATTTGTGTAGGCAGCTGCATACATACCATGTTTACCTTGATAAACAAAGTTCCTTAATTACATGAACTACATTCTGAAGTGCACATATGCTTACAAGCCCAATCACTTACGAAAACCACGGCGGTTCAAGGCACGGGTGGAAGCAGACAATAAATAAAAGCCACATATGAAGCTACATGAAAGGGTCTAATGTGGTCAGTGACAAGGAGGAGAGTGTTCTCAATACGAGGTATTTAGCTCGAGTTGCCTGCAGCTAGAAATCCATCCCTGGAAATTTGACATCTCGAGCAGCGCTGGGCTCTGATTGTCACTGCAGGATGTACAGGCACAAAGATGACAGTCAGTTATTGAGATAAATGGACACGCACGTGGAACGCAGATAGCGCCGCATACAAATTTCATTCTGTTGCCTTTGGCACTCATTGCTTGAGAGCACAAGAGATATGTCCTTTATCATTCAGAAAGCTGGCAATGCTGAAATTTCAATGGAGGTTTGAGGCATGAGGAATGTAAAAATAAAGGTGACCTGCAAACACACATTTTTCAAGAATCTATGTGCATTTTTAGATTGCTGACTGCCTGAACTGGTAGGCAGGAGAAGAGAATGTAAAATATAACTAGAAGTCTATCTATATTTATTGCTGTTTTACATCTCCCTACATCACAGAAAGCAATTTATTTTCCAAATAATGCATGCAAAGGATTTAAAAAACCCACAATTTTTGAATGACTGCCACTTGCATTTTGGGGTATTTGTATATCCAGATACATATGCAGAAATATATCCTTTTTATGTATGTAAATACTGACCACACTGGATATAACGAAGAAATGTATTTTATATATCATAAGAATTTGCCAACTCGCCTGATGATTTAAAACCCATGTAAACTGAAATCAGTGATGTTCGTGCATGTGTTCAGAGCCTAAATCCTAGTGACATTCAGTAGCATTTGTGCTCCTCTGTTATTTTATCACTTAAGAAAATCCCATTCAAATCCACCACAATATGACACAAGTGCATATCTTGCACAAATTGTAACCTTAAGCAAGAACAATCCTAGGAATTTCTTGTAGGAATCGCTACAAGACTCTCTTCAAAGCATAGATGGAGAGAAGCATTAAAGCAGAAACATATGAAAAACTAAAAAGTCATTGAAAGCTGCTTTTCTTGCAAGTTATTTGAGATTTAGATAAAGGAGACACAGAGGAAACATTCCCTCATGGATGTTGAGGCAGACTTCCTAAGATGTGACAGGCATGCTGAAGGAAGCTGTGCTTACAAGATGGAATTCTGAATGCATTTGCAAAGAGGTTTCTTTTGTTTGGTTGGTTGGTTTTCTTACAACATGAGAAGGGTTTAGAACTTTAGCTGCAATGACGGTTATTCCACATGGAATCGCGATGAATCACACAGCTACAATAAAATGTGCCACCACTGCATGTGGAATTGCACATGTCTGTAACTGGAGCAGTCACAGATGGCTACAAGGAAGTGAACTTCCCCTGGTGGGTAACTACCAAAATTCTTCATTGCATTTTAAACAATTAGGTACCCTCCACGTCAACAAGGCTGGTCAATCCCTTCAGTTTATTGACATGACTTTGCAAACAAAAACTGCAGCTATGAAAAATTTATGTTGTCTACATGCAATATTTCTTCTTAACAGGCAATCCCAGAAATACCTGTGGACCACAGACCAATGACTTTAAGTAAAAAAAAAGTACACAATGACAGACATGCATGGGAAATTTGGCAGGAACACATAAAGAATCACTGCTGAATTTGCCTTACTGAGTTCACATCCAGTAAGTCCAGTTCACATCCAGTACTTAGAGCTGTAAGCAACCAAATCACCTTTGGAGACAGTGTATGAAATCTTGCAAATCAGAACTATTCCGTGTACACTTAACAGTTAATGAAGGCATTTTAATTTGAGTGCTCTGGCTCTTGTCATATTTTTGCCCCTGCTCTAGAATATGCCAGCTGGACTTTATAGCAGCAAATGACAGAATGGCTTGCAAAAGTGACAGGCAGTGTACCATTACATCCCAAACCTCCTGAAGGGTTGTGACCATGCTGAATACCAAGAGAAGTCCTTTCTTCCTAGTAAGCAAGATAGAGAAAACAGTTTTATTCCACTGCTCCAGTAGATATGGTTGTGTCGTGGGAAAAGAATGGCTTTGCTAACTGCCAGAGCTTAAAGTCTAATTCTGAAAGTAAGTGTCATGTTTCATTTATACCAAAATGAAACCAAGGCACTTTTTGACTTGCCATGCCTCTTCAGGATTTTGTTCTGTGCCTACCAGCAAATCTATCAGGGCTTTGCAAGTGGGATAATACAAGAATAGCACTGAATTCTAATAAGAGAAAAAGATTGCGATCAGCATTTCACAGATGATCTTCAGCTGCCTGTAACATGTTTGGATTCTTGTACGTATGCTAAGAAAATATATGATGGTACAGTGACTTACAGAGACTTATTGAAAGCTATTTTCTATGACCTGCCTGCCTGACCATATTTTGCTCCTCATCAGTAAATTGTTCATTCAAGCAAGTCCACTTCATTTATTTCTTTAAACAATAGTTGGAGATGTTCATACAGAAAACTCTAGGCACCCACAGAGTTAACTAGGTCCAGAATTGTAAATTATGGCCACCCAGCAGCAAAAAATCATATACAAATAATGAATCAACTCAGTCAGCCAATAAATCAAATCCATAAAAACCTACCCAAGGGTTCTACAACATACCACCAAGAATTCAGTATAGCTGTACACACATATATTCTTATTCTAAGACCATATTTTATATACCTATGTGCAGTGTGTATATGCGTGTAAATTTCTGTATGTATAAATCCATACCCATCTGTCTGTGTTATGAAATATTTTTATATACGTGGGTGATTCATTTACTTTTCACAGAAATGTGGTATGAAATATGAGACAGAATGAAGCCATAAGAGAAACGCTTGGGGAGTCCAAATATAAATGTGACTGACATTTTTTTTAACTTTCTTTCAGTTCCTAGTTTAATTCTATCTAATAAATGAAATCTGCTCTGTTGCAAAATAATTCTAAAGCAAACAAATTCATAGGAAAATCAAATTTAGACTGCAGAATGAAATACTGACTTCTGTTTGTATAGCTAGGGTTTCTGCATATGTGATATCACAAATTTCATATATTTCAGTCTTCCACAGCACAGCAAACACAACAACCCATCTTCTTTAACTTGAAAGTGGTGGGCATGTGATATTAACCTGTCAGACACTGCCTTTGCTTTAAAAGTGTACCATTTAATTATAAATAACAATACAACAGCCGAAGTACAAGGTGAGTTCAGGCAATTGTAATTAATAGTGTCACCAATGGTATATCCAAGCAAACTGGAGCTTTTATTTCTTAGTTAAGAAACGCAGAGTTTGTTCATTTCCCTCTGCCTGGTCTAGCATCCCAAAATATCCATATGACAACCTACCATTTTGGCAGAGGCTCTAAGCCATGGAATGTCAGCAACAGAAGGCAGCTTTGCAGTTTGAACAAAGTTGAACAAAAAAGAGTACAAATGACGACCTATCTTAAATTTTTATTTAAAAATTTGTATCTTGTTCCAAGCCTTGTGAATCCCGTGTATTCTTCCCTACCTATTATAGCATGCTTAAATATCAGACACTAGACATCAAAATGTGTTTGGAGCAGGTCTTCAGCAATGATTAAAGTTTGTTCTTGTTTAACTTCAAAGTTCAGACAGAGGAGTCTGTCCTGCTTTCCGTTCCATTCTCTGGGACCCCAGGAAGGTACATGCTGCCTCCTCCAGATCAAACACATGAAAAATTCTATTTGAAAGTAGTCTGAAACATTCTTTCAAGTGGTCTTCCTGTGCTGTAAATCTGCCATGACAAAGTGCAAGTCAATCGTTCCCCCCTACCATACGGACCAACAAAACAGCTTTGCAACACAGACAGGCCTAAAGGCAGCCTAAAGGAAGGTGCAAAATGCATAGGAAGGTGGCTTTACGTATAAAGGAAGTACTTGAGGTAGATAAAATGACAATAGATTCAAGCTGCTGCTTCTGGCACCCCTGCCAATCTGACTAGGATACATCAGAGGCAGAATCAGATTCAAGTCCGCTCACAAGACTCCTGTTCCCACTTTTCGGGCCTCATTATTAATGGCTGTAACTACAAGAAGATGGATATCTACAAAGGCTTAAGGGTTATCTGTGTCCTGAATGGCTTGGTGAATGCAGAGGCAGCTGAGAGCTATTCAGCCCTTGGCATTATCACAAGTCACCGAATATCAGAATTACTGCATGTGTTTGATACTTCACCCAATGAGACCGTAGAAGCGGCCAAGATCCATGCAGAATGTCATAAATCCAACTCAGAAAAGAAAAATCCATGCCTCAGCATATGCAATTTTCAGAAGTTTAAAACTGTAACAATTCCAAATTAACTTTCTATAAACATTTGGCTTTTGTTAATCACAAAGGAAGATTTAATTCACAGTAATCCGTATTGGCTCACATTAGTCAGAACTAATTTCCGAACAGACAGCTATGTTTATGTGACAATATCTGAACCAGTAAAATACTTCCCTGAAATGCTTTCACAGCTACAGTACAAAACATTTTCTAGGCAATACTTCTTTTCTTATTATAAACCAAGATTAAAATCTTCCAAAAAAAGCATGTTACAACTATCTTCCTTGTCTTAAATGTGTTCTACAAAGATCACAAAAAAAAAAAAATATGAAAAAGAAGAGGCAAAGGCTTCATAAACTGTTTTTCACATCATTATTTACTAAGTATAGAAAACACACTGAACTCAACTAATGGGCAACACATAGGAACATTCGACGGGTCACTAAAATTATAGCTGGAACTAGCAACCTTTCTGCAACATCCAAAGAAGGCCCGGCATGGGAATGATGTGTTTACAATGACAACTGTGAAATTTCTGTAAAACTGTAAATTTAACCCTATGCATAAATCACTCCTGGATGCACTGGTGCATATGTAGCTTTCACTAGAATCAGTGATTGAAATCAGAAATAAAAGTGAACTTGAACTGAACTCCATGTCTGGTATGTCTTCATTTCTGTCCCCTTAAGCAAGTCAGATGATTTGAAGTATCAGTTACACATGAATTTTCTTTTAAGCATCACCACTACTGTGTTATTTACACACTTCCAAGGATAAAATCTCAGACCAGCTGGGGTTAATTTGCCACACAAAATCTCTCAGTTTTTAATCACGTTACCTAAAGAATCACAAATGTAATAAGGAAAAATAATACTAACAAACCACAAATTTTAAAACATATAAAAAAATTCTACCTGGTAACCATAAAAGAAACTACATAACACAATTCTCCAGAGGAATTTAGCAACCTGTTTCCCACTGAGAGCGCCCACACTGTAAAAGACAGACCAAGGTCACTCTGAGGGGCTGCGTTAAAGTCACCAAGGATGAAGCCACGGGCCCACCTACATGACCAGACCTGACTCTGCATGTGGCAGATCACACCTAAACCCTGCACACAGCACCAGGGGTGGAGGGAGGGAAGTACAACCATCATGACTTTCCAAAGGGGTCCAGATTCTGCTGCTGATTCCATGGGGATTTCACTTCCTAACTGTCATTGCAGATATTGACAATATTGTCTTACTTTTCTGAGTCTGGAGCTAATGTTGGCAGGATGACAACATGGATTTAAGACAACTGTATATCGTGGGGTGTATTTCATCAATAGGAAATTTCCTACTTCCCCCTAAGAAAAGAGCAGCTGTGCCGAGCACAAGTCTTCGACAGCAGAGTCCTAACTTTTAATTTCAAATTTTAGGAGGATGGGTAGGTAAAACTTCACCAAGACTTATAATCTGATGAAAGACATTTCTCAGAGTGCAGATCTCTCACAGCCATCGTGCTAAAATATGGGATTTTTCAAGGTCCTTATATAGGGTCTTCTAAAGGCAACTTTTCTGACTGGACTCGAGTCGTCAAGAGATTTGAAGCAGAAGTTCATAGATTTTCTTTTACCACGAGCTCCCACAAGAAAATGAAAAGCCTTCAAGATGCAAAACCAGGGTTCTCGTAGACCTACAAGTGTAATTGTGAAGCAACAACAAAATCCTCACTGTTTGAGAGGAGGGAATGGAAATGAATTATTCACATTTTTTTCCTGGCTGGTCTGTGCAGCAGGTCATTATTTTCAGCTGTGGCTTCATTCACTCAGTGACCTTCTGGGATGCAGCAGCTTTGGCTCAGACTCCCACGTGTCTCAAAGAGAAGGCACATCCCCTCTGAGCCCGGCTGCCCACTGCTGGCTCCTCCCTCAAGGGATGCAAAGCTCAGGCTCCCGGATCCTTCCCGTGACCGCTGCACTTCCTGCACTAAATTGCCTGTGAAAGCTTTCCTCCCTGGAGCTGGCACAGCAGCTTCCCAAGGGAAGGAGGATTTTCGGAGTTCCTCTGGGGGTAAACCTGAGCTCTTTATGGCAGAGAACACGAACTAAGAACCAAACTAAGCAAATAAAATTAGTCACAGGTGACTAAAATGCAGTGGGTTCTTTCATACATGTCCAAGTTTGTATTTTGACAGTTTTACATTTTGAGACAGATTTGACTTCTCATTCAAAACATTTTCTTTCAAAACTTTATAATCAAGTTAACTCCCAAAGTAGTTTTGGCCCTGCCAACTAAACGCTACAAATAAACACGTATTTTGCAAAACGAACCTTGAAAAAAATAGAAAATGTTTTCTAACACAACTAAAAACCTACTGATTTTCTCTGTCTTTTGACCAAGATGACATGCCATGGAAATGAGACCACACTTCCAAAGGAGCGTATTAAACCCACGTTAAGTTTCTATTGCATTTATCTCTGACTGAGCCTAAGCTTAGTAGAACTCTTTTATAGTAAATGCTGGACACACAAAGTTGTGAAAACATTAAACCTTTCCCATCGTTTGTGGAGCACTCTCAAAAAGAGCAGCATATGCACCACAATGCTGATTTTTCATGAACAGTTGAACGCAAAAGTCATATATTAATCTGCCACATTTCGCTCTTCCATCACCGTTCACTACAGCTCTCGTGACTGCAGCACATGCAAATCATAAATCACAGATTTCCTTGTGTTTTTTGTGGTCTGCACACAAGCCTTGTGTTACAGGACTGAGGCAAAAACCTGCAGTCATAGGCAACCGCAAGCAAATCTTGAGTGTAGCCTTCATTATTATTGAAGGAGCACTGAAAAACCACTGGGCTAGACATTACAGCTACAGAAAGGCCTCTGCTTGGAAGATGCTAACATTTAAACTCACAAAGAATAAGGAGGAAAATGTATGCACAGAGAGGCAAAGAGCAAATCCCCCAATTTCCCCAGCTCACACAGCAGCCCAGAATCATTATTTTTATGCTCAACTTCAGATCCTCGAGAGAGACTCCACAGGCAGGGAATGACCTGCAGCCCTTGGTCTGTTCGCAAGCGTTCAGCCCTCCGTTGCCACAGACTTTACAACACAGGCTGATCTTCGGCAACACGCACTGAAGCCAGGAGCTTACTCGGGAGTTTCTTTGACTCATAAAATAAGCCAGCACAGGTTGCAATCAAGCAGAACAAAGCACACACTGTTCCCATTCTCTATCTGCACTGGAAGCAGTGCTCCCTGATGCTCACGTGCTTCCCACTGCTGTCCTTTGCCCGCGATACCCCGAGAGCGCTGCTGTTTGTGGGCTGCTGCCAGGCTGGACACCGAGGAACACGCTCCAGGGGCAGCAGCAACAGGCTGCCCTCCGGTCGGGCTCTTCCCACTCAGCCCTTGCCTTTGGAGCTGCAAACCCTCATTGCTCAGTGGATAAATGAAAGTGGTTACCCTGTGAGAACCCAGAGAATGAGGAGACTGAAGCCTGAAAAGCGGAGCCTCTCGCCTCGCCTTGTCTGCTCGCGGCTGGGGGCTGCCCGAGCTATTCAGGGGGGCTCTGGAGCCCTGCTGGGATAATTGCTTCCTTTGCAGCAGTTCCTTGCTATTCTTCTCAGATGCCACAGTGGGTTTAAACTCCTGGCACTGTTCTTGTTGTCGTTAAAAGGGTATTGTAAACTGCACCAATGGGAAAGGCTGAGACAGAAATGTGGCTGGAAGCGGGGGAGAAAGTGTTCTGGACCCTGAAAATACCAGCTGCTCGACTTTTCACATTCGTATTTGCAAAGCAAAGCAAACTGCAATCTAGTCAGCCAGCTTCTGTATGGAAATCAGTCTCCTGTTTGCTGATGTTTGCTCTTATTGGAACAGGCCTGTAAAAATGGCGCAGAAATTGAAATTACTCTGCACTTCACTTTCCTGTTTTATCTTGTGTCTGTGTGCGTGCCTTTTTTAGAATTACTACTATCCTAACATAAGTGAGAAGCTTTGACATCTTCTGTGTGAGCAGTGTAAAAAGAACATAATGACTAAGAAGTAATCTTTACAGAAAACTAAAAGTGTTACTTGATCAGATTCCGGTTCACTTGGTACAAATTACCTTTTTTGTGACAGTGACAGGAAAATGTAAAAACTGTAATATGCACTCCCACAGTACACTTTCTTCCCCAAAAACACAGAAAAAGCCCACTCTGTGCTTCCAAAACATATCAACACAAATATTGAGTCTGAAGTAAACACTTAACTTTTAAAGACATTACTGTTTCTTTACTCAGCATGACAAACAGAAAAAAAAAAAAAAAAGTTATATTTTTGCATTGAAAAGACTCATCTACGTCACATTTTGGCTGAATTTTTCAAAAGCAGATGGCAAAATTTAGGAGTCCATGGCGGCTGGAGAAGGTGTGGGGTAGTCAGCATTTCTGCCTGTCAGATGGACACTCTGACATGTCCAGGGAGTTGAATGTGCAATTCCACTTTCCAAACCTGGTCCTGAATGCTGATCACCAAAAGGTGCTGCCTGCAGCCCCTGGCATGCCATGCACTGAGTGCCACTGTGACCCATGGGGACCATTCACAAATAGGACAGCTGGGAGCTGCCCTCCGCAGAAGGTCTGAGCTCACCACTCCTGAGACACTCTCTGACTCCAATCAGTGCCCCAAATACGGAAACATTTTTATAGGGAATATATTTCAGAGTGGCACTTCTTTGTGCTGTAAAAAAAATGATGCAAAAAAACACACTCAAGAGTGCCAGGGAAAGTTGACCCATGTGAACAGGCAAGGAAGACAGTATTTAAAGGACTGTCTTGATAATATCCGTGCAAACAAAAGACCTTATCAATAAACTTCCTCAGTCTTCTCGTCTCCTTTTCCAACACAAATATTAACAGGATCGACCCCTGCTGCAATTACAGTATGTCACATCAGTACCCTGATGTCTGCACCAAGGTATGAGCTTAGAGGAAAGTTTGTTGACAATAAAGATCACCCTTGTTTATCTTAGAGGATACAGATCCACTGTTTTCACTTATTTATATCCAGAAAAGCTAAATAATTGATATTTGCTACTCTTGCAAATTAATTTTTAATGGAAGACTCACAATACGGTTTTCAACTTTGAATAAACATTCAGAATGAAGGGGGAAAGATCTAAGAATTCTTAAGTATGATAAATATAAAAAGAAATAGTCAGCTAATCTAAGAAATCATCAAGTGTGCATACTATTTTGCATTGCACTGTTAGTGACTATTCTTCATATGTTTCAATCAGACTTTTCCTAAGACACCCATATTGTTGACTTTGGAAGACAAAAGAAAGCCAAGTTCTACTGAAAATGGAAGTTAATCATAACCAGAAAAGTAATAATTTCAGAGAATGTTTGATGAAGAGGGTAAAAAATGTGTTCTGATGATTCTCTTCTCCTTTCAAATAGTTCCAAGTGTTATTGCACATTTGACCAAAGTGCCATAAAATCCTAAATAGTCTTGTCCTTTGATGAGATTCACTTTCAGTGGATTGCAATGAAATACTGCATGTTTTCCCAGATCTACAGCTTGGCAAGCAATGTTTAGGAGACTCTAACATGAATATTTTTACTCTATTTCAGAAGAATGCTTAAATATTCTTAAGTTTCTGAAAACAGGAATTCTGAACAAACCTACTAGATTCAAAATTTTGTTCGAGATCTGGCAGAACTAATGCATAAAAGCTGTATTACAGCTATTATTACTGGCACTTTCAAACATGCATGCCAAGAACAATCTGATATGCAGGCCGTTCTATGCATGGAATATTAAAATATTAAAATATTTGCTGTATTTAGAGTTGCCTTTAATAATGTGTTAGATTTGGATCTTGGCTCATTGTGCAAATTAGTTTCATAGCAGGATTGCCTGGAAATTTACCACAAAGGTATTACTTTATGATCCTTTCGTTTATGATTAGTTTATGAACTTTTCAACAAATGCTTAAAAGAAATTCACCTTGAGGCAGAGGACTGAGCCTGACATTCTTGTAGCCCAAGCAGCAACTCTCTTGTCCCTGAGACATGAGAGGAGGCAAAAAGCAAAGCAGGAAGAGAGATTTAATGAGATGCACACTTCCTTGAGGAGCAAAAGAACAGAAGCTCATTAAGTGTGGACTTGGAAGAAAGAAGGTATACACACAGGATTCCACTGGAAAGGAATTTCATATGCTAAATTAGTCAGGTAGGCACATAGATATCAAGAGTGGCTTCAAGTGTTCCTTTTTCTGTACAATCGTGTGGTTAAATAAACAATACTTTGCCTTTTCAGAAATCTCTTTCGTGGAACTGTCAACTACTCTTCCAACACTTCCAAAGGGAAAAACCATTGGATCACACCTAACTGGAGTTAGCATAGTTGTTATACTATTCAAAGTTTTCAGACAAGTCTAAGAGAAGGAAAAATACAGAAATCTAATTGAAAGGAGTGATTTTTAAGGCTTTTTACTTAAAAGACTGTGTTCAAAGTGTTAACAGTAGGACAGAAAAGGATACAACTCTGTCCCAGTACCATCTCAACTCTCCCAGCTGAATGTAAAGTGGACAGAGATAACTCTATTATCATTTGAATGCAGCAGATTGTACCTGAGTTCAATGTTTGCAGACTTATTTTAAGGACTGCATTTTGTAGCAAGTAAGATGCAAAGAATACAAAGGTAAAAACTACTAGACTATGGGCTGCTTGGGGTTAAAAGTAATCTCCTCCATGAGGAGAAACAAAAAATCCCTCTGCATTCTCCACAGCACCTGAATAAATACATGGTCTTTACCTTATAAAACCTGTCAACACGAGTACTATCCATTGTCCAATAAGAATTTGTGGAAGTCCTTTGAAACAATGTTCAGAAAGGGAATTAATCGATTTTGGCATCTCTTGGTTTCATTATTTCATGAACACAAAACTGATGGTCATGAACAGCATCCAGAAGTAGGTCTGGCCAATCAAACGGCCTATGTGTTTTGTCAAAGGACAATCTTGAGGGGGGAAAAAAAAAAAAAAAAGAGCTCTGCTAAGAGCACATTAAGAATCATAGAATTGTTAAGGTTGGAAAAGATCTTCAAGATCAGCGAGTCCCAACTGTTAGCATAGAATATATTAAAACAATATTGTAATTCAACTTGGAAAACCTGTGCCAACAGGCTTCTCCTATGAAAGAGCTCCCTTGGCTAGGTATCAGTGCCACAGACAAGTATTTGTAGATACCATTTTCTGGATTAGGAAAACAAATCCCATTTTAATTATAATCAGCTTATTATCCAACATGATACCTTGGTAGGAAAATTCCAAGTAAGTAAAGGGTTCTTAACTTGTCAGTAACTAGAACTCATCCCACAGAACCAATACTTAATGCTGTCATTTTGTCGGGCACCACACACTTTTGGGCACTGTGCAGCAGGTATGAACGCGCCCATTTTCAAATTTGAATAGAAAATGCTTCTTCACCTTTTTATTTCTATTTGTAGTCATATGGTTGCTATTTTAATAATTAAGGAAAAAACGAGATTAAGCTGGAAGTTTTAAAATTTCACATCTATTTTAATGCAAAATTAGGAAGAAATGCAATTCACTCTCAAAAATCAACAAGACATATTCCAATGAAAAAGCAATGAGAGACTGAGATTTGCGCTTAAGTTCTGTGAAAGAGTGCAGGTTGATGAAGGCTCCAAATGCACAGGTATCCCTAACATCACAGGCTGTAATGATGTGTTAACCCTGGTGACAGTCAGAAGAGAAGGGTCAGAGGTTCAGCTGGCATCCCTGGGGGGGATCCTTCCAGGTGAATTTGAGACTCAGTGACAGGGCAGCACAGTAAAACTGACACTGCAGTCTGAGAAACGTACATGTCACAAAGAGGAAGAACTGCCTTTTTCCTGAACTTGCTATTCACAGCAGTAGAAAAAATGGTCTTTGTTGAGATGGTTAAAGTAGGGAGAGCACAGTTCGCTACCAGACGAGATCCTAAAAGAGAGCATTTTTAAAGATTACGTCTCTTTTTGAATTGAAAATAATTATCAGAGCAGGCTTGCCATTTAATTTATTCTGGTTGCTCCAGCTACTCTTAATTTTGCGTATTTTAGAAGTTATTTCCCCGTGTCCTACTTAGAAAGGTTCAGATTGCTAAATTTAAAGTTTCTCCTCCTGCTGAAAAACCCATTATAACTACCTACCTTTATTAACTTCAAGAATAACAGATACAACAGATGACCTCTTACAACACCAAAGCCTTCTGTTATCGATGACAAAAGCAGAGTAACAGTTGTCACCGCCAGTTGCGTAATTTCTAATATTCAAGAACGACAATGCGAAAGATACAGGCAAGACATGGGAATTTTCTTAGCAGAAAGTCTCCTTAGAACAAAAATTGAGACTCAATATGCAGCGTGTCCACAAAACTCCAGCTGGAATACCTTAAGTAAAGTACCTTAATGACAAACGAGTCAATAAAAACAAGTGAAGCAGTAACAACATAGGCAACAAGAAAGTGAAGAATGCAAATTCATTTAGCGCTTCAAAAAGAGGCTTCTCTCTTGCTATAAATTACATTCTATAGAGTTTCTTGGAAAGTATTAGTCTCAGGAAAGACAATGGTAAAACTAACACTGATTTCAGTAATGCCAGAATTCCACCCTGAGAGTTCCGGATGTGTGCAAAGAGTATTTTAGTGAAACATGCTAACCACGCAAACTTCCCAGGAGTTATAATCATGCAAAATACCTGCTCTGTAGACATTCCTAAATTATTACAAACCCTTGAGATCCTTGAATACAAGGGACAATAATCCCAAAACCACTCCAACACTTCACCTTATAGCTTGAGTGACAGAGATGTTTTCTTTATAATCACAGAAAATCTCCAAGTATTTGTAGCTGGGCTAGATCCTGCAAGTATTATACACTTACAAACACCTGGAGTAGAGCATGAATATGAAAGTGAGGATATGATTCTACTGTTTTGTCTACCAAAACGAGCCTATTAATGATTTAGGATGCAATAACACTTTGCAAGGTGGCACAACACAGCTTTGTTGCAAGTGTCAGGCTGCTTTACCTGTACAAGTGAATTCAGGTCCACAACTCATGAAATGCTGAATAAGAAGAACTGAACAACTTCAAGGCTTGCCCAAAATCACACAGGATGATTGCAGCAGCCCAGCAATCTGCTCTGCTTAGCTTGCAGACTCTCTACCTCAAGGCAATCTTTCGTTCACTGCACAATAATTTTCTCTGTAGGAAAATGTTTTGCAGCACACCTCAAGAAATCACGTTGCAGTGACTGTGTAGTCTCATGGCAGAAACAGACCTTCTGTGATTCCGCCCAATGTACAGGTCTGCGGGAGAGCACAAACACTCATTTCTGGAATACCTACTATGCACCATGGAATTGCTTCAATCAGGTACCTGCAGCTTCTGTGGTAGCACTTTACCCTGAACAAGCAATTTTATTTTTTTTCCTTCCTGATTTTCATTAGGTCTTACTCCAAGAGAAGTGCTCAAACTGAACACCACAGTTCAAAGAAGTCCTAAGAGACAAATGATTTCATATGAATGGGGAGAGCAAGACGTGCAGAGTTTGAAATGTGAGGCGTGCTGGAGGGAACCCCAAGCCATCACATCAACATCTTTCACTTTCAAAAACTTGACATTCGGAATGGCATAGACACTTTGGAAAACAATGATCCCCCTCCCCCCCTCCAACCTCAGAGTTAAGAGATACTGATTCATCATCCTTTTGTTCAAGGAACCAAATTTCGTATTTTGTGAGGGCAGGCAAATCACTTAAGCATAGTTATCTCCATGGCTCGTTTCAAACTTCAATATATTCCATGCAGCAGTAGAAATATTTTGAGATATGCACCAGGAAAGCATTTCACTTCCTCATGCTTTACTTTTTCAACAGCATCATCTTCCCTGCCAAATGTGTGGGGTTTATTTAAACTTATTCACTTTTGCCCCTCTTCTCTCTGTGTTATTCACTCTCCCCTGTGCAGCCAGAAGCAGGAGGCTGAGCAGAGGCAAGCAGACGACTGACAGCAGCAGGCAGAGGCAAAAGCAAAGCTGCTGAGTTAGAAAAAAACAAGAGGAGTATAAATAGATCCAAGTATAACTAACCACCCACACTTCCATGTTAAACAAAGGAACAATCTTCATGTGACCATGTGCCAGATAGATTCTTGTTAGATAATGATTTTTCAGAAGGAAAAAAAAAAATCAATTAATTGCTCAGTGCAGCATGGGTATTAGCAAGAATTATCCTACAGCGAGATAGAGAAAGCAGATTTTTTTTTCCCCTTTCCCTTTTAAGGAGGACAACCTCAAGCAGGCAGACTTGGCCCTGCATAGTATTACACAGGAGTCTGGAATAACACCCTGCAATGTGTGTGTGAATCCCACACTACTGCACGTGGTGAATATCTGAACTTGGCAGTAAGTAATTGTGAGTATATTATTACCTGGAGAGAGAGAAGTACTCTGTTGGGTTGAGGAAACCCAAGAACTGAAAAATTATTATTTTTGAAGTGCTGTGATTTGGACTAGACTTTTCATATAACCAGAAGCATCACAGGAAACTCAGTAAGGCAAAACTATCCAAACAAAGTGAAATAAGCAAAAGTGAAGTTGACAGAACTTTCAAAAAGTAGACCAAAAAATCAAAGCAAACCAAACAAGAAGCTCTAATCACTTACAGCTGTTCAAGGCTCCAAAAACGGGCACTGTTCTTCTCCACTATTTTTATTCTACATTTTTCTTTTGATTATGAGAACATAATATGTGCAAACTCAGCACACAGATTGTTGAGGTTTTATTAAACATGCTTTTAGAGTTAGTGTCATTTCTACTTTACAAAAGTAATTCCTAAAATAAGCATGATACACAATAAAGTCTCAGTTAGCAGTTATCCGATATTTAGATTTTAAGTGACAACATGTGGCTGCTGTGGTGTGCAAGCAACTAGGAATATCAAAAATGCCAAGTACAATCAAATTTATAAGGTCCACTAGAGACTTTCAAGAACAAAAATGTACCTTTTTTTTTTTTCCCTCTCTCCCATCCCCCAAAATGGAGAGGGTTTCAGTGTTTGGAAGAGAGTGAACACAGTGAGGAGCTGGGTCGCTCCACTTCACTGTACAGACTTGCCACAAATAATACATTGATTTCTGCAGGATATCTGTTTATTTGAAGCTCTTTCATGCTTTACCAATGGAAATATCTCTATGTAAGAGCATAAAATAATCCTCAATACAGTAAAAATAAAGGCTGACAGGTCCAGGAGTCTGCATGAAAGAACCTTGGGAGGCAGAAAATTTGTAGTGCTGCTCTGCACATTTGATCTGTAGGGGATCCTAAGTCCCATGTCCAGCGGAATCGACTCCAAACACTTTTTCTGCCTGTACACAGGTTGCCCACTTCCCCCGCTGTGAGCCCTAATGTTTGGTGTGTCACACTCATAAAAACCTCTGAAAGCCTAATTTTTTTCAGTATTGCTTTGCCACTCATTGTTTTTGCTCCTGAGGGAGGAATCAGAGATGCCACAGCAGTCACCAAGGGGCTGTAGAGAACAGTGTTTCCAGAAAAGGGTTTTTAACTTGGAGGAGGATGTCCACGCTCTACATGGAAGATTTCCCTGCAGCTGATGAAGGGAGGGGAAGAATTAGCTTTCTAAGCCCAGTCTTCATCTTTACTGTCTGTAATATAAGCAAAGGCTCCTCTCCTGACTGCTTAAAAAAACTAACCAAACAAAAATGTTTCTTTTTCATTAGCAGAATAAAATGAATGAAGAAATAATTTCCCTCCCACATCCTTTTTTCATCTCTCTTATTCATCCAAAAAACCCCCAACAACGAGACTGTCAGCCAAACAAAACAAAGAATTTACTTTCTCAGCATAATAAATCACCTTTGCTCCTAACCATCCAAATCATAAAGTCCTACACACCCTGGACAGCTCAAGTAACCTAGTCTGAGATAACAACCACCTGGCTTTTTATTATTTTTTAGGGAGAAGCTTCCCAGGCACCATTTCTATAATTTCAGATGGTCCCAGAGGTTCAAAACTCTCAATAAGCCATTTTAACAAGAAAATCCTGACAGTCTAATATCTAGGCCTGTGAATGTCCCAAAACTCAGATATCTAACACATACTCTATTTGCTGCAGGCATTTATTTTCTTTTACTATCTAGGTCATCAGTTCATGACTAGGGACAAAAGAAATCCGTAGAGAATTTTGACTCAATGAGAAGTTTTCGAATTCTTTTAAGTCCACAGAGCATCTGCAAAAGAGCCCCATTCTTCTTTGCTTTACTTTCACAATTGAAAGTAGAAATCGATCTAAAATAAAGCTGACCGTAGAAAAATACACTTATTTCATGTTAAAGGAGTACTTTCCACTACTGCTGGGTGAAACAATACTGAGAAACCGTAGTTATGCATGTCTAATGCTGAACTTTTTAAGTGGTGAGAAGAAAAAAATAGCCGGAGCAAAGGACATCACTGATGCAAAAGAACATTTTTGAAAGTGGCGAGAAAAACCAGAAGGAACAGATACTCTTACAGCTCCAGGGTCAAATGTGATCAGCAATACCTTGGTTTAAAATGCCAGCAAATGAATGACCATAGGAGCCTTTTAATCTAACGCTGAATTATGATGAGTTTTAATTCCAGTACTTTTGGTTAGCGTGAACACAGTCTATAAATCTGATAACCTCGCAGAGTGGATTCCATTACTAATGTAATCCAGAGGAGGTCACTTGGGTCCTAAATGCAAAATCTAGTCCCTGTGATAGCCAGCACAAACCTACAGAGCCCAGTGGTTCTCCCCACAGACGTTTTGACACTGGGCCACCTTTTGCCCTGTGTCATGACGCTCCTTCCCTTTCCCCTAATTCCAGAGACCAACATTATTCTTTGGTGATGTCTTCTGGGAAGACATATCACATCAAGCGTCATCCTCTGCATGGTTTACCCTACCCAGCACAGAAGATTCAGGGCTAGTAATGAGCCATTTAAACCAGTTAGAACAAGGCTGGGCATTGAGCATGACCCAAACACTTGCGACTGATGGCCTTTTTTCCTCACCGTCTTCTTACAGCAAATGGAGAAAGCCCCTCATCCCTCAGAGAAATATTCGGGAGTGTCGACTGTAAGAGCTGCAGGGAAGAAGGCAACATCCACACGGGCATTTTCAGGCCGTTTGCCTTGGTTTGGCACACGGATGGAGACGTCAAGCCCCTTTCCCCTCGGTGCCACGGGAGCTGTGTGGCCGCGTTAGCCCCGTGCGGTGCTGGCGCGCTCGAGCCTGTCTCGCAGCAGGGCTCATTAGCCCGGGCTCGGCGCCACATTAACCGCTGCCATATGGCTGCTGGGCGATCCACAGCCAGCCCAGAGCTCACATCTGCCTGACAACATCTGCACAGCTACGCTCCTTCAAATGGCAAACCTGAAAAGCAAGCTGCCGGGGGAGAATCTTGTAATAGGTTAGGGTTTCCAATCCACACTGACATGTAGAATTCGAGCTCTCGCTCTTGGCAGCTGCGGTCAGGGCTGGAAACTACTCGTGGATGTGTTAGAGATGAGAAGTTTTGTTTCAAAGAGCTGAGTCTGAAAAATGAAGTGAGGATGGTCAGACTCCAAGTAGGATGGAAGAAGCGAAAGAGGAAAATGGATACAAAAAAATAAAAAGTCTGTGTGATATTTCTCCACTCCATGTTAGCCCAGACTATTAATCACACTTTTTACAACCTTCCAAGGTGAGTGCAGTCCTCCGTAGAAAGTAATGTTTTTTAGGGCTCAGACGAAAACCCCACAAACCACACACAAAACAATGCGACAAATGATAATCAAAGATTAATGTACCACTGAAAAGAGCTTGGGCATGCCTATGATAATTAAAAAAAACTTGCATGGGAAGTAGCAGTGTAGCAGAAGATACCCTGAGAACCCTTTGCCTTAACAGAGAGTGGTTGTGCAGATGTGGAAACCCGAGTGGTTTAGACAAGGCAGGGGAAGAGGCAGGCATGCAGTCAGAACTGAGGGGAAAAATGGGAAAGGTGTCCTCATGATAAGGCAGGAGACAGCACAAGCACTTGGCAGGGAAAAGAAGGGAGAGGTGATCCAGAAGATACATTGTGAACGATTTGGGGAATCTGGAGAGCAAAGAGATTTCAGCAGGAGCAACAGGGACCCTGAAACAGAGCTTTCAGTGTGAACACAGAACAACAGTGTCACATTTTGGAAAAACCAAGGGGAAGAAACAGCAGGATTTAGAGGCATTCTCACTATCCACTGGGACAGCTGTGTGGTTCCAAATTATTTTTCACAATTTTTTACATTTTTTTTTCCCTCTTAGGGTGCCACGTTAACTCACAGCAGGTCCAGCCGTGTCACCTGGGGAAACAATATTAAGAGCAGAAGAAATATAAATCATCAACAAAAAACTACTCTTAATCCTTGAGGAAGCCACCATGGTAGGGATCAGCAGATGAAGTAAAAAGAGAGGTAGAGAGGGAAGCCAACCCTCCCAGGGAGTAAGAAAAAGGACTTGGAAGAAAGGAAATTGCTGGGGGGCAGCAAATACATATTGGGAATCAGAAGAAAAAATACACTTCTCTTTCTAACCCTCTTGGGGCCTATAGGAAATTGCTGCTTGCCCTTTAATCTGCCCCAAAAAAGAAAAACAATTAAAATGAAATAAAACTCTGAACTGTAAGTCCTTGCTCCCTGCCTTCCCCTCACTCCCAGCGCTTTGTGTGCTGTGCACCCAGGCCATCTCTCATGCAGCTCTCCATAGCAGAGACAATATTACCATTATAATTTCAGCTTCTACAGGAATGTGCATTTGTTTGCTGTGTATCTAAAATATGTAATTTGGGGAAATGAAGGTGTTAAGAGATGAACAATCAATAAAATCAATGAAAAAGAGAGGAGGCCAGAAAAAAACAAAACAAAGAGAAATGGAGAAGAAAGAAATAAGGATAAACATCTTGAATTAATTTGGAGTGGCACGGCAACAGTATGGTTTCTGTCAGGAGCACTGCTGTAGTAATGGGTTAAGATTACTGTTACTCCACACAGAACACCCCAACAAATTCAATCAGTTTTTGTTTCATTTCTCTTGATTCACCTCCCCGTTGCAATTTTTCCCTGCCATTTAACTTTAGAAATAAAGATCCTTTCCTAAAGAGGGAATTAAATTTCTGCTCTTTCCACTGTTCCCTCCAATACCAACAACACTTTCTCTTTTCCTTTTAAACTGACAGTCATAGCAATTTCTTCCACTTCCTTTCTTCTTTCTTCTTATGATCAAGGTCACGTTGGGATCCACCTACGTAGTTTTAAACTTGCCAAAGCACAACGGGGCTATGACTGGTCTCCACCAAGAAGAATGAACACAGTTCTCTTTGACAATTCATTAACAAAAAAATTGGGGCAAGTACATGTAGCGTCTTCCTGTGCGTGGCACTGTCAAGGAGCTTTTCCTGTCACAACAGAAGATCAGAAGACTTTGTTTTCACATTTTGTAAAAACATTTTCATCACTCTCTCATGTAAAAACAGCATTGTGCAAGATGCAATAAATGCTGCACATTTGTGATGTACTATTTAAGGGCCGGGAAAGGAGACGGGAATTGAAAATTTAAGTTGCTCCTCATCTAAAATAAGAGTGTAAGTCATTCAAAACTGTTGATGTCACAAGACAGCCACACAAAAAAAGGAATGAAAACCTGTATGCATTATTCATCTTGTAACTTTGATCTTTAAAGCTAAGAAACTTGAACAAGGAAAGATAAATGGCTTCTCAAGCTTTTTCTTTTAAAAATCAAATGAGGATGATTCAGGATAAATGAGAGATAAGAGTTAATACGAAAGAGGGGGAAATTGCAATCACAGTGCTGCATGGAAGTTTCAATGCAAAGGCTTTGCTTTTTGTATTCAATTACAAAGGATTTCTTTCTTAGGTACCAGCATCCTTTTTCATGTATATGTAAAAGATTTTACCTATTAAAATTTCATGTTCAGTATGCATAGCTTTTTTTCTTCTACCACCTATACCACGACTTGATGTGAACAATTAGGAAGCTTTCTGAAGCATGGGCTACTAGTGGTCATGGGGCAGGAACAGACCCAGCTGTGAAATCCTGACCTCCAAACCTGGCTCAAACATCAGCTTGGTCTGGAGCTTATGCAAGATATGTATACTTTCTCCCAGTGGGAAAGCACTGGTAATTACAGGCACTCTGACTGCATCCTGATTTCACTGAGGCTTAGTCAATTATGCAGGCATTGCTGCTAAAACATAAGACAAATTGATAGATCCAAAAGCACATGGAGGTTGCCCTGTCTAGATGGGAGAGCCACAAAATCCTCTTTGAATGCTCTGCGCTCCTGAGAGTCTGTAATTATTGCCAGTTTTTGCCTAAAGATATGCTCAAAGGCCCCACCATCTTGGTTAGATTACTGATGTCAGCGTCTTCTAGAGAGGCAGTTGCATTTGGGATTCACAAAGAAGACAGAGCAGCAACACAGCTCCTTGAGGGAGGCTCTGAGCAAGCCTAACACAGGCAGACACCGCTGCAGCCATCACAAATCACAGCACACCAGCCATTTCCAGCAACAGCAAAGCCCAAGGAAGAATGCCTTGACTTCACAGCATGCTGCAGGAGGGTTTGCTTATCTGACCTTCCAAATTGTTACCTCCACACAAGCAGATATCACTAATCAGGTGACAGAGCCAGGCAGGCTGGGTGGATGCGAGCACGCGTTGTGAGATGGAGGAAATGGCTGGGGAAACAGGTGAAAATTTCATGGTGGGGTGTGTGGGAGGAAGGCACTGGAAACAGCATTTGAAAAGTAGTGGGAAGTTTCTGGAGTACGGCAGGAAAACGGGTGAGAAGTGAATGGAGGCACACTGAATTCAGGGGCTTACAAGCAACCGAAATTCACCGTGATTACTGCGAGTGCCTGAGCAAGTCACTGCTAATGGCACTCGCAGCCGCTGACACTCTGCCAACTGCATCCAGACAAAATACATTTGGAAAGGCCAAACCCAGTGATTACAGCAGTCAGCAGAAACTACGCTGATTGCACTTCCTCCTCAGCCCGAGGGAATGCAAACTCACAGCTCTTGGCACCGAGGTGACACACGTGGCTACGTCCTAATGACACTGTGCTGCCATGCAAAAGAGATGGCTAGACTGATGGGGCTGGGAGCGGGGCTGTTCCTGGTGAGGATGCCTGGAAGCCTGGAGCCCTGGCCTGGATCCTTGCTCCGGGCAACGGGCGGGTCTATGAACTGCACCAGCGCCAAACATCGGCATAAACACCGAGAACAGCTGCAAACAGAACCAGGAACTTCCCCACCCTGGTGAGCTCCCTTCTCTCTCGATCACAGACAAGACCTTGCACCTCCTTTCTCCAAGTCTCAGCTCCAAGAGGAGTGTCACACAGCCTCTCCTAGTGCAAACAGATCACATAAGAAACTGGAAAAATACATTTGGGCTTTACACTGTTTGGAGTGAGAAATTAGAGCTACTCGCCGGACTGAGCTGAGGCACTCCTTTTTAGCTCTCTAAAGATATATTACAGGAGGGATTCTTGATTCCACAGTAATCCCAGGAGAAAAATTAACTAGATGAGCGCAGAATCACACTAGTTCTGTTCTGTCCTCACGATAACTGTTTTCCAATTCAATAAATTAAGCTAAAGGTAAGTGTTTGCTTCACAGGCAAGACTGTTCCAGCTTCATTTGTAATATTTGGAGAGGGATTAGCCAGATCAAGCATTTGCTTTCATAACGTGGTGTAAGGAACACCCATGAGGAAAATCATGTTGAGCCCCAGCGCACTGAGAAAACTGTTTATAGACAACACACTCAAGAGTAGAGAGAAAAAATATTTTGGTGATGACTCTCCATCAGGTGCACCCAGCAGACATTTGTGCACTGAAGAGCCTACACCAAGTCTCTAAAACTACTGGGAGAGCTCTACAGGGTGAGCTGTGCTCAAATAAAATGTCTGTGTCTATAATCCCCTTCACAGATAGCTCTGCCCTCACCCTAAACTATTCATTTCCTATTTGTTCCATTCACTAGTTTATAACCTGAGAGACATACACATTTTTTTCTTTTCAAAGCACATTTATTTGCCCTACAAATGGACCAAAAATATGAAAAGACCGATTTTTATTATCTCACCTACATAAGCATATTGATTTCCTTAACTCTACCCAGGACAAAATAATGTTTTCTTTTTATTGCATTCCTGAGGAAGTCATGCCTTAACTTGGATCTTATTTATCTGCTATTTAGCTACATCTTTTGCTTCAAACTCTCAGTCAGGAATGGAGCTTCCAGCTCTGTTTTTCTGGCACTCTTAGTACTCATTCTGAAAAGTCCAGTTTTTCTGACTCACAGATGACACTGCCATCTGTGAGTAGAGAGGAAAAAAAGCTTCCAAATATTAAAAATAAGGTTGCTTCATGAAGATACCACCTTTTTGAAGAAAGTATAGGTATGAATAGAAAAAGAGATGTCAAGCATCATGCCTTATTCAGAAAAAGTATCATCTTAATGTTTATTTTAAATCTCTTGTCAGAAAGGAAAGCATTAATATGAAATGCTTCTAACAGCCTTTGACACTCACAGAACTCTTAAAATTGCAATGAGTCACAGATCAACAAACCTATAAGAATGAAAACGACTGGAAATGCTTTAGAAGTGGAGCCACCAAAGCTTTTTCATTTATTACATGCCCACTGGTATTACATATGTACTGAACACCAGGACATATAGTTTGACATCTCCTGATCTGCGAATTTCATGGCTTAGAAAGAGGAAAATCACACTTGTGTTACGGAAATTTACTGCCACCGAGTCAATCAAAATTTTGCCGCCACATGAAGGTAGGTGTTCATTTTATACATAGATGCTTAATTAAAAGAAGAAAAGAAACCTATCACTTAAAACCCATCAATTTCATCCTTATTTCAGTTTTTGTACTCTTTTAGGATTTTTTTACTCCTGCTGCCAAACTGAAATAGAAATGCCTTTAAGGAGATAAATGAACAGAAATGGAATAATTCTAAGTCAGGTTTCACAATTAGCATTTCATTCCCATCTGCCCTTTAGCAAGTTGTCCATTCCAGGTCCCAGTCTCCCCTCCCCTCCCAGCCACTAGGCAAGATCATGCAGATGGTTACTGCAAAGCTGTAAGGAGGTACATCTGAGTGCATATTTATCCACTTGGCAAGATCCTGCTACAGCTGTAAGACGATGCCAATCTGCATCACAATGTTGCTTCAGGCTCTCTCTCTCACCTGCGTGAGGAAGCACCCACGATACCAAGAGTGCTGCTTAGGACAGTGCCAGGCACGTATGACGTCAGTGGACACGGCTAAGCTGGGCTATGGCAGCTCTGTTATTTACACCTCTGGAAACAAAACACTCATTTGGGTACCTGAAACAAGTGTATATCTACACCTACATCAAAACTCACTTTCATCTGTTTGTTTTTGGGAGGAGATGCTGATAACACGCGATAACTCTGCCAGATGACGTGGTGAAAGAATACTGTGTGGGTGAGTATTTGATACAAACACCAGAAAATAAAACCAAACTGAGGGGCTTTATTTCATCCTAAGAGCAGCTGTAATGACTACAGGGGACACTGCCAGTCAGTGATAGCTACTCTTGTTCTGGGTATGTCTTTGTTCCAGCAGCAGGAACAGTTTTCATGTGTAACAAAAGAAATGTACTTAAGAGGCAACACCTGAAAATCCTTCGAGAGAATAAACTACAGCAACAGAAAATGCAAGTTTAGAAAGCGCTTCCTGAGGAAAAAAAACCAACATAGGTAGCACTGGAATCTTCTCTTTATCTCAGGTCAATTGACTTGTCATGGTTGGAAGGGGATTTGAAAAGGAAATTGCAAGTTCTTAGCGAGTATGATTGGAGGAATGGAGTTAATAGCCAGCAATCAGTATAGGTTGGGTAGGGTACTTAAAAATTTAAATGTATGCATACGCCACAACTGCAGAATGCCTGAGCTTTGTCTTGTTTGTAAAAAATAAATGGAATAACGGGCAATTTCAATCTCAAACAAAAACGGTAATTTTATACTTAGGTCGCTGGGGTCTAAGAGCGCTTCCATTAAACATTTCCCTCATTTCAGTGTGTGATTGAGGCGTGTAAATGGTATGTGCCTCTGATCTTGCTTTACACTAGTAATCTTTCCAGTACCAGCAGGATGGTATGTGCTTTCAGAGGATAGTTCCTCTCCCGTGGAAAGATGTTTCTTGTATCACCATGTTATAATGGCAGCAAATAAGTGATTTTTGAACACCATCCTTCACTGCCATTTCTGCAAGACATTTAGGCTCACTAGCTTATTGTTTCACATGTCAAAAACGAAAAAAAAAAGGATCATTTTCTGATTGGAGAAGCTGCTTTAGCCATACTCTTGAATAGTCGTGCACAGTATTCAGCAAGCTACAGATACAAATGAGTATGACAACACCTCTAATGAGAAAACACATTTCTTTGAGATGGCAGGATAAGCCATTATCTTTCTAAAGAAATGTGTCTATATCCCCAAACCCTTTTTATCCTTTCTAATACAACGTACGACTTTTCTGCCTATATTAATTTCAACAGAATTACAAAAGATCTCACCAAGACTATTCATAGTTTCTCTTTCCAACCAAAGAAGGCAGATATTACAGGTTGCAGAAATTTGTAGGTGGATAAAAGGTAAGAAAATTACAGGACAGTGATGAGTATAATGAATTTCATTTCCACAAGCTTCTAATTCTTCTGAGGAAGAGAAGAACATAGGTTTTGCATAGGTCCCTTTAACAAACAAATGCATACCCTGCAATGAAGTACTAGGAGATGAGAGGTTACATTCCAAGCTAAATGCAAACTAGCCCTTGCCTGTGAGGCAAGGAAAGGACACATCCTAGAAAGGACAGCGCAGCCAGATGCCCACGTGCTCAAGAGACAAGTAAGTTTAGATCAGTTGATTCTTGTGTTGTTTGGAAAAACTTTTTCTACTTACTGTAATTCTCTCATCTTTGTCATCTAGAGGGGTCCCATCTTTCTTCCATGATATAGTGGGTTCTGGGTGACCTCTTGGGGGCTGGCATTCCATCACTGCAGGTTCCCCCACAGCTACCATGACATCTGATGGATTTTGTCTGAAGTCATCCCGTAGAACTGAAAGAATAAAGACAACGAAGCAAAAAAAATTACTCAACAATATACTGACAGCACAGCAAAGTGTTTTGTATTGGCCTTTAATGGTGCCTGTTGTCATTGTATTTTACATTAACGAGCAGACCAGTTAATCAAGAGGGCTGGAGAGGGACTTTTTACAAGAGTGTGTTGTGAGAGAACTAGAGGTAAAGGCTTTGAACTCAAAGACGGCAGGTTTATATGAGCTTTTAGGCAGAAATTCTTTACTGTGAGGGTGGTGAGGCCCTGGCACAGGATGCCCAGAGAAGCTGTGGATGCCCCATCCCTGGAAATGTTCAAGGCCAGGCTGGATGGGGCTCTGAGCAACCTGGTCTAGTGGAAGGTGTCCCTGACCATGGCAGAGGGGTTGTAACAAGGTGATCTTTAAGGTCCTTTTCAACACAAAACATTCCGTGATTCCTATCGCAGTTGAAGACGGCACAGTACTTTCTGCTCAGGTAGAGCATGACTGGGGGGAAGCATTGCAGAGCTTCATCTCTGTCCCTTTTTTCCTGAGATGCAAGGTCAGCCTGCCAGTAACTCAGAGGTTTATGGTTAAAGACTGGCCACTGGCCATACGAATTGCACCCATCCCTGAATTTATGGCAAAAATTAATGAACTAACTAAACTTCCCAGTTCTTTGATGATATTACAAATCACTAAACGTTGGCCCAGCCTTAGCCAAACTAATCTTTGCAATTTGGCCTGTGTCTTTTTAAGGAAAAAATATTAAAAATCTTTCCTGATCTCTGGTAGTCATTACTTAGCCTAAGCCAGGACCACATCCCTTATTTAGAAGTCAATTTTACTACATTTACACAGAAAGGAACATTTTTATTGCAGCTTCATTACTAGAATTTGTTCTTTCTCGAAATTTGGCGAAGCCCAAGCCTAGGAAACTCTAGTTTCCTCCAGTCATCCACTATGGATTTTATCAATAGCTGTGTGATTATTTTTCTTTCTGGGAGAGGAGAGACATCACACTGTGCTCAGCAGACCCCTACGCAGGGACACGGTTTAACAGAATAATGGCATTCCTAAGCTTTGCCAAGTAAGTGGCATTAGGTTTAATCTAAAAATAAATAACTCAAATGATAACAAATACAACATTCTAGTCCTCTCCACCGCTGTTCCTCCATCCACACTGAACAAAGGACAGGGTAATGGAAAAGCACACTACAACCAAAGGACTCTCGGGATTTTTACAGAGCTCTACGTCACTCTTGTGTCAACAGTAAACAATGCCAAGAAGCTACAGCAAAAAATACATATATATTCCCCAAGCCATGGACCCCAGACACATGGACATTCACTGCTGCATAGGGGCTTGGTTGTTAATGCTGCTTCCCAGGGAGGGGAGATTTACTGTCAGCTGTTAAGGAATGTGGCTGTTCTTACAGACCGGCAGGTACAGTGCTACCACCAAACCATCCCTCTCTGTAAGGTCTTTGATGCTGGTAAGACCTTCTAAAATGGTCTGAGGGCCAATGGGTCACCTGCTTTGGGACAGAGGTATATATACACCTTCCTCACACCTGCTTTTATTATAATGTAATGCACAACAGGGCAAGTTCCACATTGATACAGAGGTGTAGGCAGGGATCAAAAACAATAAATAAAGAATATTTTGCCACTCTTCTAGCAAAAGGACATAAATTCCAGAAGTAACGACGAACATCTGTGTGTCAAGAAGACTTAAATATAGTACAGATCTCACCAAACATTTGAATTTACTCAGCCCCTTCCATTGTGAAGCACTCACATTCCTAATGTTTCAGTTAAATTACTGAAATTTCTGGATGCCCTGGAAACAGTATATACTGTTGCTCTGAAAGAGGATAATCAAGGATAATATGTCTGTATCGGTTTAACAATACAAACTAATAGAACAGAATTATAGCACTTAAGGAAGAAAATTTTAGAATAATTTAGATTGGAAGGAACCCTTGGAGGTCACCAAGTCTACAACAACAAGATGCTCTTGAATGAACATGTTCTCTTGGACAGACTAGGTCTCCTGAGCAGACCTAGTGTAGAGAGTTTATTAAAAAAACAACCCAAACCCCAACACAACAAATAAAACATGTACCTATTGCTTAGTGTACAAAAGCCTGAGAAAGCATGCTCCAATTAAGATCCAAGTATTTCTCTCTCTAAAAGACAAAACTCATGGATATTTTCCTCCTATGAACTTGGGTGAAATTGAAAATATTTTCAGCCATAACACCATGTTTTTAAAAAGGGGAATGATGTAATTTTTAGTTATTCAGAAAGGTCAGTCAAAAGACCAATCCTTTAAATTCTCTTCTGCTTTCGACAAAACTTTATTAAGTTCAACTCACATTCTCTTACATCTTCCTTACTATACTCCCCTATATATTAATGCACCAAAATTGGACTTCAAATTGATTTTTGGTTCTGGAAGTGTTAAAACACTACTCACATACACTGAAAACATTAAATAAATATCCTCGTTCCGCTTATACTGAATGTGGTGTTAACAGCCAGAGACAATTTCTTGTGTTCCCAAGCAACCCTCAAGCCATCCAGACACATGGATCACTGTAAATCATGTAGTGCAAATGGATAGCTGGACACTGCTTCTACTGAAGTCCAAGATTTTTTTTTTCTATTTAATACTTTAGAGACTTTATCTGGCTTGGAGCCACTGATGATATTATTACCTTTTTTTTTTTCCCTCCACTTCTCCAAATTAAAAAACATTAAAGACGAAGGCACAGAAGTTGCCCTAAGTTACTAACCCCTCCCTCCCAGAGATCCAGTTCCCAGTGCCAACAGCACATGAAAGTGCAGAAGAGTTTGCTACACCACAATTCTATTGCAACACAAAAAAGGGGTGTTTTGACCATGAGTAAGAAGCCTCTTATTACTGCTGAAGATTGTATCACTTGGATAAATTTAAGATACATATAAAAAGAAGCAGCCTGGAGTTTAATAAAAATTAAATCAAGTGATCTTAATAAAGCATAAGTGCTTTTCAAGTCTGAAAGACCTCATAAATCTAAGAGAAAAGACTATCAGATAGCACCTCAGATGGCTTCAGCACCTTTGAAGCAACAAAGAAGTCCAGTACTTACATAATAAAACCAAATTACTTCTGTAATTTCTACACTCCTTAGTCTTATAATAGCTTTGCAAGCATAGTACCTTGCCTGCGAACCAAGACCTTTCACAAATTAACCAGTTCTTAATAGAATGCCTAAGAGGACATCAAAGGTCCAGGCCACATACACTTCAAAAAAAGTATTTTTTTTCCCATTTACTATGAATTATTTTGGCTCTAACATCACATAATGAAATGCTAACAAAATGTAATCCATTAGAGATTACTCCACAGATAGTCATCGTAATTATTTTTGCAGCTGTAAAGTAGATGCATGCTCTGTTTTGTTTGCCTCAGGCCCTGGCAATCTTGCATGAAGTTATAAATCTAAAATTTTCATCCCTTACTGAAAAAAACCTCTAATTTTTTCTTTGCTGTCCTTCACAGTCAAACTCACTGTAAATTGAGAAAACATTTCATTTTTAAGTTATATTAGAAGCATACTTTGCAATCCACTAAAGCAAATGCTTTCTGTCACCAAACGGTGAAATTTCACCTCTTTCTACACATATGCAGCTGGAATGAAAAAAAAGATAGATCAAGAGGCTGTTTGCTTTTTTTTTTTGTAAAAAAAAAGAATTTTCATAGATGTAACACCCTCCTCCCCATTTCTGACAGACCTTGGTAAAGGTTTTCTAGCATTTTAGCTAATATTTTCTGAAATACAATGAAGAATGATTGTAACCATCATCACAGCACAGCTGGGACAACTCCATGATGTTGCTGTGTGAACGTGCTGAACGAATCAGGTTCAAAAGCAACTTCTGTAGCTCCACTTAAAAGTCAACTGCTCACACAACTACTTCATATCGTGTAATCTTCAATCCATTGAAGAGTTTTACTTTCCCCAGAGACTCTTTCTCAGAGAAGAAGGGAACTGGCAACCACTTGAGGATAAATTTTTGTTGATAAACAACATAAATTTTTATTGATAAGTAGAGATGGAACCAAAACGGCGCTTTGCAAAATGCAGCACCCTGTGCTTTCTTCTTCTTTGTTACCTTCTATGAAAAAGAGTAGGGAGGCACTACTGGGTGAAATGGGAGGAAGGTAGGCAGGATTTTTTTTGCCTATATAAATTGTAGATAATTCAGAAAGATTATTGTTGCAGTAATCTTTGAATAACTGTGATTCGAAAGGGATACAGAAAACACAAGATAAAATAAACCAACCAGAAAGTTCTAGTCAATACTTGAAAAGAATGAATTTGTAAGGTAATTACCATCAGACATTGTGGATATCATGCCTTAACAGGTGATATCATTTAAGATCTGGAAATCAGAAAATTTCCTGAAAATTTTGATTACAGGTCTATTCTGGTCCAGGCACCTCACGCACAGTTCAAAGCAGCGCAGCAAAATACATCCAGGATCCTTAATCAACCAAGATCTTACAGCCATGGTCACCCAGTGAACAGAGGAAGAAGGAAATGATGATGATGCTTGTGGTGCAAGTTTCTGAATCAGACCAAGGCAATTTTAATCCATTTCAATTCCTGTAAAAAGGCATCACTCAGACTTGCTTCCCATTAACTCTCTTGCACCATCCCCCACAAAACGCACTATTTTGCAAGTCTGCTTCTTAGAGAGAGACTGGTGAGCCAAAGTGTGACACAATCATTTAACAGAAGAGATCCCAACAAGCTCCACTCTTTCAGCACAAAGATAATTTGAATCTTTCTTTGAATAGTAGCACGTGCCTCAAAAACGGTGGGAAAAGAAAGTGAAAGAAACAGAAGAAATGCTCATCACATTTCTTTAGAAAACAACTGGACCTCAGCTAATGAGCAAGTTTCCAACAGCAAACAAACAGATGACATCCAACAAGCTAAAGCTGAGCAATGCAACCTTAATGGCCCACTGCCCTGCCTTTTGGCTAATTTTGTTTAAAATTGTAGTAGATTTTCAATCTTTTTTTAATACCCACCAATTCTATTATTTTCACTCCTTTAAATATATAAAAAATATTTCCGTGTTTCCCTTTTCCTCCCCAACAAAAGAGCAGTATTTACAAACTAAGTTTTCGCCTAATACTTCATCTGACTAATAAAATATGATGAACAAAACAACAAAAATGAGAGCTTGCTTGAAAAAGCTGTAAGATTAGGAAAAGAAAAATAGGATTCAGGAGGTTATATAAATCATCTAATCCCATGAAGCTGTAATCAAAGAAAAACTAATTATTGCTTACTCAGGATTGAGCTGTTATTCAAAAGCAGAACTCTTCCTGTAATTTAGGATCAGCAATGATCCCTTTTCCCCACTACCTACTGAACTTGTAATTCAAATTTACTGAGACACACCAGACATTTCTGGCATTCAAATATGAGATGGTTGTCAGTTGGAACAGTGCTTCAAACCAGGTGCTTAATTTTAATTACAACTACCTTAAGCATCAGCCAGAATTATGGTACCTTGTTTAAAGACTTTGCTGGCATGAAATTTATACAGATGTCAGGATGTAATTTTTAATACATGCATGCCACTAACAGGAAAGTGTTAGAGCACCTAATTAAGCAAAAAAGAAACAAAAAAAGGTATGCATTATCAAATTTAAGTCAACCCATGTGTTACCATATAATATTTTAGACCTCATTAAACTGTTACCTGGTTTGACCAAAAACCATTTACAAATGAGAAGTATTTTTATCAGAAGAGACCTCCCTAAAAGTCTCCATGCAGTCATAAAAAGTTAAAGGAAAAACTTATTCCCTGAAAAAATGCTTTCTTTTCCTTTATGAAGGTGTTAAAACCAGGTTAACACTGGTGTTAACTAAAATAAATAGTCATTAAAGTGGAACAGAAGGAGTAGGGCTATAAATAGTCAGAAATTACTGTTGTGATCATCTAACAAGACCACTCATGTAACGCAGGCAATAATTTTACGCAGCGACCGAGTCCAGCAGTGCCGTATGGAATGCTTCAAAAGATGTCCACACTTCTGCAAGGCTCCAAGAGGCTGGAAGTCTCAGCCAGCAGGCCTAGGGCTCCTCACTTCCATTCTTTCCAGTTCTCTTACGTTTCCTACCTTGCAGCACTTTGACCTCTTGCTACCCCTTGCTCAGCCAGACTGAAAGTCTTCTACAGGCCAGCAGATGCCAGTCAGTTCAGCATCCACATCTCAAATACTCCCTCAACCTTCCCTGAGCTTCAAAAACCACAGAAGCACTGGACACGTGGCCACTGCTCTGACCACAGCACCTCTGACTGCACAGCCTGAGAATCCACATCAAACAGGTCTCCAGACAGGAGGCTGCTCATTGCAAAGGGGCTGGTTGCAAAGCAATGACCACCACCTGACATCATCACAGGAGAGATCTATTTTTAATCCTCGGCTACACATTTATGACAACACGTTCGACACCATGTACTCATACAGGGCTGTCCTGCTCTGCTTTAAGCTCGGCCCGACAGCAAACCTTACCACCTCAGAGTCTGAAGAAACAAAAGCACTTTAAAATCAAATGGCTTTTTGCTCAGTAGTCATATGCATTTATATGAGTTAGTTCAGACCTTTACCTGGGTCTACGTAATTGACATCACAACATTATATATATTTCTATTTCAAGATCTCCTTTAATGAAAGGAAACCACCATTAAAAGCCCTCAGTAAAACAACTGTTTTTTCTCCTTTATTACCACTGAGATCAACTAATTTAGTTTATACAGCTGGTTCATAAATACTTCCTCCATTATGTCACTATGGAAGAAACTGAAGGGTTAATGAATGCAAGAAGAGATTTCCAAAGGCCTTTCTTTTAGACATTGAAACAATTTAAGATCTGCCTTTTATCATTACGCTTGTTCTCACATTGCCAAGGATTTATTTTTAAATTTGAAATTACACTACTTCTGAGATTTTGGTAGACATTGTAAGAGGCATGTAGCTATTTAAACAGTAATTTAAACTTGGAAGAGTTAAGAGTGCTGAAGAATAGCATCATTTAACTTGAATGAATGAAAAAGAATTACTTAAAGAATTAATTAAAGAGTGAATATACACAGAATGCTTTAGTTCAGAAAACTTGCATTCCTACTACCCAGCAGAGTAATGCAGAATTTCCAGCAACGGGAAATTGCCTATTTCTCATGAAACATGCAGATCTGCTAAAGATTTTACTGAATCTTGTACCACATTCTGCTGTAAAAATGTTAACAGATTAAAGGTGTCAGAAAGCAGCATTAAGTTCATGTTACCAGCCTGTGTAATTTAGTACTAACATTATTAGTAACACCTGGCTGATGACACCAGCAGAGAGCACCGACAGTCAAAGCAACAAGGAAACGTGGCTTTGTTTTAGCACTGACAAACAGAACCAAGACAATGGAGTTAAATATAGGTGACAGATGTACAAAACAGCAGCAGTGAAATTAGATCACGCTTCTAAAATGTTAACAAAATGTACTCTCTCCATTACTGTAACCTTTAAGTCGTTTTAAAACAGATTCTCTCTAAAGAATTATGGTTTTGATTGCTTTTTCTCTGCCCATCAAAAAAGGACCTGGGGGTGCTGGTGACAGCAGCTGAACGTGAGCCAGTTTGTGCTGAGGTGACCAAGAAGGCCAATGGCACCCGGCCTAAATAAGGAACAGAGTGACCAGCAGGACCAGGGCAGTGACTGTCCCCCTGTACACGGCAAGGACAACGCTACACCTTGAATCCTGTGTCCAGTCTTGGGCTCCTCACTCCAAGAAGGGCATTGAGGGGCTGGAGCGTGTCCAGAGAAGGTCAATGGAGCTGGGGAAGGGTCTGGAGCTCAAGTCTGGTGAGGAGCAGCTGAGGGAGCTGGGGGGGGCTCAGTCTGAAGAAAAGGAGGCTCAAGGGAGAGCTTATCACTCTCTGCAGCTCCCTGATAGGAGAGTGAAGCCAGGTGGGAGTTGGGTTCTGCTCCCAGGTAATAAGTGACAGACAAGAGGAAATGGCCTCACGTTGCGCCAGGGGAGGTTTAGGTTGGGTATTGGGAAAAAGATTCTTCACTGAAATGGTGTTCAGACATTGGAATATGCTGCTCAGGGCAGTGGTGGAGCCACCACGCCGGGAGGGATTTAAAAGACGTGCACATGTGGCACTCGGGACGTGGTTTAGTGGTGAACTTGTCAGTGCCGAGTTAACAGCTGGATTCAATGATCTTAAAGGTCTTTTCCAGCCTAAACCATGTGATGATTCAGTACAGCATCATCAAATTAGGACCTTCCTATCTACTGAAGGTTAATAATTACCATCTCTGGAAAAGTGTCATTCCCTAAGACACTCAGCAATACATAGCAGCAAATAAAAGACCAGCCTGCAGCTAATCCATTAAAGTAGAAGGAAATCAAGGACTGCTGGCACCAACTGGATCACATATTTAAAAGGTGCTGATGGCAAATACAAGTCGTATGCTTGAATCAAGCAATATGTTACACTGCAAAAGCAATTAAATATTTAGGCATTTGGCAATAAACTTATGACTGCATAGAAAGACTTAAAAATAAATATATTTATTGTCATTCATTACCATCATTAAGAAACTCACGATTGTTAACAGAAAAAAAGGCATGCTTAAGATGCAGGGTCCCCAAAAAAAAGAGAAAGACTTCTGTAAAAACCATTGGCTGAAAGTTACTGAAAACCATTACAAAAATTTATGGAAACCACTCAGAGTGTCTGAATTTATTTCACTCATTTAAGATTTGGGTTTTAAGCACTGCCTGGAATCTTACTGGGCAACGTAGCTGTCTGCCTGTAACAGTATTTCCACGTGTGGAAAGGAAATTGTAAATGGATTAGATGATGAATTGAGAATCAATTAAATGACCGAATCTGATAAGTCATATAAAGAGTAATGTTAACTCCTGTGAGAAAGGGTAACTGACAGGCCTCAGAGAGCATGCTGCAGCACTGGGAAACCTAATTAAATCCTGAAGGATCTGTGATGCCTCGGGCATGCAGCTTTGAGAGTATCCCTTAGGTTGATTGAAAATTGAAAATAGATAAGGAGAAAGGGCCTAATTATTAATTTGACTGACTGTGTAGGAAAAGCAATCCCTCTCAACGTCTTCCACATATTATGCTCCAGGACAAGGCGTCTATTACCTGTAACTAAGAATTTACCTCCTGGAAGAATAGATTAATTTCTACAGACTGCAGAGATTATTTCCTTTCACTTGTCGTAAATATTAAATATTTTCAGATATTTTCTGGTAGTAGTAGTAGTAGCAGTAGTAGTACATTTAACATTTTGTTTTGGGGTTATTTGAATCATGCTGGATTTACAGACAATATTTTCAGCATGACTAACACAGCATATTTCCAAATTTATGGACACAAACCAAGGGGTTTTAGACACAGCTCAGCCAAGAACTGTCTTTCAGACATCACAAACTAGTTTTCATAAGGCAAAGAAGGGTGTGCATCTTGAGATCCAAGGATTTGTCTGCATTCTGTAAATAAAGGTTTTTCTCTCTACGCTCCAAACTAAGATTCTGATGTTTAGTTTGCAAGCAACTGTTGGCTGCACTGGCCTTCCTTCAAATCAGAGTGTAATGGAGAAAAAGAAACAGATTAAGAAGCTCAAGCAAAACCCTGTCTTAGCCATCCAAATTACATCACAGAGAGATAAATGAAATCAAAGAAGAGATGTAAGGACCAAACAAGGAAAGAGAAAAGGTGAGAAGACACTTTGCCAAAACTCCAGTGTTTTCCTTAACTACTCACCAAACTTTTTTCACAAGCACAATAGACTTCTCTTTCACGACAGAATGCAAGAACCAACCCGGAAATGCCTCTGTCATCTAACTCAGGATTCCACGAAAAAAAAAGAAGGAATACAGGCAGCAAGGACAGAAGCAAACTTTTAGCCAGTTTTCAATGAAAGGTTTAAGATAGGATGGCAAGTGAAGCTAGATTGCAATTGATTTAAAAGGTGTTGCTCTCAAGTAGCAAGGCTACACTGGCTTGTGTTGTGAAGAACTTACTCTCATTCCATAGTTCCTAAGGTGGAAGATTCCCTCAGTAGGCCAAATCTAAAGGAACCTCATTTGCTGTAACCTGTGCTGTTAAAATGGGAGAAGCAACTGCTCCAGAGTCTTGCCAGTGGAACTGGCAGCACTTCCTGTAGTACAGGAAAGGCTTACACGTTGACCATACTTGTAGGTTTGCTTATAATCATCCTTTCACTCTGAAGAAGTCAAAAACCTACCACAGGAGGCTGGCAAAGAAATAAAGATTCCCATGTCCTTGATAACAATTTTCCTGTGGTAGTTGTAAATCTGCATATGCCCTGTGTTAGTGTTCTGCTAAAGGTGCTGCCTCCACACAACAATTTTAGCCCCGTCCTTCTGCTTAGCATGCAAATTCTAGGGTGTTATAACTGCACCACTACCATCAACATTTTTTGAGAGGACTCTTATTTCCATGAAAAAAAATCCCCATTGTGCTCTTAAAGTGGTTGAAAAGAATGACATTTTAATATCAGAGAATATACAGTATCATTATCACACTCAAACAGCTAAGTCGCTTCTTTAATATTCCGGAAAATTATATTCCCCCATTACCCACGAGGTCAAGCCTGAAACATCAGTCAGAAACGGGCAAGATGCAGGCACTTCATAGGGCTGAGTGGCTCACTCCAAATAACAGCAGAGGGAAGAACAGCATTTGTTGGCACCACGCACTACAGCAAGGCCACACAGCTCAGAAATGTTGCTGAACTATTACATATACTTTTATTCCGTTCTATTGTTCTCTTATTGTATACACTTTTATTGTCTTGGCAGAATCCACAGACCACAGAGCTCCACTGTCTTTGTTCAGCCCTCCAGACTGCTGTACAGCAGGACATACCTCAGAGAGACAGTAGATGTTTCATCAGTTACACCCTGCATTCCCAAATGCGTGAGTGTATCATCCTCATGGTAATGCTATCTTGTTTTTTACATCCTAAAACATTCGAGATGTAAATTGACAAGAGATTGCCACGGTAGAAACGGATAAACCATTTCAAAATTACATTTATGCCAAATATCATGTACTTTCCAAATTACTTTTGCTGGTTTTAGAAAACAATGCAGGGAACTTTTCCCTCAGGGGAAAAGAGCAGACAGCCTTACACAGAGGTCATAGAGAAATATAGTCTTCATCTAATTCAATTAACTGCTTTCAGTTAGATCCCAAATGGTACAGGCAAACATTTATTCTATTTCAGGCATATTCTAAGAAATGAATCATTCTGCTTTCCCACTACACAAAGGCACGGCAAAATATCACACGCTCAATTATTTTATTGTTCAGAATTTGAAAAATCTCAAGACAGATGTCTTTATGACTTACAGTGACATCTCATAATTTAGGAAACCGTCCAAAGGCTTCAAATATTGTAAAATTCTATGAAGAGCATTACAAAAAGTAGCAAAGTTAATAGCTACAACAATGAAAAATGGTTTCGAAAGCAAATAGACACACCAAATTCACCAAGCTGGAACTCTGAATTACAGCTCTTGGAGATTTATACGCTATCGTAAATGGCAAAAGACAGTAAAATCATACAGAAAAGTACTTCTGCATTTGGACTCTCATGCTGGCTTCCATCCCTATGAGATATTCCAAGGCAAAGTGCCAACTGATCAATATGTTACTATTTAATGTGCAGTAAGTGCTACTGAGGAAAAATCAGAGAAACATTGCCTGTTAGCAGAGTCTGCTGTGGTGCTGGCAGGAAGGAGTGCACCAAAGTTGTGGATCGCCCCATGTGGTAAGACAGCAGCCAGAAGTCTGATGCAGAATTAACAAAAGGAAACAGAGGGCGATGCTCAGCGTGAGCACAAACGCGCATAAAGCCTGGCAGATTTCATTACTGAAGATTTTAATTTTGATTAAATGCTTCCTTTCATACCGGGTCACATTCATTGTTTTCTACCCCGCGTTTTCATTAATACTTTAATACACAGGGAACATTAAAGTTGCATAACTTCAGTGCTGCAGCTGAAGATAGCATCTTTAATAATGGCTACAAAAGAGATGCTGGCATCCACCACTGTCCAACTTTGGGATGCTCTGAGGCACCGTGGGCTGGCAGGGGCTTTGTGGCATGCAGGACAACACATCAGCACTCACCACCAAAGCAAAAGGATAGTGGATGGCTGCAAGGTGAGCTTAGACTGTTGGAAATGGGAACTTATAAATGCCTCCAAGGCAAAGCAAACCAACACGATGGAAACGGCTGTGAAAGGCAGAAAGTATCAAGGTGGCGAGTACATTTGGGGGAAATGCTGCATTTCCCTTTCTTTCATAGCCTGTGAGAAACTGCAGTACAATGCAAATCCTCAAAAACTTCCCTGGAAACTATGGCAGTAAAGAAATTTTAACATGTAATTTTAGTAATTGGACAGTTGTCTTTTTTCCCCCCTTGCTTTTGGTGTTTCTGCCTACACACGATGAAACTTAAGTCTGGACAAAACTCAACAGAACACACTTTTCCTTGATTCCATATGAGCAGAAGCACCTACCTACACTCAATTTCCCTTGCCCTTACAAACCTGAGCTGTGGAGTGCATGGTATCCCCCACAAAGACCTACCAACTCTGTTAATTCAATTCCTGCCCACGCTGAGCAGCCCCTACAGGTTTATTTCCTAGATTTCCACTCGGAATTGTTACAGAGAGAAAAAACAAACATTGTATTGTGCAAGAACAGGATCCTTTCAATTCTCCATAAACTCTGAATTAATTCTCAAGTCAGTTCAGTGGCCTGGTTCTTTTCTGTACGTTTAAGCACAAAAAGTAAGCTTGAAAACATTATGAGACTTGGTCTAGACTGTCAGTATATGCATAAAAATGAATGCCATGTATTTTCAAGACAGTTTTAAAAAAGTAAATTAACTGCTATTAATTTTGGCAGATAGGATACTTACAAACCACTGAACTTACAAGATAAAGCTACCAGTATCTTCTAATAGTTCACTCAGAAACAACTGAGTTAAGGAAAAAAACAACAAAAAAAACCCCAACAAAACAACCACCCTCAAAAAGTATCTGGATTGCCAAAATCCTTACACTTGTTTTTCTGGTAAACAATGTGACAACATGTTTTTGTTGTGACAGGACTTTCTAGTGAATGAAAACTCCAGTGGGTGATGGATGAAACTAGAGCAGAAGATGAACACCAGGTTCCACCAGACCCCAACTGGAGTCTTCCTGAAACGTGCACAGTGTGGACATTTCTTCTCAGGAAAACTGTTCTCTCAATAAATACACCTCTTTTGGGCTGCACTACTTGAAACTCTCCTTTCTGTACACGTAGTTAACACACAGTAGAACTAACAACACTTGATATCATAAAAATTCCTTATTAATATCCACTGTAACAATCTCAGAAATGTCAGATTAAGTTCCCATTACAGTGCATTTATTTCTTAGACTTTGGGTAGTGATTACAAAACCACCAGGAGCAAGAGGGCGAAACAGGCAATACAAGCCTTATCTTGTCAGGAAACAAGAAAACACCAACCAGCAAATAAGAATCTTCAAAGCCACCATGTTCATTGACACATGAGAATCTAAAGCAAAAAAAAGAAGATTTATTCTCTTTTCTAAAGAAAGTGTTTTGCTTCTGTTTGTGTGCTTGAATGCAATTGTTTGGCATCTTTCAGCAGGTTACCACGACAAGTCACTACTCAGCTTTCCTGAACTTTGAGACTGAGGCACTACAGTTACTTAAGGCAGAAAATAGTAAACAGTAAACAGAAAATAGTAAACAGTAGACACTCCTAGTGTTTATACAAACTGTAAGATGCATATAAGCACTCGGTCTTCTTTGCTGTATTTCTTGTTGGCTTCACAGCAATAAGATTCTTGTCTCAGAATTGAAATACTTACAGTATTATGTAGTACAAAATCCACAATACATGTGCACTACTGCTACATGGTAAAACCCAATAGTGAATTTTGGATTTTTTGGGGAGAAGAAGTGTATCTGCTGTGTCCTTACTAAAGCCACAGAAATAATATTATACACCCACAAATCCACTGAATTGATGGACCTGGTCTAAAATGGGAACCTTTAAGAGCGTAACAGTAAGCAGGGAAAATAAAGAGAGATATAAAAGAGTTACAAAAGAGTTTATAAAAGTTATAAAGATACCAGCTATCAGAAGCAAGAAGTGCCATTAGCATTTATTTCCATTATTGTGTCAAACTTCCCTTATCACCATGTCTGTACACATAATGCCTGGGTAGCCTTTGCTACTCTAACATGTAAAACTGTATGACAGACAAAACTATCTAATCTCTCAGAGGAAAACAATTTAAAGAGGAAAGGGGTAACTCTATACATATTCATCTAAAAAAACCCAGTAACAAATACCTCACTAAACTCTGCCAAGGTTCATGGAAACAATTGGGATTTGTATATACATCATTTGGCTATAGGCCATTATCAAACTATCCAGAGTTAATCAACACAGGACACTCTCAGCAAAACAAGACTGATGCTATGTAATCAGAAACACCAGAGCTGTAAACAATGGGAATGCACATTATTCCCAAACAGTATAAATAATTTAAGACTTCCAGAACTGAAATTAATCTACATACCATTTGAAGCACACAGATCCACCAATTCAGACAGAATAATGAAAGGTAAGGGAAAAACAGATGGATAATTAAAAAGATACTTTTCAAGTGGGAATAGTCTTAGCTTCGCACTGCTGGTAACAAGAAATAAATATCAGGAAAATCCTATTACATACATGCATATCTTATACATTTTTTTTTTTCCAGAAGAGATTGTTGTGGGGTTTTTTTTTTCCCTACGGTCTGATTGGACAGCGAACCTACTATATCCATCAACATCTATCTGATTAACTCTTCATCTCTTTGAAGCATCATTGTTTTATAGGGCACTATTTGCAGAGACATGGAAACAATCTCATTTGCCCATATTTGAGATGGGCATTCTTCCTTTAAGCCCCCACTGCCCTACAAGTCAGCACCCTTTCATCCCCAGACGAAGTCTCCACAGCACACTTCAAAGGAAAAGGATACTTAGGGTGTCTTAACCTTTCCTTTGAAACTGAATCTGTAGATCCAATATCATCTAGCAAGGCTAATTGCATAGTATGCAAGGGAATTACTATTATTTCAATATAACCCACCATAGAGAAATGATGAAAGCTGAGGCACTGTTGTAACAGGCTTTACATAAAGACAGCACCACAAACACACTATCAAAGGAAGCATCTTGCACAAGTACAACAGGAAAGTTTCACAAATTACCTGTATAATCTGATAAATTACATTCAAACATCAGCCATCTTACCCTGCAAAGAAAACCTCGGGAGGAGAGAAGAAATAGTGAAAAAAGGAAAAGAGAAAGAGAGAGGGTATGTGGTTTCATGGTTAGATATTACCATAGTTCTTTCATCTCATTAACTTGCTGTACTCCGTATTTTATGTTCTAATCTCCTTACCCTCTGCAAGTTCTACATTTTCCTATAATACAGATCTAAATTAATTTAAAAGCTGATTTAAGATAAAGTAGAAAAACATAGAAATCCAACAGAGGAGCTAATATGAACATTTCATCATTTAAAAAAAAACAAAAAACCCACAAAAATTCTCATGCAGGAAGCAACAGTGCTAAAAAAGAGTGGCATGTGCACAAGCAGAAGTGTGACCTAAACAGTTTGGAAAACTTACTGCATTAAACAGCTTCTACGGTAAGAATGCAAAGGAAAGGTAACTAATTTGGAGGCAACCATAATTTTTAAACTAAATAACAGTAACCTTTCTATGTCTCATCACAAAAAATCACATATTCCAAGAGTTCCATTAGTGCAAAAAATAAGACAGAAATATTGAAACTTAAGTTAGAAAAGTGCTTAAGTATGTCCCAGTGTTTCTGGAGCAATAATAAGTTTAAGACATGCTTAAAAGTTTTCTTCACTCAGGTTGGTCAGTTCTCCCTCTAAATGCCAAAAGCAGGGAAAAAGGTCTTGAATCTGGTAAAAGTGCATGAACAGTGTTGAGGTATAAACCCAAACCAAGCTAAAACCTGCCAAAACCAAAACACAACAGGGAAAAAAACCCTCAAAAACCTTAGGTAAAACTAACAATCGTATTTTTCACAGGATGGGAGTTGCCTTCTCTATTACTTCCTTACCAAAGAGTGGAGAGGTGCAGTTACACGACCTGCGTTCAGCACTGCTTTGTGTCACCTGTGATTTGACACCAGGGACCATCTGAGCCAGAAGGACTGAGTCAGAAGCAGCTGAGCCCAAATTCACCGCAGCCTAGAATGCAGTGAGAGGATCCAGCCCCGCGTGAGGTACCAGGGATTGAAAACAGCTTTGTCCATTTATGAAATGCATCATATGGTATTTATTTTTGTTATTACACTTACCATATGAGGTTGGAAATTAGCACACACATACTTTTTACACACACACATATATGTATTCCCACACTGTCCACATACTCTATCAAAAACCCTTTTCTTTCTCACATTCACAAATAAATGTAGAGTGCTACCATGTGTATGTGCTGTTCATCGCTAAATAAAATACATCTAGAACTGATACATGTTTACTTTAGGCAACATGATCAGCCAATAACAATCAGTTGTGTTTTTCAAGGCAGCCAAATTCTTGAGAAACGGGCTGGATGTTACTTGGTAAATTCAATTATTTTTCCATGGGAGTCTATTGGTAGCACCTACATTCAGCAAACACTGAAACAATCATGCAGTATCTTTAAAGACATTTGACGTCAGATGTAAAAGTTTCAGAGGCAACAGCTATGAAAAAGAGCACAGAAAATGAGGTTGCTTTTAATTATACACAGAAATTAATATCTAGCACAGAATAACACATTATTGATGTGGTAATTAAAATATTGTATTCTGAAAGATAAATATATTAGTAAGCCAGAAGGACCTGGCCTGATTTTATTATACTTTAATAGAGAGGAAATAGAGTTAAACAGATGGCACTCAGTATTTCTCAATGAATTCAGCATCTGTGAGTACATGTTGCATAAATGCCAATTAAAATGTGTCCGAGTAAATTTAATTCCCTTGCTGATAGAATGTAAGCCAACCTAGCTGGCTAAAGATCAAGGTTAACCTTAATCGTCTGCTCAACTTGTAGCAAGTTGCTCTCAAATTGTACAGAAATTCCCAGTGAAATAATAAAACAGTGTTCCTATTGATTTGTATTCATTTACATTCATAATTCTCTTCTCAAGTGTTGGGCCAAGGCACAAAGGGGAAAAAAATATAGTACTGTGTGAATTGTCTGACAAATCTAAACTAAGGAAATATTTCTTTGATGTAAAAAGCTTCTGCAGAACTTCTCCTTTGGGTAATATTATGAAGTAATTATTTTAGAAGTGACCTGATAATTTTTATGAACCACACAAGACACTTTTTAATTTCCTCTACTCTATTACTGACGAACTACCAGGATCTTATATTAGGTTGTCATCTAATTTTTTCGTAGAATGCGAAGTGAATCATGATTATTATACGATCAAATACAAATTAAAAAAGACTATATTGAAAAGCTAAAGCAATACTGTTATGCAACTCTATAGCAGTTCTAATTTAATCTGGCATTTGACTGTCTTGTAATAAGGCAGAGAAGAACAGAAAAAACACCTTCGGTACAAAAACCCCACCCAACACCATCCAAAGGCAAAACTCTGAAAACTCCGAGATTTTGCCACATATCTCAAGAATTACAAAGTGCAGTCTAGTGGGTTTGTACCCAGGTAAGATGAACATCTACCCTTATGAGAAAAGAGAAGGCATTTTTGTGATGTGCTGAGCCATCCATAAAAATTTGGTACCATTGACTAAACTGGGGCAAATGTACACCAAGCAAAGCTTGGATCTTTTGCAAAAGTAATCAATTAAGTCCCTTTATACATAATCCATGTGTGCAGCCTTTTCCCATACCAATTATTTCATGCTGGCAGCGTTTTGTTGAGGGAAAAGCCAGTCAGAAACTATAAAACATACAGCCCAACAGCAAATGAAATTAAATGCCAGAAGTGCAAATTACTATCTAGGAAATGAAATCTGAACTATTCATGCATGTATACATACTAGCAATAAATTAAATTATGGCAGTCCGGGAAAAGACCTAAATGTCATTAGAAAGAGTGCAATGGAAACAGTGGTGCCACAATCAGAAACTATAAAATAAAAGCTTTCCTTGAAAGTGGCAAAACAAAAGGTTGACCACTGTTCTCTACAATAGCAGGAATAAAATGACTCAAGAAGATCTTGATGCATTTTTAGATTATAGAAATCATACTGGATTTTGAACAGTTCACTAATTCAGCAAAATCCACCTCTTGGGCAGCTCTGCAAGACTGGCTGGGGAAGACATCATCGTGTCTTTTACAGGAGGTCAGTGCTCAACGGAGTGCACACAAGGAGCTTCATTTTCAGACCTATTAATCAGTGAACTACTGAAGCTCTGGCTGAGGAGCACCTTGGAAAATCAGGTCCTTAACCATTTCAATAACCACAGATAGTGGTACTGGGGAAGAAAGGAAATAAAAATAAAAACACCCAACACAAAGCCAGGGTCAACAACCAGACACGCTTCCTAAATTAAATTATGAATGGGGTAGTATCAGCAGAATTTTCAGATATGAATTTAAATAAGTAGGGACGGCACACTACTCCTGACTGCTTGGTCACTTGTACTCCTTTATGGCAATAGAGACCACAGAAGGAACAGTAAAATACTAAAATCTTGAGGTTCTATAGTACAACATGTCTGACTATATAATGTACTGGGGAAAGACTCACATGGCCCAAAAATAAGGAAACTTCTCATTCCAAACACCACTGCCAGGTAAGATAAATTCTGAGCACAGCCAGCATTCAGCACAGAGGAAGGCTGATGGAAAGAAAGACAGACAGATGGACATGGCAACTTGAGGGTGAGCAAACAGTGGTGCCCACTTCAAGCCCTTCCTGGTCTCTACCTTTACCTTTTGGGACAAGCGTTTTTGCTTGACTTACCTGCAAAGAGGATTTGTGGGGAAGAGCAAATTCCAAGGGACAAATGAACAGCCCCCAAACATCAGATTTGTTTTAATCCCCTGCAGGAGAGTGCACCAGCAAAGAGAAAGAGGAGGTCTGTGTGCTGTGTCCCCCTTTTGTACTGCTTTGGCTGTGCAGTTATTACTCCTGATTGCACCTCTGCTTGATTTCTGCACCTGGCCAAGTCTCCAACCCTTTTCAGAGGCTTTATGTCCTTGCACTTAAAAGTTTCACCCAAGTCAGGATGGGTTCATTCCCCCAATCACCTGATAACAGCTGAATGTCACACACATCACAGCAGACTACAAGACTTTTGAGAGTGGATGATGAGTTTTTGATGGCAGAAGCATCCCCAGCTTCACAAACAAGATTTGCTACTGATGATTCAGACATATTTTTCTCAAAGTCCTTGGAAAACAAAAGGCAGAGCACCTAACAGGATGGATCAGGCCCTACCAAGCAATAATCCTCACAAGGATTGTACTGATATTTAGATTAGATTCTTTACTCCAGCTTGCAATGTGCAAAATAATATGATTCAACAACTGCTGTAATTCTTTGCAGTTGCACAAAGAATAAGCACTTAGAGATTCTACTGAGCAGCTTCCATTGTCTTCTACTGTAACTATTGCTCTTTATTCATAAGAGGTGACCTTCTAGTAACCTTGTACAGTGGCCATAAATGAATGGAAATTTGACCTCAGTTTAAGACCTCCATAAAAAGAATTATACCGCAATGATTTTGCATCTTTATGTCAGCATGTCAGATAAATATTTTATTCCGTTGCTAACTGGATAATGCATTTTCAAAACAACTCACAATGCTGAACGCATTTTTTAAATATATTGCTAAATTAAGCACAAATTCAACTGATTTTTAAATATTTAAATATATTTGACATTTAAGAAATATTGGACATATTTTCCTTAGTGCAAATGCATTATGCATTTAAAAAGTTTTAGCTGCCATTAGGAAGCAGTACCTATGAATAATACATCTTTTTCTAATGTCTTTTTATGTACACAAAAACATCACTTTGTACCTGGCTTAAAAGAAATCTAAATTACAGGTAAGTCATCTAATGTGTCCCTTCCTACCTTTTGGCAAGATTAGTCTAATCAGAGTTTTTCCACTAAATTACCCAGATCAACAGAAACCCTGCACAATTATATCCTGCTCTCTAAAACAGCACATGATCTTTGCTCATGTGGGTAATTGCCAGGGTGGAAAATTGCAGTGAGGATGATGGTACAGATGTTCTTTTTCAGTTGACCAAACAAAATGAAAGAAAACAAGGAATTCCTGTTTCATAATGAATTCTATTTAAAATGCACTGGTTTATACACACTTGCACACACATAAACAAATGTAACAGGGATTTTCAACAGATTTTTCTAACGGAAGATTACACTCTTCTGTTGATGGTACAGGAAAACATCAGGTTTTAAGGAAGAGAAAGTATTAAGAAAGCATCAACATGTGAAAAACAAATGTTTAGTGCTGGCAACCTATAAGAATGCACACTAGGATATTTATTAAAATAACGTTCTTGAAGGGGGTTTCAAAGCAGGATAGTTACACTGGAGCCAGTCTTTTTCACTTGTGTGCTTGTGTGCAAGGACAAAAGACAAGCAATCTTAGCACTGACAGGATAAAAAAACAGATTTGCCTGCACTTGTTATTACTGCTGCATTTACTGATGCCCATGGCTGAAACCAGCAATTGCACTTTAGGGGGATGGAGGGAGGTCACTGAGTGGTGTCCTCTGGATTCACCAGAGACTGCTGCAGAGCCGTGCTCACAGAAGGGACAGCTCATGAAATCTGTTTTGCAGACCTCACAACCCCCTGCCCTCCTCCCAACTTGCTCTTCTCTCCCCACAGGTACTCCTTGGGAGCAGGTATGCCTTTGGGAGCAGTTCTCCATTACAGATTTGTTCGGTGAGGTTTTACCAAACTGTGGCGGTGTTCTGCTTTTTTTTTTTCCCTTACCATTAACTATTTTAAATTGCACCCAATACCTATCATTAAGCAACACTGCTGTTACAGTTGAGGATTTTTTACATTTAGGTTACTTCCAAAACTGCCCTGCTTATTCTCAAATACACATCAAGCAAACAAACCAGGCCTAGAAATTACTTTGCACTGGTTTGTATCGGCACCAGTGTTCAGTTACGGCAACACAAAGCGATGGAGATTTTTCTACATTACAGGAAAACAACAAAAAAAGGAGACATGGAACCAGGCAATGGTGGTGCAGAGCTTAGGAGAACACCTGTTTGAAGCCAGAACTCCACAGAATTCCTTCATGGAAGCGACGTTATTTTGCAATATTATATGCACTGTTATGTATGCATATCCTGTATAATCTATTACCAGGAGCAGGGATGGAACTGTTCTTCCTATCAACCTCAAGGATGTGTTTTATTTATCTTCAGTTAGAATAAAGTAATTGAAAACATCTGAGAAGTGTTTTAACAGTAACACATAAATAATTACTGAGAGTTACAGATGGAAAGTGTAAATACACTATTTTTGAGCACTTCCTAGCGTTACCTGCCAGGAGGAGAGTCAGTTCTGACTGGCTTCCTCTGCAGAGCAAACACCCATAATTACAGCTGGGCTCACCCTCGTTTTGCAGTTCAGCTTTAGGGGCAACTGAGACAAAAGTACAGCATCTTTTGGGCTACGTTTGTCTCTAAACCAGTCTGTCAAGGACCCACCACCCAGGGCAGGTTCCTGAGATGCTGACCAACTCTCAAATAAGCAAGTGACAAAGAAAATCCACTTAATTTCTATGTAAACGCCTAACACCCACAGACTCAGTTGATGACTACAGGATCTATCATCCTCTTACACTCTCACATATTTGTTGCAAGAGGAAGGAAGAGAGAAGGACAACGTAGAGAGTGACTTATTCACTGACTCATAATGAAAGAAAGTAATTCTGGATTATCTTTCCCTCTTCCCCAATCCAGACTCCAGTTTGTGGTGCAGGATTTAAGCCACTTGTGTCTGGTTAAGCTAAGCACTGAACAACATATTTTTCTTTGCCTTGCCCTGGCTACAGCTCTGAGAAGAGCTGAAAAAAACCTTTTTCTGCCAAAGACATCAGACTATTTGGGAACCATTTCTTGACTTGACTTGAATCACTGAATAAATTGAACAAATACATGCTTAAATTTCAAGAATGCCATAATAATAATAGTTAAACTGCCTCCCATACAACACTGAGAAGGAAAGGGTATTAGCACTGACACCCACCATATACATGTTGGTGGCACACTCAGGTTGCCTCTCACACCCAAGAGGACTGCGATTAAGTTTATTTCTCCTTGTGATTCATGGAGAAACTTTTAATGCTGTCTTTCTGAACAATGTCTCAAACACTAAGCATTTGGTTTATGTAAGCAATAAAATTGGCAGCTCCATCCTATGCTTATTTGTGAGCTGTGCTCTCCACAAACAGTTAGGCATCCAACCAGAGTAATTTAGATTGAAGCAGACTTAGGCTTCAAGCTGCTTTAAGTATTTGGTGTTGAAAATCATCTTGTTTTACAGTGATACTGTCAAAATTCTTTCCCTTACCAAACATGTCAGCATTTAATTTACTAAGCAGTACTTGTCGCTTACAATAAAACTATCACATTTTTGATGCCATGCTCAGAGAAACAGCTGGATGTGCACACTGCCGAATTCATCAGTATTCACATGATGCTTCATGACACAAAGATGGACTAAAATTTTGATTCTTCCAAGAAAAGCGAAGTTTAATCGAGAAGTATATAATTATCCATACCAAAATGAGAATACTAGGACTCATTCAGGTTAATTTACCGATGTTTCATGGTTTTGTCTAAAAGATTGCAAAAAAATCAGCAATGTTAGAAACGGATCATGCGCGATTATTGTCCAGGTCCAAAATCTGTGACACCCCATAACTCAGCACCTGAAGTGACAAAACCACTGGTCAGCATTTGCAAATCTGGGAGCAGAACCACACTGATCGACTGCACTGTGCAAACCTGCCTTGACTTTCCCTAGTCCCAGTTTCCTGGCTGAAATAAACACATGGCTTCCCCACACAGCCAAAGGTCACAAAACATTAGAAACATGAAAACCTCAAATAGATGTAGAGCATGACCTAGATCTAGACGTAAATACTGAGAGGATTTAGATCACTGAGCCCTTCAGAAACTAAAATGGGTTTAAGTTAATGAAAATCCTTCCATCCTCTTCATACTGCCACAAGTCTATTCACATATGTTAAGAAATTCAGCTTATGCATAGCTTTCAGTTCTTAGTGTCCTGTGTTTGCCACAGACAGACACATCAATATGTTAACCTGAGAAAATATTAACAAGATACTTCCACTGTATTTTTACACCCACATTAAATTCTGAAATGAAAGACTGCAAAGCAGTCATTAAATGGATTTAAATCATACTGAAACTGTGCAACTGCGATTTTTCCATGGCCTGTTTATAACATAAAAAGCACTTATTGTGATATGGATCTGATAATCTCCATTCACCTGTTCTAATGGGAGCACGAGGTTAATAAAAGATGCAGATTTAAATAAGAAGTACCATAATTGGAACCTCATCTTTACATTTGCTCTCATACTATCAAATTCTGCAGAGAAAATGGCTGTCAGATTCCTGGGGCAAAATATATGAGGACTTCATATCACTGACTTTTATTGGATAATGAGGCTGCTGTCATACCTGGGTCTAGGCGACCATTTTATGTGTGCTCAAATTAAATTTACATTCTTTAACAAGCTCCTTGAAGCCCTGTTGACATTAGGTGTACTCTAATTATTGCTGGACTTTAAAGTTTTAAGTAATTGTGTTAGCTTGAATTCAAGTCAGATCGTTAAGGAACAGCTACAAGAGATGACAGGAAGAAAGGGGACTGCACTTCAAAATATTCACAGAGATGTCCTACAAGCAATATACTCTTCCATAGGTTTCTATGATTTCAAATTGCCTAAATATTAATAATTTTCAATGACAAGACAAAGATTTTAAATCGTCTCAGGATCTGCACCCACTATTCAATTCCGACCACAAGCTGAAGAAATCGTTTTAATGCCTCCCATCCCTTCCTCACAGACAAAATCCCCAAACTAAGAATCCCCAGTTCCACGTGCTTAAAAATTACATATTTACATATGCATATACAAACAAATATGCACATGCTCACTACTTGCTGGTCAGCAGTCCTAAAAAGTCAGGAGATGCACTGAAAGTCCTGGCACCTCCCAAGGTCTCGACAGCGGCTCTGTGTCCTTCTGATTTCAGATGAAGAGGCCTTGGGGTTGTAACAACTACACAAGGACCAACACAAGCATCTGATTCTAAGCAAACCTGCTTGCAAGCATATTGTGGGATTTTTAATTTTTTTTTTTTTTATGTTTTGCTGTTGATTTTATAAAAATAATTTTTAAAACCTCATTCATAGGCCATTTCCTATGTAATTTACCTGAGAGCATTTTTCAGCTAAATCATGAGTGCTCCTGTGGTTGTGGCTGCGATTCTGTAACGCTGCTGCAAACTGACTGATTGCAAGACACTGGAATGGAGGATTTTTATTTAAAGAAAGGTATGGAGAAGAAAAGAGGAACTGTTAAAGTAATGCCAATCACCAAACTTATGCCAATAAAGCAAATTCACAATTGAAGATGAAATGTAATTCCTTGTTTGTTGCATAGAATAATTATCTATGATTTTGTAATTGGGCACACTCATAGATGATACCAAATTCAAAAGCATTGTATAAAACCACCTCCACAAAGCAGACAAATGTTCTTTTACAGCTGTTCTTTTTGTTTCCTTTGGTGGAACAGGTTAGCCTGTTATGATTTTGGAGTGGTTAGAAACTGTTTCCTTACACACTCTTGTAGCCCAAGGACAAATGCATTCTGATGTGTAGTAAGTGCCATGTGTTTCTAACACAACCAATAAACTTTTATGCTAAAGTGCTTTACCATCACTAACAGATGATACCGATATTCTATGAATTCATGCATTTTACTTATGCTAGTACATATTCTTATGGATTTTTAAAAACTCAGACTCCGGTCTACATTTAGTTTTGTATGTAGGCAGTTATAATTGAGTGGTCAAATAGTTTTCTGAACTAAAACTAAGCTTACACCTAGATAAAATGAGTGAATCTTGGGTTTGTAACAGCAGAATCTCCATAGGAAGAGAGCCAAACCAGTAATTTATAAAACTCAACTCCATTTCAGTGACACTAAAATAACAGAAGGATTTATGAATAGTTTCTCTCCTTGTTACACCCAGATTACTGTGTCATCTGGGTAAGGCTGAAGACTTAAGAGTATTTCACCTAAACTAATAAAGCTATTTACTGAATCTGAACTAAGTGCTGAAGTTTACTTCTAATGAGTGTTGACTGATCTTGGCAAAGAAAGTGAATTAGAATACACAAAGCTGAGCCAGACAAGTCATCACTAGTCAGTGAGTCCCCCAGGACAGAATGAAGAAAAATTGTCTCTCAGCTTATTTTTTTTCTGAAGGATCACCACAAACGCTCATGTTGATAGCAGCACTATCTTGACATCCTTTCAGAGCTGTTCTTAGCACTGGCAATATCTTGCCCTGCTGAGAATATTTTTTTACAAGTTAAAAAATGAAGCCATTTTAACAGTTCATTCTGTTTTTATCTTCCCAAACACTTATAACACACTCATCACCCCCATGTTTGCAAGCCTGAGATTTGAGTGTTGTCACACAAAGGATTAGTGTGCAAATCCCTCAGGGCCTGGAGTGCTCCACGTCAAACTGGTTTCCAGTGCAGCAGCTCTGGGGTGGCAAAGGGCTCTGCTCCAAGGGGTGCTGGACCGGTGGTCTGAGCATCCAGCTGGGTTGACTCAGCTTTTCCCGACATCCTCAACAACTCAAGGCGCATCTCTGCCTCAGCCTCCAAACAGAACAGAAGCAGTGATATCTCTCTCAAAATCTGTGTCTAGAAAGCCTAAATAAAACCTCTGTCTCCATGAGCATTCTCAATAAAATTAAACTAAATATCACTAAAAGGTTCAAGGTGTTATCATGCCTAATTGCTTCTACCAAAAAGCAGTGCTGTAAGGATTTTATGAATGTCACCAGCACTGTCACTCTCATGAAATGAAAACAGGAAAAATAATCCCAACCTAACAAACATGAAGTATCCTGCAGTTGAAAGTTTTGCTGCTTTCACTCAGTTAAAGTTCACAAAGCTCACAAAGAACAGCAAGGCAGAGGGACAACGCTGTGAAGTTGTCACTTGATTTACAGTTTCATGTGTGCTTACATTTGTGCTGCTTTAATTTGGTTTTGGTAAATTTAACATCCACTGACCTCCCATAATTTTCTCCATAGTTTAGTTGTCTTTAAAATAAAGAAATTTCATCTACTGTGTAATAGAGAAGTGTTGCTAGAGCCAGATAAGTCAGGCCTTCTGTAAAACTTTTTAGGTGTGAAATCAGAATGAAAACAAGACAAACTCTTCCAAAACAATATTTAAAGGTTTAGTCTTATATTTCATTTGTGTAAGTTGCAAGCTCCAATGACATTTGGCTAAAAAAACAAACCAAAACAAAACCACAGAAAAAAACCCCAAAACCCCTCAAACCCAAACCCTCTATCTGGCAAAGACAGGTACTAGAGACAGAGGATTTGGAACACGACACTGCTGGGACCACATTATTCTACTGACCGTATCACCACACAGGAAGCTGGAACTCCAAAAAGGCTATTTTACAGACATCAAAAACATTCATAGCCTAATTATTATGATAATAATAATAATAATAATAAACCCCGTATCTCCCTTGAATTAAAAGTGCATCTGCTAGGCCTCTCTCTGCAAAGGACACAGCTCCTTTGCTCCCTGGAGATTTTCAGCTGAGCCATGTATTTGCTTGAATACTCATAAAAATAAGCAAGTATCACCTGCCATGAATCTTTTTAAAATGCATTGTGAGATGGTCCTGGTTCTCTCTAACCATGCTTTTTGTTACCCCTCTGTTTTCCAGATCAGGATCCAAGACCAAAAAATTTTGGCTAAAAATAAAAAAGTCCCTCAATGTTGGTGAAGTGTTGGAGAAGGTAATTAGCATGCCCTTTGCATGCGAGCTTCAGAGAACCTGGAAAAAGAAGAAGGAATTGGGTTTTCCTCTAATTGAAACCTAGTATCCAGATAAACTTGCATACATCTAACCTTTGTTCTCTCGCTACAAAGCTGCTCAATTACACGTGGAAAATGAGGCACAATAAAAGCCATGGCATCCATTCACACTGCAGGAATCCAGTTTAATTATTCCCACTAGCAGATATGAAGGATTTCCTAATGCAGACACTGGACTCTCGGAACACTGACATCAAGGACCTGCACTTCACAGGGATGAAGTATAAAAAGGGTTGCATTTTACACTCCGTTTAAGCACAGCATTTTTTGATGGTTCTGCTAGGGAATTGAAAAGACAAATATCTAAGTTTTCAGTAAAGTCCTTGCAGGTTTTCTAACATGACATATGAATATGCATCTCAGATTACAGCAAAATCTATCTGTTTCTGTAAACAGCCACAGAAACATAACTCAGTACACGCTGCATTCGTTCACTCATGGATCTGCCATGGAGATCCAAGGAGCTTTCTGCAGGCCTCAAGCATTTAAAGTGCTTTAAAGAGTGTTTTAAGCAAGACAGCAAATCGATCTGCTAATGGTGTCATCAACAAGTCAAAAGATCTTTATGGCATAAAATTCAGAACTGAAGGTTCAACCTAAGTCAAATTCTTATCTTTAAAGTCCCTTCCAACCCAGATCATCCTATGACTCTATGATTCATGGCAAACACTGAAGGAAATCTCTAAGTAGAGGAGTTTCATCCCTGCTTTCTGCCAGTGCTCCACGTTTGACCTTGCCCATGGGCACCTCTATGTCCCCTCTCATCAGCTGCTCTCACAGGACTCCTTTTCTGCTCTCAGGGTATTTCCAGTGTCTTCTCAGGTGAGCAAACAGAGGCAGTCTCCAAGGAGTGACTACAGGATGGTAACCTCAAGTACTGCAGAAATTCAAATTTGTTATTGTCTGTTATTTTAAAGTAAATAGATAAAAATAAATATGAGGGGAATAAGGTCCTGAATTTACAGACTGTCACACAAAGAGTCCCTCGAATCTTCTCAGAGTCTGTGGATTCCATGTGAAATCCCCTGAAGCAGTGACTGAGTGCCAAAGCACACATCTGTCATGAGCAAAAGCTTTTATTCCAGTGACAGAATGGGAAATAGATTTTAGGAAAGTATCTGTGTATTTTCATTAAAAGCATGTGTCATATGATCCTGGGAGGAAAAAGGATCATGATTAGGCTATATTAAAAAAAAAGTCACAAAGTTTAATTTCACAAGAAAATTGGGATTTACGCAGTCCTCCATTCTGTGCTAGCAATCCAAATATTCTCACTTGCACCAGAAATGGTTTGGTTGCAGATCACACTTACAAAAGTAAATTTATTCTCAGTGTGGTGAACAAAATACATGCATACGTAAATTTTATATATGCATATATATTTCTTCTTCCAAAACACTAGAGCTAATATGGGGTCTTTGTTGAGAACTATGTTCAAAGGTACACTTAAAACACAAAGGAACCTTTTAAATGTAACATTTTTAACTTGATATATAATTCAAAAAGATGTTGGATAAATGAAATGTTTTAGACAAATGTGGCAGATTCACCAGTTTAACTTCTGTACAGACACATATACACATCTCTGCCATACACACAGCTTAAAATTACTACCATGTGCCAAATAAACTTTTACAGATGTTCGGCAGCAGAGTTCAAAGGAACTGCATTGTGTCTTTCTTGACATATACCAGCCAAATGTACAAAAACAAAGAGATGTCAAGATATCAAATGAAGTGTCCATTTGCTGATGTTCAGATAAATGAGAGATGCAGGGCTGCTAATATTCTTTCTTTCCCATTACTTGAATTGCACTCAAATGATGCTCTGCAGTTATTTTGAGCTTCCATCATGAAGCATTCCAGCTAAGCTATGACATGTTTTAAAGGGACTTTTCCCTGTGGCTTTTTCTACAAAAAACTGGGTATTTCTACATCACAGTACATGTGTGAAATCCTCCTCTGAGAAACTTGTGTGTGCACACATAGAAACTGTCTCTCTCTCAGCATTGTATGTATTACTGAGGGAAAAACACACTCCTTTTGGGGTGGGGTCACTTCTTGAAATTTGATCACCAAAAAAATTAGGGTTTTTGCTTGGTAAGACCAGTAATATCCTAGAAAAGGTAAGCCTTAATAAGGCATCACCTCTGCTTTTATTTTTTATTGCTTTGAAGGCAATTACACTGCAAATTCACGTAATAAATTTAAAAATCTTCCAATTAAGCCTGTAACTGTGCATTAAGTTTAATTCGTCGTGTCCTGTTGACCACTCACATGTTCCATACTTGTGTTCCCATTAATGCATTTTCCCTAAGGCCATTTCAAACATTCCTACCTTTTGAACATTTCAACATCTCCAATTACTTTTTAAAAAGAATATTAAAAAAACCCCACAAAACTTTCCCCCTTCACCAGGAAATGTTTCCTTTCTTTCTCTTCACTCTGGATTTCCCACTTACCTCTCTATCCCTAAAACACCCCCATGCACACACTCCCAAATTACATTTCCCTGAGGTACAGGACAAGCAAGATTCAGTCTCAGAACACTGACAGGCTTAAAGTATAAAATTTCACAGCCTGTCAGGGCTGGAAAGAGAGGCTTTTTAGCATTTAGTGAGCTACAAATTCCCTTTCCAATAAGAAATATCCTTCTCCTACTCTGTGTTATTCACTCTCTCACTCTCTATACCCATGTACATATATATACATACACACACACAGGTATGCACTCAGTCTAATATATTTCTGTTTGTATATCTCAATCACAAGTAATTAGGCAACTTTTAAAGACTTCTACAATCTATTGCTTACAATTTTCCTTTATTTTCTAGTATCACACAGGTGGACTTGTTCCATTCGAGGGAAAAGATGAGAGAGAACACCAACGCAACCAAGAAATAATTCAAGGGAGTCTTCTGAAGCTAGATTTTTCTTTCTTGCAAGTTTTGTGGTATGTAGCAAATTCATGTCACATAAAAGATGTAACTTAATGGTTTTATTCTCCTTTCCTTAGGACGAACTGCAGAAGTAATTTACAGCTTTTACACCCAATACCATCCAAAGCTTTTGCCAATAAAAACCAGCAGTAACCCTTCATGCTTTCTTCCTCTCTTAAATCTAAAATTTCCTCTCCTAAAACAGAGACTACAGTTATTAATACTGAAAAAATGCCCTTTGCTTTTGTGGTTTTTTTTAAATTTTTTGACAATTCATTAGAAAACACAATTTTGTGTTAAATTAATGAAGTCAGATTCCTTGCAGATTTCTCTCTCACCACCAGTTACTCCAGCACCTAACAAGGTAGACTTCCACCAGTTAGGTCATTTCCAACATCTCTGTTCCTGGGTGCCTCACAAGGGCTGAACTCATGCATGCTACTTCCTCCAAAGTCTCTCGTTCTCCAGCTGTCTTTCCTAGGTGCCTGCATTTCAGGCAATTTGTAGGAACAGATTGTCTCAGAAACTAGGCCCTGTCTTCAGATTTGGCTGAAACTGGCCAGTGAAACTCTGTCGTTGTGGGAAACACTCGCATTCGTGGGGACGCACGTGTGCACGCACACCCATGCACACACAGTGTAATCACATAAAACTCATTTCCTTCGGAAACCAGGCTAAAAACGATTTAGCAACAGCAGATGTGAAGGCAGTTATGAAAAGCAGCTGCATGGGTTTTCCGTGAAACAAACAAACATAAGGTCAACACACATGCAGGTTCCTTTAACAAAGCTCAACTGGCAAGCCTTTGAAATATTTACATAAATATTTTAAATATCCTCTTTCTGTGGGGCAGAGGACATACATCTTGACATCAGATCATGTAAGGAATGTTTCTTATTTTCTCCGGGTCGAATTCTTACCAACTGAAGTCAACAGAAGCTTTAGCTTTGATTTTTAGATCTACAGTCAGGATTTCTTTCTCTGAGTATGTTGATATAATTTATCTGGGTGTGCTCATACCTCCCCTTCCTCTGACTGCACTTATACAAATAACGTTTTCATATATATTTCATGCAATGAATATATTTGAGCTATTCCAAAATCTATCGCTGACAAAATAAGTAAGAAAATCTTTGCAACAAAATGAATTAGAGCCCAGAGACATTTGGAAACAAGTATCTCCACAAAACAGCCCAATGGTTTCAACTAGGGAGAGGAGCTTTTCACTGCTTCTGACAATGGAACACAGTTTGGGCTCCCTTCTGAGAGCCATTTAGCAAATACTTTGTTACATCCAACTTCAAAAGCCATCTGGAAATTATACTGGGGCATGTGTCATCCTGGTAACACAAAAACAGAAAACTGTGAGGGATCCTGAGGGGCGACAGAATCCAGCCCTATTGTCTCCTCTTCCACTATGCAAGAGATGTTTAATCCAGACAAGTCCACAGCACACCCACCTTTTTTAGTCCACGGTTTTCTCATCTGCTTCAGAAAGCTCAAGAAGAAACCAAAGCAAGGCTCAAATTAACCACTCCCCTAAAGATATCTCATGCTCAAGAATCTGTGCCAAATATTAGTTTATCCTTGGTTTGACAATATTGGGTCCCAGTACGTCACAGGAGCTACGTTTCCTTTTCAAGTGTTCCTCAAGGAAAGCTTCCTGCACTGAACTTCCACACTTTGAATGTTTCACCTAACAACAGTACCACTTGCTGGATTTATACCACTTCCAGAGGTAAAAAGGGTTATCTTAATCTATGACAAATGCATGAGAAGATAAAAAATTGCAGCTACATTTTGTAATACTTTACTACTAAGGGCTCTGTTTTGCAATGTACTGACCCTTTCATAGGAGATGAGAGGGTTTGGGCTGTTACTTTTAGCTCTGTGACTGATCTCTTGATGAATGGAATACCTAGCCCCCTCTCCCAACTGGATCTAGAAATCATAACAATTTTTAAAAAATAAACAATCAGAATTTTAACAGCTACCTCAGTTATGGGCTGCTTTCCCAAATCTCCTTTTTGTACTAAGTGAGACTCAAATAAAACTCAAACCACCTCTGCAATGCAGATCTGGGTAAAAGTTAAAAGACACGAAGAGAGAAATGCACCCACTATTGAGTGCACTGTCAATCACATCTCCTCAGCCTACAACCTGAAAATAAAGACCATTATTAGGATTTACAGTGAAGCACAGATACCCTGCAATACCACAACTTCTCAATCTCAGAAAACAAATAGTCTAAGTCTAGTACAACCTTGGTGATTACCAGCCAGAGTTAACTGGGATCAGTTATCTAAACTGAACTATATTCAGCTCACTCTGAAGTTTCCAAACACTGCTTTGCTCTTTTAAAGAGAAAAAAGGGCCATGTACTTTTACTGGTCCAATTTCTGTTTGGTAGAACAGACAGTATTTTTCCAGATTTGAATGAATAAACCAGTTGTTGAGATGAGGCCTCTTAAACTGAGTGAAACTCTCTCAATGCTTGAAACACCACTCTCAGTTTTACTCCTTTTTCCCATTCTGTCACATTTGGTCTCTCACAAATGCTGGGGGCACAAGTGGATTATTATTAAGAATTTGAATAGTAAACATTTCTGAACAACACGTGAGATTTAAAGTACTTCAGGAGAGTCAGTAGAGATGACAATGCAGCAAGAGCTTTGCCTGGTAAAATGCACGCCACCTCCAAGGTGAGCACTTGCTGTTCCCTTTACTTAGGAAGGGGAGGGAAAGGCAAGTTCAAGTCACAAAATGAAGATACGAAATGCAAACAACAAAATTAACTCCATCTAGGATGACCTACTAACATTTTAATTGCATTTTCAGCAAAACACAACTCATAACTAATGAGGCCACCAAATTTGCAGAGACACGAGTAGAGTGCCCAGATTAGCTCTGAAGGCTTGTTTGCTGCCAGTGCTTATCTGATCTATTGGGAATATAATTAGAAGCCAGTAATCATGGAAGGAGGTCGATCTGAGAACTTGGTCTGCAGCGTGCATGCTTGAGAGATGTTATCAGTGCTCCCTGTCGAGAAATATTATTAGCACCCAATCTTTCTTAGTGTTTGGGATTAGAATTGTGTTCTAATGACATCTTCCTGCCTTTTCTTCCAATGCAAATTCTAGTTTTGTAAGCACATAACTATTTTTTTACTTTGCTAGAAGAATATACTTCTTTGCGTCCGTGACCATGTAAGATAAGGGAAAGAGTAACGTGATCTGACAGTCACCAAACACATTATTTCCCAGAAAGATATCCCCACCACACCTTGAAACATGTTAACATTATCTGGTGACTTTTGTCCCCCCAGATGTGTTCTGGATTCTTGGAATCAGGGTGTGGGTTTTTTTGGGACTGCTGTCAGAGCAATGAAAGGCTGCCTCCACTGCAGCACACAAACTGATACACAACTCCATGTACTGGAGAACAAAGCGAGAGCACAATGCCAGCAGCACCACTTTGACCTTGCAAGGCAGTTGCTTATCCCACTGAAAAGTTTAGCAATTTCTACAGTTTATTTGAAAGAAGAGGAAAAAAAAAAACCTGCCCCAAACTGTTTCAGTCGATTTCATTCTGTATACTCATGCATACAGAAAGTATTAAAAATTGTCCTAGTATATATTTCTCTGCAGTAAAACTCATACCAAATGGTTTTCTTGGTTATCAAAATGTTACTCCAGCCTCTATCTAAAGAAGAAGTAATGACCACACATTTTTCCTAGTTTAGAAAAGCAAAAGTAAAGCAAAACCTAAAACGAAGGAAAAGTTCTGCTTCCTTAAGTGAATCCTTCAGGTGAAGGAAATACAACTGATTTTTTTTAAAATTTATTTTTTTTTTACATCTGCCTCAGGATTGGCACATTCTGGAACAGCTTGCAAGTGCTTGGCTGCTTAGTTGACCAGACGGAAAAATTTACAAATAATAAAAAAAGAAGATACTAAAAAAATGTAATTAAAAAAACCTCTTTGGTTCTAGCAAAGGTTTTTCCCTCCTGGAAGCCTTCCCAATAGTTGTGAGTCCTGGTGCCTTTTTGTATGGACAGCTCAGATGTCTCTGGGCTAGCCCACCTCCTGCAGTCCTCTCAATTTCTTTGCTTCTTGGATCAAGTTCCCAAACTCTTACACTCCTGAGCATTCTCCCAACGCCCGCCTTTTGCATGGTTTCTGGGCTGATTCTGGCAGCGTTTTTTTCTCAGTTCCTTTCCAGCAATGAGTCAATCTGTGGTGCAGCACAAGTCTCGGCACAGCAGCTGCCTTCATCTTCCTCTCATTTTAACGAGCAAGACTCTCCTTAGCATCGCACACAAGGCCAAGCTTTAAAATGAGTTGTAGAGCTCAGCAGCAGCTTTGCTGCCTTTTGTCTGGAGTTCAGGATTCCTCCAAGGCTTGTTCCTTTTCTCGAGTAGTGTTCCAACACAGAGAGATTTTCTTTACCTTTCCAGCAAGTTTTCAGATGTAGGTGCCTACTCAGATGGGCAAAGCCAACAGCTGAGAAGATGTTTGCAGTTTGATAAGAAAATATGGCACAGCACACTTGAAAGATGGGTGGTTGCTTTAGATTTCATCTACCAAGAAAAAAGTACTCACCTGCACATGCACATTTCTCTCTCTGTGTTTTTTGTAACTCTAAAACTCAATGTGGCCATGGAATACTGAAATAAATCTAACTTTGTATCCTAATGAGCCCAATAGTTCAAATCTGGTTTCATTCTTCTGATTTGCATCTGCTCAACCTTAATGAATTTAAGGAAGCCAGGAATTCTTCCGTGAAACCCATGCTGTTAGTAGGATAGAGAAACTAGAGGAAAAATAACTTTATAGGAGGCAGAAAAGAAAATTTATTGTTGTACAGACAAGATACCTGACTTACAAATCCGGAAATATGCATATAAAATACTTTTGCTTGCTGCTGTTACAGAATGACCTCTTAAAGAAAAAAATCTTAAAGAAAGACCACCTAAAGGCAGTTCTTCCATATAATTTAGAACAAAACCCACACATCCCATCATTTTCCTGTGCCATCAAATATCCACTCACTTTGGAATTGAGCAACAGTCACAAAGCCACTACCGAAGCCCTGGGATAACAAGGAACATCACGCACCAAACTTCAAGGATGCAAGGAGCCCATTTATCTTGACGTGGAGCACAGGTGTCACTGGCACATGTCACCAGCTCAATGTGCTATTTTATGCTTTTTAAATATGGAAGATACCACTCCCACCATGAAGATAGAAACAAGTCTTCCTTTACAGTTCCTTACACAGCTTTTTCCTTTTTTGTGCATTACAATGCCACATATCCCATCAATCCTGCTTTCATGCCTTCCTTATTAAAATACCTTTTCCCGGATAAAATATTTTTTTAATTAGTCAATCTTTTCTGTTACCCTGAATTGTCCTATCACCAGAAGATGTGTATGAGATTAGGAGTTGAAGTGGAATCCAACATAGGATTCTGGCATTTGAAGGTTATTTGTCATATGGAGATTCGTGCCATATCAGCCATTTTATACATGGCTACAAGGGAAACATCTGCAAGGTCTAAGAGTGATAAGGAGTAACCTGCCCTGCTACTAAAAAAAGGAAGACTGCATTCTATTCAAAGGCTGCAGATAAGACTTAATGAACTGAGATTTCATAATGAAGAAATGATGGATAATGTAGACCTAATATATTCCACATTCACAAAAGCATCAAGAAAACATGTCAAAAAGAGAATCTTAAGCTCTTTCTTTTTTTTTTCTTCCCCTCAGAGGTATTTGCAGCCCTGAATAAAAATATGGCTAAGACAATTTTAAACAACTCTCAATATCAACTTTTCCAGAGATTCTATTTTTAAATTCTGATCTTGTGATTCCACTCCCTCTCCTACACATGCTTTTGCAAGTATTACTAAAACACGCTATTTTAAGCCACGATGGAGAATGCAGAGAGGGCACTGAAATATTAACTTTGCTGGCCATTTTCAAAGAGAAGAAGTAAAGCCACATAAATTTTAATAGTACTTTAGCTGGTCATTTCAGAAAGAAACAAAGCTAGTTGGTGGCATGGAAAAGAAGGATGGTATTAGAAGTTAAAGGAGGAGAAAACAGAAAAACCTTTTCACTGACAATAAACAACAAGCTTGACCTTTTGGAGGAGGGTTCTCGTTCCTAACACTGCATCTCAAATGAGCTGAAAAGGAGATCTTAGCAGCACGGAATGATTTATAAAATGGCAAATCCTGCAGCAGGAGAGAAGAGGGAGCCCAAATGACAATGGACAAAGGAATTAATCCCCATGACTGAGGGCAGTGTTTCGCTTCTAGTGAAGTCTGCAACCAAAGGCATTTGCATCTGCATCCCTGATTGAAGTCCTTTGCAATTCTGTTTAGCAGAGGCCTCGCTTTGCATCTCCACTGGAATGAAATGAAACCCATATATTGCTAAGTAAGTTCCTGACACTTCATCTGGCTACAGCCAGTACTACATAGGCTGGTTTTAGTTTCGGAGGTATTGAGACATGTGAGTTTCAAAGCCAGCAGAAATCTGGGAAACAAACAGAACTTCCATTCCTGATCAAGCCCGTCGCACCACAGCCCTTCAAAATACTTGCAGCCTTGTCAACAGTTTTCCTTTCAAAATATATTGCTGAATCCAAAAGTTAATCTAAAACATTTTAGTTGGCCGGGAACTGCTACTTCTCAACCCAACCCTAATTGTGCCAACATTTCTTTTTTTTTTTTCCTTGCCTCAGTAACTTCGAGTTGTATTCTTGAAAAGATTGTTAAAATATGTTACAAGACTTGTCCTTCACAGCAGTGACATCAGAGTGGTAAGCAAAGAGGCTTTCATCATGTAACAACTCTTAGCTGCCAGCTTGCTTTACTGCATAGTAGCGAATAAAATGGGATCACCACGTGTTGTACAAGTATAATTGGCTGAAGTGATCAATATGATTGGCTTCCACTCGTGCGGTTTTCGTAGCCACACAAATCAGTTTGCATTTGCCTAATCTCTCAGTCGGCGTTAAGTAACCGAACGTGTAATTTGGGATTGGCATTTAAAAAAAAACATTAAAACCAATTAAGGGCAATAAATGCTCCTAGGAATGCCAAAGGAAAAGCTTGGTACCAAGATTTCTAAATTAGACATTAAAGACAATAAAAAAAATTTAAAAAAACAAGGAAAAAACCTTATGTAAGCAAACATATCTGGTGAAAAAATTATTCTGTAAAATGCATTGGAAAAGTTACTTTGTTTTGTAACTACTTTCATAATTCAGCTCTTATGCTACCCGTAATGCTCCCAGGTCTGTGTAGGACAAAGGGAACTCTGCATCCAAAAAAGTGATACATATGGTTTTAATTGCTTTTCGCAGGAAAGTCAGGGTCCAATGTAAAGAAAAGTTATTCCAAACTCCAGCTTGCAAACCAGGTTTTCATGTGAAAATTTCCAGTAAAAAAGCAGCAACAGATGTAGCTGGGGCCATAAACTGGCTTGGGACAATTTTTTTCAGTCTGTCCACTCCCAGTCAACTACCAACCACTTCTGCCTCATCAACACTGGTTTTACTTAGTGCAGTCAAGGCTTCCCTCACAAAATCTCTTCCCAGAAAGAATCAGCTGTACTTCCAGCAATGTCCAATACCTTCCCTTCCCTTCAGTTCTCTCTTTTAAAAGTCGTATGTGCCTGATTCTGTCTGAAATCATTCAGTCCTGAAATCATCAATTTGATATATAGTATCATTTTAAAAAAAGGAGGTGAAATACAGAAAGCTACTGCACAGCAATGAAGCTGTCTCTTCTGACACTAAGCAGAGCAAAAGAAATCAACTTTGAACATCTAGAAAATGTAACCAGCGTTTTCCTAATTTGATTCCTTGGTCTTGGCTACAGTCAGGGCATTAGGCAGTGAGTAAACCTTCACTTACAAAATTGTATGCAATTACACAGTACAGCTTTAATGCCCTCAAAATAAATTATACCTTTTTAAAAAATAAATTAATCCAAGAATTTCCATAAGCGAGGAGTGTCTGCTGTTATGTCCTCTACTCTTCCAACTACCTGTAATGTGTTTAATTCTGCAAGGGAACAACTCTTCTGTGAGGGGAAAGCAGAGGAATGTAGACTATGCAAAGCTAAATGTCGGGGCCAATGTAAAGGTTAGCAGAGGATATGGGAAGAAATATTTCAAACTTCAAGAAAGAAGAAAGATGATGTGAGAGATAATGAAGATATTAGCATAGAAACAAAAAGGTAAATATCTTATTATGAGTGAAAGATACGCTTTCTTAGGTCTAATAAATAAATAGACTAAGCACACCAGAATGAAATAAAAATAATAAAATATGAATAATAAAAATAGCAATAAACAAACCTGCTTAGCTTGTTGAAATGTTACAAAGCACTGACAACTAAATTTATAGAAGATAGTTCCTATTTGGTAAAAATTTTCCATCAAACTATAAATATAAATATTTTGTTTGTCATGATTCACAGAAGGTCTGAATTGTTAGCATCTGCGATGGATACAGAATAAGCAACTACAGCACAAGAATTCAGTTAAAACAATAATACATTTTGTGGTTGCAAGCAGCCACTACAAAATGGCATCTGAATGAACTCCCTCCAGAACAAATCTTGTATTTTCAATAAAAGTATGGATGTGATGGTTAAAGTATGGAGTGAAGGAAACATTTTCTATAAAGGTGCATTCATTCAGGCTTTTGTTTTTCTGTGATTGGAGTCTTTAACTGTTCCATACATAGGGATGGGATCATACATTTTTCAGGTACTTTTTATCTATTTTTCTGACATATTATTAAATATGTTCAGCATTTAGACTTTCAAAACAACATTCCATTTATAACCAAGGAATTAAAAAAAACAAACAAACAAAAAAAAAAAAAACCCAAACAAATAAACTAAAGCCCAAAGAAAAGAAAACCAAACAGAAATGAAAACACTGTAAATGCTGACTTAATGTGCAACCTCCTGAAAATGTATAAAAGAGGTTTATTTTAACCTATAGTCAACTTAATGTAATTTAGGTATTTTGCATTTTATGAAAGAGCATTTACCAGTAACATCCAAGTGAACTGGAGGATATGAAATTTCCTGAAAAGCAATGAATGGCTTTCCTTTCCTGCATAACCTTACTACAGCACTCTGTAGGCCCTTGGCTCAGCACGAGAGAGCTTTTCACAGGACAACACCTGAACAGACCCTTTAGTTCAATGATGCTTTTTCTGTGATCAATATTTTTGGTAGTCATCTCAATAACAAAAAACCAGAGTTTTTCAATTTGAAACTGAACTCAGGGAGTATTTTATGTGAGAAGATAGCCCAGAATTGATCTAATGAGCTGTGCAGCCTAGCAAGCTGAATCAATGGCAGTGAAACATTTATGGACAATCTGAGAACCAGTTTTTGCCATTCTTCTTACGCAAGTTTGCGCTCTGTTCTCTTAAGTCTTAGAATAAAAAAGCAAGGAAAGAAAGGAACAGACAAAATTCCCAAGGCTTTCAGATACTTTTTCACGTTAACATTTCTAGTTCTTTGAGGGCCGTTCACAATCTATGTATAATTCTTCCACAATTCAATGACTTTAAATATATGAATCCTACCTATGACTACATCTTCAATCTGAGAGAAAAAAGTCTAAGTTGCCAATACTTACATAGTTGTTAACTATGTATTTTCAGTTGGTTTTAAAGCACAGGTAATCAAATTAATAGATGTTGGCATGAAAAAAAAAAACCACAAAGGAGTCTAACACAGCCATCTTTTAGGTTGTTCAAGAAACATTCCTAATAAATTTAACACACTTTTAAAGGAAATTCCTGGATGTAACTGGTGATACCCAGCTCTCTGGAGACTGCAGAAACGTGTATCCTCTTGAGCATTAATTTGGCTTGAGGTTGGAAATATCAACAGTTTATGGACTAAAGTACAAGAACAAGAAAAAAGAAATCTTGTTTATAAGAACACAGCAGCCATCAGACATTTGTTAATGTTCTATTAAGGGTTCCCAAAGTTCATTAAAAAGCATATAAGCCTTTCTGTTGCCTTTTGGAGAAAAGGCATGTCGCCTCTGTACATGATGACAAGGATGTACTGGAAAGGCTTTTTCTTATCTACAAATTCTTCCAAGAAGAACTGCAGCATTGCCTCCCTCATGCTCTCAGAGAGAGGTTGTTTATTAATTGACCAATGGGACTTGCATAACAACTGATAACGCTAAAAAACTTTTGCAATACATCCCTGTTACTTTCATTTTCCGTGCCTCTGTTTCTCCTTTCTGTCTGTCTCTGCAGCAACACTTAAATGTCCATTCTCCTAGCAGGCAAGTGTCACACAGGAATAAACCTTGGAGCTGAAAATAAAATAGGTGCATAGGCAAGTGTCTTATACTTGTGCTGTACTGTCACCAGGGCCGAACATATAAAATTACATAATTATTTTATGTCACGTGAGCTCGACAACAGTCCCACATCACCTGGTGGTTTAATATTTACAGTGCTCATCTAGAGGATTTCTTGGGACAAACAGCAGTAGAAGCCAAAGATACTTTTATAGCAAGAAGCTCTGCAGGGTCTAAATTTGAGGAAGAGAACTAGGCTATCTTCTGTCCATGGGAGTCTCTACTGATTGCCAGGGAAAATAGGCAAACAAGAAATCTTGCTCCAATACCTGCACATTTCATTTTAAGACAATTCTTCAACTCTGTGCTTCTTATTTTATCTGAATACAGGCATTTTCTTTAATCTGAGATGAAAATAAATACCTGAAAAGAAAAAAATAATGTCCTATGGTCTAGAGAAATGTCCAAAAGACTTGACCTTCACCTGAGTGAAAGGCTTAGGTTAAAGAACCTCTATGCAACAAGCCAAGTGTACAAATACATACATTTTCAACACTTCCTTTTATACAAATCAAATTTCTAAACATCTGAAACACGTGTAACTTCACCATGTGCAATCTTCTGATGTGAATAATCCTAAAGTCAGCATTATGCCTGAGAAATTCTCTGAAACCCACTCTTAATAAAAGCCATGAACTGAAGTATACTAAGAAAGCGCTTAATTTCTCTTGTAAATGATCGACCAAACAATTTATCAAACAAAGGAACAGAAGCAGTTCAGATAATTACCACCAAAATAATTATGAAACATTGGTGTTACTATGGGGCAATAACAGAGTGGCTGAAATGATGACAAATTTGCATTTGTTCAACTGAAATAAATAATTTAAAATCCTGACTCTGCTGCTGTGAACTCTTGGTTGTGGCATCTGGCTACTTTCTGTAAGTAAGTTTCAGGACATCTGTGGGGTGACCACTGCCCAATTTTTTGCTTTCTGCTAAAAAGGAACTGCTTTCTTTTTTTCTTTCAACAAAGCTTTTTCTGTGCCCATTTATTCACAATGATTTTATATTACAACTATATGATTTACTTGCAGAGCTTATTTCAATTATCTAAACATGATTTTTTTCCCTCTAACTTCTGAAACCCACAGTCCTCATTACTACATGTACATCAACATTAAAGAATTTACTTTATCTTTTGTTATAAAACAAAAAATTCTGCAATTCTGTCTTTATTGGTTTTTGTTTTCTTTCTTTTTAGTTAACACTCAGGATTCTAGTAGTATCTTTTTTTCTTTCCCTAATTTTCTTTCCTATCTGAAAAACCTAATAGTATAGCATTTCTCTATTTCTCATCTGGCTGCAACAAAATACAGTGGGAAATATTTGGCTTTATAGCTTCATAATTAAGATAAGTGAAGCTGAATAAAGAATTGGTCCTAGAAAACTAAAGAAAACCAAAGAAAGATTTGTAATTAGTACGGGCTCATAAAGATGCTACAGAGAAAAAGTACATTTTTGTACGTTATAAAACATTCTTCTAAGGCCAATGCAAATTAATATTTACAAATTGTTCTGAATCTTTTTTTCTAAGTATACAATAGTTCACTTGTTAACACTGACATATTTATCTGGCCTCTCCCAGTTGTAGGAAAAAATTATGTCAATTTTCCCTCAGACTGCCTTCCTATTCTGTCACACACATTATTTCATGAAACATGAATCCAAATGTTCTGTTTCTTTTCAATTTCCTTTCACCACAAATTCCAGAGTCCCCCTCTTCATGGCTTTTAGTAACAATTCAGCCTTTCTAGTCTAATGGCAAAAACTCAATACTGCTGTCTTTAATCAGGCTACTTTTCACTTCAATGTCTTCAATACCGAAGATTCAACCCTTTGTTAGAACTACTTTTTTTCCAGGTCAGATGTTATGTCTGTGATTCCACATTAAGGGCCTATTCTCATAACAAACAGCAAGCCTTGACAAGATGTCTGAAAAACACAGACACAGGAAGAAAATAAAGTAATAGACTTTATTAGAGAACATCTTTTAAAAGTTTCAATAATCAAGTAGTCAGGCACTTCTAAAAGACTCAGGTGATTTTGTACCTGGATATTACAATTATAGTTCATGCAAAGCTAACCCATATTACTTGGGAAAAGATAAAAGAAAAAGAAAGTGATGTTTAACTAATTAGAGGGAGTAGAGTATGTTTGTCTCTTTTCTTTCCAAATCAAAGATCCATCGGTTAGTTGGTTCAAACCAGCTATGACCACAAGTTCATGTCAGACTCGTGACAGCTGAATAGATGAAGGTCCAAAGAAGCTGCATTCAAATTATGATCACAAAACTGACATGATCCTGATGCTTTCTATCCTAATGAGCTCACTCATAGAAGATGTGGCAGACTGTACCAATAAGGGGACACCATTTACTCATGCGCTGAGGACAAAAACAAGTACGCGGATTTTCTTATTTCACGAGCTGCAGCTTTCGAATGGCTCATCCTGTGGGCAACATGCTGCAAACTGCAACCTCAGTGCGACCACAGGAGCCACAGCACGCAGGCAAACCCCTCTGACAGTAAAGAGCAGAAAATCACTTGATGAGAAGAAATAGCTGCCTCTCACACACTGCAGAAAGGCAAGTCCCCAGCCTGTGACAGAGTTTGATATAGGCTGGGTAGGCAGCTCTTACTGTCTAACTCATCCACCAGCATCCTTGACTGGGAAGAACGACCTCCCTTGATCATCCATGTCTCCTGATCCCAAGGAATGAAATACTCCACAGAAATATCATATACCTCCAGAAAGTCCACACATGAATAGAACATAGTAGCAGCCAGTATGTAGACGTAAAAAAGCCTATACTACAAATTGAAAATAGCCTAAGTATCTGACCTCAGGATAGCTCAACATAAAATAGGGACACTGTCTGTTCCATTGGATTGTGTACATTCTGGGACTCTGCTCCAGAAGAAACAGATGTTTGGTATTAATACAGATACATTAAGCTCAAAATTGGTTACATAATGAACAGCAGTGCTGATTCAGATGTGTTTATAAACACAGAGGTTATGCTGAAAGATACACGGGCATTTAGAAATGCTATGTGTATTTGTGTATGATTTTCTGCATGTAAACTGGCCTCAAGTGTTATGCTTTCATTAATCCCTGTAAGTCAGACTTTCAAAACTAAGGATATTTTACAGTAACAGCAAAAGGTTTACCTACGGAAAATATTTGTCTCTTTAAAACTGGGGATTCAGCTCAGACATCCTTCCTTCTGCAATACCACGCCTTTCTAAGGACACAGGTGGTAGGAACAGATTTGCTTCAACAGTGTCAATACCAGCAGAAGATTAGAAAAATCATGATAAATATGGCTCTTCAGCATGCAAAATGTGTAGCACCTTACAGAGCCACTAGCAAACAAAAACACAGTTTGTGTCTTAAATGGGTAGGACTTCATACTGGCTGGAAACCAGCTAAACTCTTCTGGGTTTTATCTAACCAGGTAGCCTGGAAATCTGTTCATATCAGACTATTACTTCATAAGCAGTATGTTTTAAAACTACAGCACATTAGGCAACAGAAATATTCACCACACTCAAGGCCCCAAGGGATCGTGAGGCAAAACAAGAACACAGCTGAAAAGATTTCAGGATAACTCACCAAGGAGAACTACACACCAGTTTCTTAAGGGGGCACACACATTACACCTCTCAGTCATTGGTGCACCTCTCAGTGCATACAGACTTGATTTTCGGTGGCCCAAAAGTCTTGCCCTACGATGGCAATTGGATGCTTTAGCATTGAGTTGTAAAATCAGGTATATGATCCTAATGCACAACCATAGCTCCTTTTTGTGCATTGATCATTATTGGCCCAGTTAATTTGTTTATATAGTTGTCGTTTTGGAACTACAACTATAAGCAAAGTTGAATGGTTCCACTTTACTACGTTCTCCAATGCCAAAGATATTTTCATATATTTAAAGCAAAGGAAGAAAAAATAAATATGGAACTCTGGAAGCTGTCTTGGACTGAAAAGAACTCCTGAGGTCACTGCTATATTAGAAACATGACTCTCATGAGTCAAAGAATTAAGGCAAATTAAGTGACACACTGTGACCAGGTTATTGTACTTAGATCTGATCCTAAGGATGACAGAGAAAAAAAAATTTGAAATGCTAGCATCAATAACCTTGAAGACAGTTATTAAAAGGTATAGAATTTGTACAGAATTATATAAGAAGGCTCTAATGGAATATACCATGATTCCCTATTTCCTATTAAAAGAGTAAAGAGATATTTGAAAACACCAAGCACCTTCTGTTGCAATGTTTAAGCAGATTCTCACGTTTCCAATCCCCTGTTAGAAATTAAAGTGCCAAAGTTCCTGGTAAATCTTAATGAGACCATGCAATTGAATTCATCTCCAGGTGAACAAATGGGAAGGAAATATTCATCTCACAGTGAACAAATGGGAACAGAAAGGAAGGGAAATATTATGCTAGGAGTGCTATTCAGTTCTTAGAGCTTCCCAGAAGACTGATGTCTGAGCACTGCAGTTAGAGCCAAGAAGGATTTTCACAATATACACCCAGGGGGTGCAAAACTCACTGTGTGTGATTGGACAAGTGCATTGCCCTGATCTTCCTTGTCACATTATGGCTAAGAAAACAGTTTTGTATGTTTTCTGCAGACAGAAAGATCTGAAGCACATATGATCCAACATGTCCACAGCCACAGAAATTGTTGATGAACAGGGAAGTCAGGACAACAAAGCATCAGATGAGCCTTCCAACTCTTCTGCTTTAGAGACCATGGAAGAATTGCTCAGCACTCACAGAGAATCAAGTCTGGAGAGCACCCGCTGTGCTATTTTAATTCCTTTTACTTTAAGTTTTGTACTATCCTTATCTGGAGCTAAACTAGAAGTAAAAGTGATGACTGCAAAAAGGATCTTTCAATCTGTTAAGGATTGAATTAAGCACTCTATTTGGAACAAGACTGAACAGAGTTTTTCACAGGGTGAAGTGCCATGTTCTGTTGATCATACAAACCCAAACCCAACTAAAATTTCACCCAGAGTTTTCAGCATATTCAGCCACGACAAGTTTCAAGGCAGGCTTGTTCCACAGAACCTGTTTTGTCTCTCTAGCTCCCTGGCATCATATGAACATACATCTGGTGCACTGAGATCTGTGCACTAAGAGTCTCAAAACTGTACATTGTCTAACAGGTATGGACAGAGGCAGGGGTTTCCTATTTAACTTGATCCAGAAAGCTACAACCTCACCTTATTTACATGTGCACAGCTTAACTGAAATCAGTGCAGCTCCCTCTGTTTGCTCAGGCTAAGAACAGGGGCTAAGATTTATACTATAATAAGCCTCCAAGTGCCTCACCTCAGCTGTGCAAACCCACTTTTCCCAGATACATTGATCACTGATTCCTTTTTGAAGTGTTAGCCTGTGCCTACACAAATGACCCCATTCTGCTTCCTTGCTTTTCCTCAGATTTTGCTGCTAGCAATCCCAAAACTCCCTCCCTCTCATGTTTCTGGTACCAGGAATCCCAGATCCACCCCATAAAACCCGACCCATGTCAAAGACCAACTCTGAGTGTTCTGACTTGGCTTTAAGCCAGTAAGATTATTTTGCAGGAAACAGACGAAACTGGAACATATTTTCTATTTACACTGATAAAGTCAGTCAAGCTGGAATACATTAAAGAATTTGCTGGTGCTAATAAATTAAATTTTCTAGTATCTGCATCACCTGAATGGAAGGAACAGAATTTCTCAATTATAATGGTTTTATCTGTAGACCTGTTTCTTTCAGATTTTATGACCAAAACGATGGGACGTCTTCAACCCTGCTTGATGCTGTACAGCTCAAAATCAAGCCTATGCTCTTCTGCGGCTTGGAGTGAAACTGCACTCAAATTTAAATTATCTAGGATAAGAAGTATTTGCTAGTATACTTGTCAGCATTGTTCTGTTTACAGCAAGAGTGAAAGTAAGGGGTTTTTTTCAGTAATTAATTCATATTTACAGATGCTGAGTTTTAATTTTCATATACATTATTAGAAAAAGCGAAATGCGATACATGTAATAGAAGATTTGATTTTCTAAGAAATAAACGATAGTCCTTAAAAAAAAGATGGAGCTACTGAGACAAAATGTAGTAATTCTTTGTAAGTTATTTTAGACATGCTACTGAATAAAGATTTTTTAATTTTCCAGCTTAATTTCTAACTTTTCTCTCTACCTGTATAGCTAAAAGTAACTTAAAATATTGGAAGACATACACTAGTAAAAAAAAAGAAGGCAGGAAAAAGAAAAGCCAAGAAAATACTAGTAAGCAGTAAAGCCCCAAATACTCAAACTTTGGAAACTATAAACAAGTAAAGTATATTCACTGTTCTAAGAATAAGTACTTAGGGCCTACAAATATCAATAATTTCAACCAGCAGGACTAGCAAACCAATCTGTTATATTTTTGTGATGGTGTTAGTGGTCTCTGTTGTGATGATATCTTAGATTTTCATTTCCAACTTAATAGCTGAACTCGATTTTATTAAATACTTGCATTATATGTTTTCTTTTTTATGACTTTTTGGCTTACAAAGAATAAAAAGAAGTGCTTTAAGGTCCCTAGTGACCTGGTTTTAGTACGTTGCTATTTCCAACTGGTTTGGTTGTGGGTTTGATTTGTTGGGTTCATTGTTGGGTGTTTTTTTTTGTTGGAAACAATGATCTAAACATAAAATCTCTATTGCGAGCATGCAGATGACAGAGAGCTTAGTAAGTACATAAATAATTAAAGAGTTAAAGCAACTTGGCTACTGCTACAACATAACCCACCAGGTTAAACAACTGCAACTCAGCAAAATTTATTTTATACTGAGAAATAAAAAAATAACACTTTTGAGATTAAAATATAACCCACGTAATAAGAGAATAAAAAACTAAAGCTTGGAAAGTCTTTACAGAGCACAACTAAAACAATATAGACTGCGAGCCCCCAAATAAACTACTGCTGGACGGGGAAGAAGCCCAGCCACAGCGGCGTGGCTCCAAGCCAGAGCCAGACTAACCTTGGCACAGAAGGCTGGGAGAGACAATCTGGTCACCAGCAAGTGAGACTAATCTAACATTACACCACCGCTGTAAAAGGGTTACAAACGTCTCCACTTCTGGCCAGGAGGCAGCTGCAGCGCTCCTCGTGGGGACTTGGATCAGCTCGGCGATTCCGATGGAGACAAGGGCGGTTTTATTTTTTTTCCCTGGTAGATTTGGTCAGACGAGCAGACTTGATTCACCATGAGAGTGCAAAGAGCCAAGGCAGCGGGAGAAATGGGAACGCCTGCCTGCGGCTGAGGCAAGAACAGCCCGTTCCCTTCAGCAGCAGCACGGGCTCTGAGCAGCTTCTAAGCCAATAAATAGCTCCACTGCTTCCAGAACCACATCAAGACAAACACGCCGTGCCGCAGTGCTCGGAGACCACTGCCATAGCGTGTGTTTCTGATGGAAAAGTGGGACCAAAAACCGAAGAGGAACAAAAGAAAAGGTGCAGCAATATAGCAGTCACTGGTTGTACACAAAGAGAAACTGCAAATACAAGTGGAACACTGGCTACACCTTTGCACGGTGGTAGAAGGCAACCCACCAGTTCTGGCTCCCTGAACTCCAGCCAGAGAGGCAGTCCTCACATTGAAGTCTTAAGAGAGAATCTATTTTCCCAGGCTAAACTTAGGACTTTAAGGAAATCCCATTTGATTCCCAGCAAATCTATGTAAGTGATCATACACATTCTGGTCTAATTGACAAAATTTTTCACATTTTATTATTCTTTTTAATTTCCGTGAGGTGGAAAGAAGGAATTAAAGATAAAACCTTAATTCCTTTATAATTTTACATATTGGTCACCAAGTATTGAAGAAACACCGTTCCTAGATAGCTGCCTGTGTGCGTTGCCTGCCCATGGGGAGCCACGGTGATCCCCCCACGTATAATCGGATGGGATGCATACCACAGGTCTGACTGACGGCAAGGGAGGGAGGAAACAAATCATCTCCCCTTCCAGCATGCATGATGGCACACCTGCTGAGATCATCCTAGCACACTAATCACCTGGCACAGACCTCGAAAACTGCTCATGTTCTACTCTCTGCTGTCTTCAGCTGCTGTAAAAAAAATAATTTTATTTCTATAAAGTTGCCAGTCTTAGCATGCAGAGATGGGTGAAATTTCACTGGGTGAAATTTAACAGATGTGACATGCAAGGTCCCAATGAGACTGAATGGTTTATTGATCCTTTCCAGTCTTAAACATTATGAAAGCCAGACCCTGTGTGCATGGCAGACAGATTTGAATCATGATGAATCCCCAGGTGAAAACAACAATTGTGGCTAATGACAACGGGGGGGTGGAGGTGGGGAGGAAAAAAAAAAATCAATGCAATATAAAATAATTTCCACTTTAAGTAATTTCATTTGCCTGAGCATGCAGCCAGATGGATCCCATGGACTTTGAGAAGCTCTTTGCTGCCTGTACACTTAGAGGAGTACATGGAGATATGTGTGCCATCAGGGGGAATTCATAAACCAACCTCGCTTCCTCTAATGACACTCATCAAATTAAAATAGCTGAGTCACAGCCAGCGGCACAGGGGACAGCAAAAGACCGAATATATGCCAGTTTGGTTTGGTTCAACTTGCACAAATTAGGGGGAAAAAAAAATTAAACCAAAAAAGGACAGTTTCCATAAACATTTTCCTTGCTCCTGTTTTGACATCACGCAGCCCATGGGCTGCTCTTGCTGCATTTGTACAGTACTGAGCACAACAACGTCCTGGCCATACAGAAACCCCCAAGGCCTGCTGTAATATATGTAATGAGTGGTAATGCAGTCTCCTGCTGCTTCCTGAGTCTCGAGCTGCTACGCTGACCTTCTTCTCTTGATACTGCACATGTCAGCTGGCTCCATTTGCTTCTGGAATTAGCATTAAAATGGCAATCCTTAGAGATTATGCTACAGCCACAGCAATGACAATGGAGATTTTAAAATATTTTCTAGGGGGTTTCATTGCATATTTAAAAAATACAACACTTTTCCTATGAACATAGGAAGCAAAGCTAAAACTCACTGTTTTCTTTAAAAATAATAAAAGATTACTTTTAGAAATTTGTGTCAGGAGATATATTTCTTCATCTCCACCTCTCTTGTTGCCGAGACAGCCTGTGGATGTATTTCTCAGAGCAATGCCATTAACGAGATTTTATTGCAAGTTTATCTTAATTAAAAGAATGGATGTTTCTTCCTTTCTAAAATAACTGCAACAGACATGAAAATTCCTGCAATCTTTCATCAGATACTAAAATAAAAGACAGACTAGATTAGTTTAAAAATCTGATCAGTACTTCTAAGATAGGTGGAAGGCAGATAATACTTGATAAACAATAATTTTCAGGCACTGAAGTGATTGGCAAATGAAATTTTTTCATGGGCATTGCATCTTGGAGGATTCCTGTCTTGCTATATGTCAAAGTTGTTATATATTAAATCTAATTCTTTCTATTGCACTAAAATGCATTTCCTACATTTGTACCGCCTGCCCTTTACCTGAAACTCAGTAGGAAATATTGTCACAACAGATTTATAAGACCATATAAAAGTTCGAGGAGAAATAAGATTAAGAAATAGCACACAACAAAGCCCGTAAAATAAAACCTTTTTTGTTCTAAAATGAACCTTAAAACTCTGAAATCAATCTTAATCTGTATGTTTATATTTCTTTTTTCTTGTGAATATATATATTTGGATTCTTTTTCATATATTCATGATGTACGGAAAACAAAAGCAAACACACTGAATTTGCACCACAAGATATTAACAATTTAAAGAAATACAGTGATGCAGTTAAGTACTGCACTTATTGAATTGTTTTAACATCATCATCATCATTATGTTTGCAGCATGTCAAACCTAAACCGCTATTTCCTAGTGAAGTATCAGAAAATATGAAGATTTCTAGTTAAAAAAAAAAAGTATATAATCTAGCAAACAGGAAGATAAAGTCCAGTTGCTGAAAGTTGTAGCTGGACAAATTCAGTCCAGAAAATAGAGAACACTCCACAGTCAAGGAATGTAGTAGACTCTCCCTCATTTTAAATCTTTTAATTAAGACTGGATGTCTGTCTTTAAGATATGCCCTAGCTCAACCACAAATTGCAGGTTGGATGTTGAAATTACTGAGTGACATTCTAAAGCCTGTGTTATTCAGGAGGTCCATTTCTGGTCTACATTTCCACTGAGATGAAAGGCACTCTCAAACTAAGTAGCACTTAATTTGATTTCTGTGAATTTTGAAGTCAATGCATGTTCTCAGGGGTCAGAGGGAGAGAAAGGATGCAGGCACACAAACTGCGGTCTCTTTCTCCTAAACGAACAGGGCATTTTACCTTTCCTTAATGACAACACTGTTCTGTTTGTAGTAGCAGTAGTAGCAGTAGCAGTAGTAGTAGTACCTATGCTTTAGGAAACACGTCGGTTCATGAGAAAAACTCATTTAAAGCATTTTAAAAATGGGAATAGATGTTACTTATCTGATTTGTCATCGTGTCATTCAGGCACCGCCTCAGCTAACTACTCTACCATCCCGTGGAACAGCTTAGAGCAATATTCCTGCTTTAAAGACCGTGGGATTACCACTTTAAATACTTACTTGTAGGTATGCATATCCTTTTCTATTAACAGAAAATAGAATTAAACTGGATTTCCAATAAATGCACGCAAGATACAAAGATTATGATCTCTTTCTACACAGTGCTGAGTGTGTTACGGAGAGAACATTCCACACAATAGCTCAAAAGTACTCAACGCACTGATGAGAATTTGAGGGCAAAAACAAAAATGGATTTAAAGACTTAAGAGGCACCATTATGAAGAAGTATGCATATACACATCTCCCTTCTCCTTCGCTAAGACAGCAAGAAATGGAACTACCATGAAAACTCTCTGGGTGTCAAGGGCAGAAAGGAGAGGGTTTGCTTAGACTGCACGAGTCCAGTAGCCTCATTCACAGCCACAGACACGCTGAGCTTTGAACTTTAGGCCGAGGCTCACAAGTGCCATCCATTATTAAAGGCTGGCTGTGGCTCGGGGAGCCCCCAGACGCCGCGAGGCCGGAGGGGATCCCGGCTGGGCTGACTCAGCTCTGTGTGTGTGTACATGGCTGCCCTCAGCTCCACGGGTTACGACAGCCCGGCCTCCCCCTGCGCTCCTGTCCCCTGGCTGTGGGCTGGCACCAGGCTGGCAGCTGCAGGCAGCTCAGCCCCATTCAGCTGTCAGAGGGATGTGGAGCCAGGATAAGCAACACCAGCCTTGCAGGGAAAGGCAGGAGACCTTGCCCATGTAATCAGCAGCAGTCCAGACATAAACAGCTCAGGATAACCTGTTCTCCCAGGTTAACTTCCCATGCTGCTTGCAGCCTCTGTAGCTCATCTCTGTCTGAACCACTGCAGCCCAAAAGCCCTCCTTTTCATCCCCTCCATCCAGCATTTTTGTTTGTTTGCTTGTTTTTCCCTGCTGCTTTCCATCTCTGTCCTCTGACTCTTTATATCAACTTTTGAAATATCCACTGGAGCACAGAGAGAGGGAATCTGCTGTCCAGACAAAAGAACAATAAAGAGAAAGAACACGGTTTAGGGTTGACTGCGTGTGCAAGTCCTCAGCCCTGGCCCAGCCTGTGTGGACAAGCCAGCAGTAACAGCCTGGCTGCAGTCGCTGTCTTATCAACAACTCCTGTGCCAGCACCATCCCCAGCCCTGGCCAGCCCCACCAAACTGTCCCCAGCACCAGCAGCCCCTCCCAGGCACAGGGACCCTCGGGACCCAGCCTGCCAGGAGCCACAGGCTGTGCAGACCATCCCGCTCCCGAGGACAGGGCAGAGGGACGCTCACATAATGTGCAATCAGCCTGCGGAAAGCTGCTCCAGTGATGTGGAAGACACACCGATGCTTAAGTAATTTAAACATTAATTTAATTACTCTCCTTTGGGAAGTAACTGCACTGCTGATGGGATGATCTAACAAGTTTCTCTCTCCTCCACGAGCCTTTGGAAGCAAAAGCATTTCATTTTAAAATGCTTACTTGCCAGTGCTATGATATTATCACCTCTGATCATTCTTACGTTACCAGCACCATTTCCCTATTCCTACTCAACTTTTAACTAAGATGTCAAAACTGTAATTTTCACCAATAAATAAAAATGCAATGCATTTTTAAATGGCAGAATTACTCATTAACTTCACAGACTCCCTTATCTACTACTGAATGGCCATCCCTGAGCTGTCTAATTGAGATCGCCTTAGGGAGTTGCTCCACTATCAGCTGAAGTCACCAAGTCTTTGAAGTCCTTCTCTTGTAACATCAAGTTAAAAAGAAAACATTGCCTCCAAGGAATTCTAATTACAGTATTTAATTTCCAGGAACATAGTTTTATATTGGCCCAATGGTTCAAGGTACACATCTTTTTCTTGTCACCATGATAAATTAATAAAGCAAAATATATTTTAAATGTTTCCCAGGCCAGAAGGTTTTAAATACATGGTTAAAAAAAAAATAAAAAAATCAAGGTCAGAAATCATCTCCAATAAAAGAAATTAAAATGTAATGAGGATTAAAAACGAGGTCATTCATCCGCTTTGCAGTTCTATTTACAGTGTGTCTAGGTAGACTATTTACTGAAGTGGGTATACAAACAGATTAATGGCAGTGGAAAAGAATACAATAAAATCAGTAATAAGGAGAATGTCAAAAGTTTGGGTTACGTTTTTTGTTGCTATAGCTAAATACAAAACAGTTAAACAGGTTGTGTAATGTTTTATTTCTTTATGAAAGGCTACTTTACCCTTTTTTTAAACTACCATCAGATAATGGAAATATGTCTCTCTCACTAAAACCTACATTCTTTAATTTGGTGGTTTGGAAAGCATTTTTAGGATTCTGCCTTTCTGAAGAACTCAAAGAAAAACTTTTCATTAAATCTTCAGCAATGACTTTGTGTGGACAGGTTCTAGAGAACAGAGGTAAAAGTTCCCCCAGAAAACATTATTCCTGTCTGGAAAATTTGGTCCACTGACTCTAAAAAAAGTGATTCAGTGTCATATGCTCCACAATCAGTTTTATGAATATGGCAGAAACACAAAGAAGACTGAACTAACCCCATACAACACTAATCTACATTGTTTACATTACAAGCTGACACTCTAATTTTTCTATAGGGAGCACTTAGTGTTAAATTATAAAGCAATAATTTTTTTTAAAAATAAAAATCCTACTGGGAAATGATATGAGCTGAGTATTACAGAGGCAGTATATCTAACTGATTAATTGTACTAACTTAAGAATTCTAAGTTGCCTGTATTTAACCGACTGGGAAATGCAAAATTTCATTGTATTTTTAATGCTGTATTAATCTCCAGTATTTTCCATTTACCCAGGCAGTCAAATTAAACATTTTGGAACAGTGCAGTGATATATCTTAAAATTCCATTAAAGACACTCCCTTCTGTGAAAGTTTTAGTATTTACTAGGAATTCAGGTGCAGTAGAAAGAACCAATTAATTAAAAAACAAAAAGTATTTGGTTTGACTACTTTTTGGAAAGAAAAAGGAAAAAAGAAAGCAACAGGAGGCAATGGGATATGCTTAGTTATAGTCAGTTGCCACTTTTATGACAAGTTACTCGTATGACAAGTTCTGCTGAGCAATCCCAGCTCCCCGAAAATTCCGTCTCACTCCCACCGTTCTTCTGGTCTTAAAGCCTGCATCAGCCTGGGCATAACGCGAAGTCATCTGTGTTTGATGAGATTTAGGAGCAAAACTTCTCTTTACTGCCCTGCTGCCTCAAATGGACTTGGATATCAGCAGGTGTCCTTTTGTGAAAATGTCACACACAGAAGAGCTGTGGGACAGCCCCGCAGAACCCAGATCACAGACAGAGCAATGTTAGAAGTAGGCAATGGAGGAAATGAAGAAGAAAATGGGAAAAGTTTAGCAATCTCTGTTTATGGAGACATTTTCCTACATAGATGTTCATGAACCCAGGTGTAAATGGCCCACTAATCACATAAATTCTCCACAAATTCTGACTTGAGCAGGTGGCACTGTTTACCAGCTATGATATTATTTACATTCTTTAGATATGCTCCTGTGTATTTAGGAACCTACTAACCAACAAAACATATTTGAAGAGTAGTATTTCATAAAAGAATAGCAGAAAGTAGACCAACAAAACCAGGAAATTTCCATCAGCTTTGCAAAAGCAATAGTCCTTTTCATCTCCCCCCTCCATACTGCTCTCTCAACTAAAGAATTCAGTAAATATATCCATATTTCATCCAACTTCGTTATAAATTCAAAAACACTGGTTGTCTCCTGAAACGCCTTAAACACTTTAATCAATTAATTTGGCAGGGCTCTAGCTGGAAATTGAGCTTTGCCATCATACTTTAGAAAAGATGTCAGCTAAATACAGAGTCAAAAAAAAGAGAGTAGAAAAGGATAACTTAAAAGCCTACATGTGTCTTTAGAGGAAAAGAAGCGACAGTGCTCTAAAGAAGGGCTAAGACTGAAAGGGAGATACGGTAAGCCCTTGTTTATGCAAAAATTCCATTCCTGAAACTCGGTAATATATCAGAGACATTTCAGTTTGTTAAACACTGCTGAGAAGTTTTACTTGGACACAGTTATATGTGGTGAGATTTGGGAGCAGACCTGATGGGAAGGGTGCAAGACAAGTTATCTTAGGCCTTCTGCATCTTATTACAAAGCATGCCTCGTCTGACTCGCATGCAAAATGTGAAGAGCAAAACTATTGTACAGCCAAACTTATTTTGGATGACATCCTCACGTGTCAAAACCTCTGCTTTTGATTTCCTTAATTTTAATTCTTCAAGTTGAAACCTTCTGTCAGAATGAGCCCTTGAGGCTAGGTCTTTCTGGAGGTATGGATTACAAGAATGACCCAAAAATGCTGCCATACAATGAATTAAACTTTCGAATTGCGTAATGCAGAAAACGTGGCTTCTGTGATATTTTCTTTAAGTGGTTTTCATAGCTTTAGTTTGAATCGCAAACTAAAAAAAAAATTATCTAAACCCATATTTTTTTCATAAACAAGTCACTGATAGAGTCAGTCTCAACTTCCACGAACTGTGGTCCATAATGCCTTGCAATGACTCCAAGTAAACTCAGTTTTGTCTGTCATGACAGTATCTGGAGACAGAAGACTGATTTTTTTTTTTTTTTAATTATTTTTACTCATTTCTTAATTTATTCTGGATGAAGCTGAAGATATGTCAGCAAGTTAACAGATGTTAAATGCTAATTTCAGACGTTTCACAATAGTTTGAAAAATCACTATATTGAAAGGTTTAACAAGTTGTATGCAGAGAGATATGTAATGCAACAGGCCCGACAGGGATGAGGATTCCAAAGACTTTCTTCATAGTAGAAGTCATTGCAGAGAATAAATCTTTTCATTTCAGATTTGCACGTGCATGTGCACGCACGTGTGTGAGAGCGATTAAAAAGTCCTGAAATATCAGCAATACGATGATGGAAAAACACAGGTCTGGACAAATATGCCTAAACGAACCATATTTATGTCAATGGCAGAGTCAAAGCCACCTGAAGAAGTGAACTTTTTCCAAGTACAGTACTATTCCTACAAGGCCCCTTTGCATCCAAACGTGTTTTCACTGGGCATTTTCCTCTTTATTGCTAATATATGATACAAAGGAATTCCTAACAATAACCAAGTCAAATATGATATTGCTACATCATCCTTGCAGTAAGGGGCTACGAGAAACACACACTGTGATTGTGCCTCATGCAAAACTCCGAGACACCTCAACGGTAAAGGCACTCCAAAAACATACACGAGGCAGAACTTTCCATAATGAAAGCTTAAAATATTGCCATTGCTGCAGGGGATATTTCCACCCTACAGGATGCTGTCTGTAAGAACAAGTTCCTACACAGTTCCTACCTATTATAGCTGCAGGACATAATGAGATTTCAAAGACTTGGTGTTGTGTGAGTGATGCTTTCACACAGAAGCAGCGTTCCTAAAGCAGCAAGGTTTATAAGGATAGATTGCCTACCCGTCTGCTTACCTGTCTCCTTCTAATAACTTTGTGGAATACAGTCACTTTCAACCAAATTTAACATCAAGCCATGGTCTCCAAGATAATTACGCTGCTACAAGTTCTGTGACAATGACCAGCCAGAGCCAGAAAAATCTCCATCAGTGTTTCCAGCAAGAAAAGAGCAATCAGAGCTTTGGCTCAGCAACCAGCATGCACATACATCAATCACAACAGCCCCACGGCTCACCTGGGCATCACAGACCACACAGCATTTAAGTGGGGTCACATGTGCACCTATCCACATGGCGAGAAAGAATCAGTAAACAACCATCAGAATTTGGCTCTTTAAACAGTATTTTTGCCCGTGATTGCCTGTAGATCTGGGGTTTTAACAGCAGAACTCTGGACACCAGGACAGAGCACTCCAGCATGCAACTCTGATGTTGGAAAGTTTTCCATGACACTTCTCTACAGCCACCAGGAGAGGCAGAAAATGCCTCAGACTCACCTCTCTTCCCAACCCCTTTCTCTGTTGCTGATAGAAGCTCAGCTCAATTCAGAGTAACAGATTCTACAGCAAATGCAAGGTAAAATTAAATAAAACATAAGGTATTACTGACATTTTAAAAACATCAAACCAATAGAACAGTAAGAACGTTTTGGGTTTAATGCATTAACTACTTTGTGTTATTGGGCTGTAAATGGTACCGAGTTCCAGTGAGCACGTGAAATGAGAAAAGGAGTGGACAACAAGGAAGTCATGTGTTCCTTTCGATGCAGTTATACATACAACAGTCCACATCCACCCAGCCCAGTTTTCCATTTCTCTTCATTAAAAGCAGTAAATTAGGACAGTCAATCGCCATGTTTTGTTTGGGTTATTTTCCAAAGAAGAATGTTTTGTCTTACTAGTTTGACACGTTCAGCATCAGTTAACAATTGGACCTGTAAAGGGCATCTTCGGCTACAAAGTTCAATTTCAGATCCCTTCCAAAACCTAATAACAAAAACCTGTGGACTGAAACCTTGCTTATGGTCAAAATGTAAAGCAACAAGACTGATAGAGATGGCTGCATTTTATCCAAAAAGGAGTGGGAAATAATTAAACAGCAGATTTGAATAAAAGTATTACTTGGTTTTTAGCATGTCAGGCTCCGTCTTTCTGAAAGACTATGGGAGACACCCACAAACTATCCCTGAATCCAATGATCCTGTCAAACCCACAACATAAAACACCAGAGATGCCACTTTATGTCCTGAAAGCAAGAGTATGTCTCATAGCTGCAGCACTGTGCCCACAAGGATAATGCGATCCTCTCCATGAGAATACAGATTATTTCAAGGCCGTACAATACAAGCTTTGCTGCACTGAGCCCCATCGCACAGATGTTATTCAAGGGGTTTTTTCCTTAATCTAGATTTCATTTTAACCATAATTAAGCAATTTACATTACTAGTAGAAAATAAGAATAGGAGAAAATGATTTCAGTCAAGTTTAATACTTGTAATACTTATATCCTCTTAAGATCATAGATACAGTTTCATTCAGCTGTTGAACTAAACCACTGCTTTACAGCCCAGAAAAAACCATCAGTTTAAAAATATGTCTGGAGTATCACTGATTGCCTTTTTTTCTTTTCTATCTACACGTGAAAAACCGTATCAGGATCTCGTGCTATATTTTAGTTAACTTTCAAATTACTTCTAAATATGCACTATCTCTACCACGGCCATGACTTGGAAATTTCTATTATTAAAAAACACAATGAAGTTAGATTAAAACAGTAAAAAGACTCCATATCTTACTGCTATAGCATCTGAAAAAAGCCTGTTTCAAGAACTTTCAATTTTACCGTGCCTGATAAGCCTTTGCAGAAAAAAATACCAAGATTAAAGCAGAGCACAGTAAGTAGCCAAAAGAAGTGAATTTGCTCAAGGTGCAAAAAGATCTATGCTACTCATTTGAGCAAACACAGGGCTCAATTTCCACGTCCCTTAATGAGCAAGTGTTCAAGGAGCTGAAACCAGTTTCAGTTATTTGACTCTGGTTACAGTCAAGCAGAGTCTTGTTGCTAAAACCTCAATTACCACTTTGAGAATTGAAGTGTTGACGGAGGCTTTGTTGATGCCATGTGCCTTCCGAAGGCTGGCTGTAGCAAGACACTTCATGGAGCAAACAGCTTGGGTCCAAACAGCAGGACACTGACCATGGCACTTTTCATGATCCTGTTGGTGACAGCTCTGGTCAGTGCTAAGTACCTCAAGATAAATTCTAACCCTGGATACGGGAACACAACATTATGAAATTGCATATTATTAAGTTGAAATGCCCTTTTTGCTTCTGGTCTGTCTCGAATAGAAAGCTTTAGTAGTGGCAGTGGTCTGAACATGTGGGAAACCCCTTCCTGCTGAATTTAACAGAGAATATATAAAAGTTACAAAGCGACCCAAAATATGTATTTTACACCACCCCAAACCCAAAATATTTGAGTACAAAGGCTGAAATAGTCAGTAACTACAGTACTTGACTACTTAACAATTTAGCAAATATTTCTACAGCAGTGCAGTGAAATTAAGCATTTGGGCTCTTATCTTAGTTCTCAGATAAACCAATTAGGATGATTTCAAAAGGCAAAATTCCTTTCACACAATTTCTTATGCCATACCAAAGATCATTTCAGTCCTGCTGTAAGATACATTCTCTTATATTCAGAGTGATAAAGACAAATGGACATAGACAATAGCTAAAAACACTTGAGCTATGTCTAACAGACACATAAAAACGTATGTATAGACAAAGACAGCAAGATAGCTTTACGTGGTTCTGTGACCCTACCCACTGCTGTAATAAAAATCAAACATCTAAACATTATCCTTGTTTTGTCAGAAAGAAATTTTGCTGTACCAACACACACCACAACCCCCAAATATCTATTCTTGGTGTACTTGGCTACACACACAAAACCTGTTTGTAAACCTGTGATTTGAGATTGTTAGTGACTGGGTAAAGTAAAACTACATTATTTAAGAGTATTAGAGAATATCAAGAAAATGAAAATAAATAAATCTACACGTCATCATGCACATGATGTATTACAACTCAGATAGAAAAGAAGGTATAATTACCAAGGACAGGGGGAACCTGGACTGATGCCTTGTTATTTTTAACTCCTCTTTGACATCTACTGTTTATACAGTCAGAGTATTTACTACCAAATTAGGATGGGGTTTTCAAAAGCTCTCAATGTTGGTTAAATCTGCTACCACTGAAGTTAATGGGGGCCAGATTCACAGATGGTGTAAAGCGGCTTAATCCTATAAAACCCAGCTTTGAGTATTTTATCACTAACTTCACTGAGTACAGATGAGGCCACTGCTGAGTCTTTTGAAAATCCCACTCCTTAATTCTTCTGCACACAGTAAATTTAAAGCCCAGTAATTTAAAAAAAGAAAAAATTAAAAAAATTCCAGGCAAAATGAGGCTACTAGCTCCAGAGGACTCCACTTGTCCTCTCAATGAACATCACAGCTGAAGCCCGTAAACCCAGTTTTCAAAGATACACACCTATATATAAATATATTTTATTATTAAATAGAATCCTGGCTTTTTCTAAGGGAAGTAGAAATATGCTGACAAAGTCACAATCAGCTACACACCTGTGAACTAAATATTCTCAAAGCTATTTGATAAAATCAAGGGAGGGCAACAACGGGTACAATAGCTAGTTTTTATACTCTCTTTATCTGATTCAAATTAAGACTGTAATTATAATGTATTCATCTCATGATGCAACTGCACAACTGAAAATATTGGTTCACTTCATCTACCATCCACTTTAAGAAGATGTAAATCCCTTTGTAAATAATAAATTGAAAGCGAAGAAAGGGTCTGTTTGTCACAAGAGCAAGAGGGATGAGGTCCTCTGTGAGGGTATCAGCTTTTGGGGGAATAAATTTCAAAGTGCAGAAGGAGAAGTGAACACCCCACATATACCGTTAATTTTCACTTCTGTAGTGTAATAGCAAATTCAGTGGGCTTCAACTATGCCAAAACACTTCCATTTATTAGAAACAATTTTGTTCCACAGACAAAGAACTGGAGAGACAGAACTGCTGAAGCACTGAAAAGTCAAAGAACTGATCAGGTAACATGATCAGGACTCTACTGGGCATAGTTTATATTTCACAATGTTTGGAAAAGCAAAACCCCTTTTGCAGTCCCTTCCCACCTTGTTTGCAAACCCTTTACTCTACATGTTCAATCATTTTCAGCTTAAGTATTAGATTATAGGGTACCAACTAGTTTCGTAGAAAGTGTGGGTTGGTCCCATCACATTTAGTGCTCAATGCCTCTCTCTGAAGATATTTTGATATTCCAGAGCCAAAGAGGAAAATGAATAAACAAAGAATAAAATGCATTTGATCACGTGTCTGTCAGGGAACAGCCTAAGCTCCCGGCTGAGTGACAACAGTCATTGACTGAAGGGTCAGGCTTAGGAGAAGGCTGGAGGCAACACAAGAAACTCTGTTCTCCCCAGGGCCCCTGAAGCACATGCAAGGATTTCCCAGGGCTGTCTCTCTTGGGAAAAGCATAATGTCAAAACTGTGAGCATTGCAAACCAAGGTGTTTTCTTGCAGTTAGGACACCATTCCTGCTCTATACACACGCAACTTTCTTACTCTTCTGTGACATTTTCTCCATGCTAAACGTCTCCAAAATAAGTGAGAAAGTTATACAGAAGACTTGGAGTTTTCATGTTATAAAGACACGGAACACGATAGGCAAATGGATTCTGAGGTTTTCACACTAATTTAGTTAAATGCTGTCAGATGGCGTATCATCACCATCATATGTCAATGGCACATCATCATGGCCCTGGCACAGAAAAACAACGTACTCTTTAACTGAGACTGAAGATATGAAATGACAATTACAACCTCATCATTCTTGGAGACTGAAACCTGTCCCACAACCTGTTTCACAACTGGAGTCAGATAATCTAGACTTTCCCTCTTTATCCCCTCTCGAGTTTAGTCACACAATTGAAGGGTGCCTGTGTCACTTTTGCAGCTTTATTATGACAACAGCTCAAGTGTTATTCTCTATGATAACTTTTGAGGTCCCTTAACATCTTACCCATCCATCTGTCCTCTGCTTAATGAATAGCTCCTTTACTCTATTTTCCCCCACAGACAACTTAACTCTGTGATTTCTAAATAGCATCCCTGCAAAAGTATTGCTTCCCACAATATGCTCAAAGTCACAAAGTGCTTTTGTTGAAGTTGTGCTGCTGCAATACTTACACAGAACTCAAAAATTGCTGGGCTGCTGATGGGCTGACAGCGTCACATACCATTTACTTCTTTCATTATTAGCTTGTATTCCCTCTGGTTGTTTTTTCTTTGCCCATCTACTACTACCTGACATAACCTGTACTCTGCATGGTCTCACATACAGCACACACTGCGTAAAGTTTCTTCTTCTGTTTTCCTTCTCTCTTTAGCAAATGGCTAAACTACAGCAACTGTTCATTGCAGTGCTAATAAATGACAGCAGGGCAACCAACCCAACCCAAACTCAAGAACCATCTTTAACACCCACATTCAAATTGTACTGTCTAACCTGTCAGAAAGCTAAAACTTTTAAAATCTGTCACACAAGGAGGTCATACAAACCTAGAGCAGGAGGAGGTGCTTGGTTTTTATTTGTAAGTGTACCTTTGCACTTAACTCCAGTGAGTAACAGACTCCTTGATTTCAGTGCTTTCAGATCTCGTGGTCCACAGCAACACATAGTAATGAACACTCAACTTCCTCCTTCTTTTCTTTCCAGGGAAATAATGAAGAGAGGGCAAATCTAGTTGCAAAGGAATCAAACAAGATCTCTACCAGGATGCACTCCTCGTTAACTACACGTGTTCCAAAGCTGCTTACTAAAGGTGAGATTTCAGAACTCTGTTGAGCGTTGGTCTCCATAGGAAAATGTAAGTACAATAAACTCCTCTATAGTGTTCATAGGGATTTACATACAAAATCCAGAACAGAAATTAAAAAAAAAAAAAAAAAATCCCTCGGAGGCATTAAATCTTTAATCCTTGATTATTTGTCCAGCAAGGTGACAGATGGCAAATCTACTGCTATTATTAAAGCTCTTCCTCTGCATTGGCATCTGTTTTCCCTGGGGTGAGTAGGACAAGGGAGTTTTGCCTGCCTAACCAAATCAGCCAAGGTTAGCTATGACTCCTTCAGTATATTAATACTGCACAGAGCTACATATCCTCACATTGTCTTCTAGCACTGTGCCTGCTAGTTATACATTGGGTCGTCATGGTAGTCTGTTCCAGTCTTTCCATAAAGGAGAATCTAAACCCATCTTAATTTACACCTATCTATGTATTTCTAGCACGTGAATTGCTGACACAAGTAGGCATCAAATTTACCAATCTCAGGGACCTGCAATTGTAGTCATGGGAACAAGATCCAAGCACCAATTTGAATTTGGAATTCAAAACGAATGACCATTAAAAGAAGGTTAGTATTGACAAACTCTTTGATACAGCTGTGTGTTCCTGCAAGCATATCTAATCCCCTATCATTAAGACCTAGACTGAGTCCTAGGTAAAAATGAAGCTGCAAGAATTCATCCATTGATGAATCTGTGGATGGGCAATCTGAGTTGGGGGTAAGGGAGTGCCCAGGTTTCAGAACTAGCATCATTTTCAATAACAAGAGTATTCCTGAAGGTTCTAGGAGAGTTACCTGTGCTTCATAACAAGATTTGCCATATAGCTTAAAGGAAATAAGAGAACACTTGTTTCTTCACGTGAACTATGTAAAAAAAGCCAGCGAAACAAAACAAACTCGGTGAGCTTTTCCTCACAGTCAATCCTTTTACTTCTGTTGAGGCATATGCAGACTCTGGGTGGTGTCTGGCAGGAATATGGGATAGTTCTGTTATCTATTGTTTCAAAAGGAGAAACTATGACCAAGTTCAGAACTCTGCCAGTTAAAGCTTTTGTCTTCTCTAAAACCCAATTACATTCTTCATAATTTCTTAACATAAAAGTTAAATTTTTCTCTAAATGATGTATAGCAATGATGAAAATTTTGTCCACACTATAATGAAAAGTATTTTTCACTCCTAAATGTGGAATGTTAGAATAAAATCACAAACTAAAAGATACGAAGCTTTGAGATGCTGATGATTATTACATGCATAATGCTACACTTCCATACAACCCCAGCCATAATACTGTAACCTACTTTCCAGAAATAAACAACTGGTATTCAGTGCACAAAACTGCTCTTTTTCTTTCATTTGTGGGAGGAAGGAGAGGGGAGAGAGCAGGGCAAGGACGATAATTCATTCCCATTAGTTCCATTAACAGCCTTTTACAAACAATTCCAAACAAACCAAACAGAGACAAAGCAAAGCAAAGAAGCCATCTGCACAATTAAATGGTCGGTCAGCACATTTAACTTATATAAGCCATATTACCACACAATGTAAACACTATCTCCCTGGGCTGACATCCTGGCAAAAAAAAATAAAAAAAGCATCTTTCATGTGTTGGAGGTTAAAGCTGCTGTGAAGTGGTATACCTTGCTCTAGAGAAGAGGGCAAACATTACTTTATCTGTGAAGAAGAAATGGGAAGGAAACAGTTCCTCTCTCAGTGGTGCTCTGTTTGTGAGCAAGATTAAAAAGGGGGAAGCTTAAAACATGAAAAACGCAGCAATCAGGATCTTGTCTACCTTTTATTTTTCACCCCCACTTGGTACAGATGTGAGATAAAAGACAAGCAAGAAGGAAGAAAAATGCACGTGATAACAGAAGGCAGCTACCCCTTGTGAAACACGCACATTTACTTTCTCCTGAGAAAACTCATTGTTCAATTCTGAGAAACGCTTTTGGCAGTCAGGTTTTCTGAACTTCTTAATTATGGAAAATTTGCCTTCTCCTGACACTTAGATTATTAAAGCGGCTGATTTATTCAGAATTAGTCTTTTGGCCTTTTGCATATTGAAAAAAAACTATTAAACAGTGTGACTCAAGCATGTGCCATAATTTTTCCAGCAACAAAACAAAAGGTCAAAGGCTGAGCTTAGAATTGACAGGTTAGCTGTGCTGTAAATCAATACTAGCCTTTGTTGACCACAGCGATCGCTTTATGGATAAAGGTCAAATCATTTAGAAGGTTCAAAGAATAATAATGAAACCTCGTCCTTAAATCCATATATTTTTCTACGTTCCCAAAATATACTTTTCCTTTATTGGTCCTTTGCTGAATGGAAATATGATATGATCAGTGATAAATCATTCTGTTACCAGTCATAAATGGGAGAGAGACAGAAATCACCATCCATAAACTCCAAAAGTTCCCCTGACACCAGAAATTAAGAGGATGATGCCTTTCCCTGCTGGCCTAAGAGAGTGATCACTAGCGCTGTGCTAGTGCTGTAAAATACCACTTAATTTGGAATTCACCATGAGACTACTAATTGGGTCAATAGCCAGAAAGTGAAAGTCGGCGGTGACAGTCTGTCACTCAAGCATGCTTTTGCTGTGTGCTCTGAGACATTTCATGCATCTGAAAGAAGCCACCAGCAACGGGATGCAGCTGCAGTGGCGGGAGGAGAAGCAGCGACTGGAGCAACAGTGGCGGAAGCTGGATGGAGGATGTGGGGTCCGGACACTGCGAACCCCCTGGTACCCAGCTCATGTTTTCCACAGCACTGCCTCCCTGATCATGCCAGCACAAAGCAGTGCTCTCAGCCAAACGGGGGAAAGTTCAGGGCCGGGCTAGAAGACAATTTATTTTGAAAACAGAAGGGTCTCAGTGAATCCAGAGTGGCTCCGATTGTCCTTTGTGAGACAGAAACACGCTCATTGTCTACCATGAAAAGATAGAGCTAATTCACACTGATCTTTTCAAATAGACTCATCTTATCTTGAGATAAAGTGCTGCAAATAATTAGACAAAATTAAATCCTGAAACATTTAATTATATAACCTTCAGAGAGTCATCACTGGTTCCTCTATCAGTACAAATGCTGTTTCTGGGGTTTCCAGTGCTTACTTTGCAAATGCATTCAGAAAGGCAGCACCTTGTCTGATCATTTCTTTTGATCTATTAAAGTTTGGTAAGTTGCAACAATTTTTTGCTACTGGCTTAGCATCCTGATTAGTTACCACTCAGCCACTGCCCCATTGACAGATTCCTATTAGCAAGAGTTTAAGCCACTTTGTCACTACACTGCAGGGGAGGGAGAGGCTTTCTGCTGTATTTCGTCAGCTTGGCAATCACAGATTTAGAAATCAGAAGAAAAGACCGATGCTCTTCTCTGTTTTGATGAAGGTCAGCAGCAGGAATTTGTCCCTTCCTGGAAAGTCTGGTACTACTACTATTTTACACTTCACTGGAGTCAGTCAAGGAAGGTTAAAAAGTCTGAGGTTCCCTCTGAGGTCAGAAACATCAAGAAGCGAGTAAAGCACATGGCCTTACCATGAGGTCTCAAAAGCTCTCCTCCCACTGCTTTACTTTTGTTTAATGCATTTCTGCCCATCCTGTCAACGCAACTTCTAAATGTTTGTATGTCTTTAAGGAAGGTTTTCTTCTCTTTATAGCAAAACGGTGTCTGAAATACAATTCTGCGTGCAACCCGACTCAAAGGTCATACCCTTATACGCAACTATCAAAAAGATTTAAACAAACCTCTTAAGCTCAGTCTTTACATACCATCTGCCCTGCTGGAATCACTGCCTTTTCTCCCTCATTTTAAAAAAAAAGAGCAACAAAATTCCTAACCTGGCCGTAGGATGGGTCTGCCAGTTCAAAAAAGGCATCATGCACAGCTTACCTTAAAATGCAAGCATTCATTTCAAACAGACAACACTATTAAAAAAAATATAATATAAAAAAAACCCCACAAACCAATCTTCCTGCGGTTTTCCAAAAGCATTCCAACGAGGTTACTTACACTGCTTTGAAATTGGTTTGAGTTATGGGAAGGCCACAGCCCGAGACCGGCAGCTGAGACAGCAACAGAGATGAAAGTTTTTTAGCTTCCAGATCCAAGGGGGAGCACAGCTGCTCCAGCTGGTCCCCTCAGATCTCAACACTTACTAGAGCGATCGAGAAAGCGATAAAGTTTTATGTCTCGGTTTGAAGAATGCATTAATAAAACCAGTCCTGAAATAGAATGAAAAAAACTCCAAAATAATTAATCAAACCCCAAGCTTTCAGCTCTGGAAATTGAAGCGGGCTGATTTTAGGGAAGCTTGGTTCTTTTACATACAGAATTACCACCTCTGCATGACACTCCAATTGGTGTGAGTCACCACTAACATATATTTTTTTTAATGACTGTCATTTGTTTATGTTAACCCCACAAATGAATTTAATTTAAATAGAACAGCAGTATATATGTAAAATAATCATAGAAGTTTTTTGGTAGAATACGGGGGGGGGGGGGGGAAATTGATGCCATTAGATGTGGACCAAGGCAGATATAATAGGAAAGTGTGATAAGGAGCACCTTTTCAAAGAAAAACAGCAGTAATAACCAAAGTGGAAAGAACTGGAGATGTTTAAGATCGCTGTTCGACAGTGACTGCGTGGTGTTTGTAAAATCTCCTCTGAGAACTTCATGAAAAAGCTGAAGGATGAGGGAGAGAAAATACACAACTATGGATTTTGGAGAAAACAAGCATCCTATTTCCTATGTATAATTTCAACAACAACCCTAATTTTGGAATTTACCAACAAACAACCACCTGTTTTAAAACAAAATGGATCAAGGTCAGGGTTGTTGTTAAAGTATCCAGGTCAATTTAAACTGAATTTATCCAGATTCCGGAACATAGAGGAAAGTAGCAAGCCATAAAATCAAATTCAAATTTTCAGGCTTGGTCTAAAAAAAAGGTTTCAGCTCCCAACTGAGGGCAGTGCAAACCGCTGAACATAAAGCAAAAATGATAATGATGATGATGCTAGTGCAATTTAGGAATTTAAAAATGAACAGAGCATCTTTGGGAATTTGCTTTCTGTAGTGCTGTGTTCTTGGTCAGTGGTTTTGGCTGAGACAGTTCATTTTCCTCAGTGCAGCCAGTACAGGGCTGTGTTTTGGATTTGTGGCCAGAAGAGTGTTGATAACGTGGGGACATTCCAGCTGAGCTGCACTTACACAACGCCAAGGCACCTTCTGCTCCTCCCCTGCCCCACCAAAGAGTGGGCCTGGGGTGCACGAGGTCTTGGGAGGGGACAGGTGACCCCACCTGACCCCAGGGATATCCCAGACCATATGGCAGCGTGCTCAGCACAGAAAGCCAGGGGAAGGAGGAGGAACGCAAGGACATTGGGAGTGACATCCTTCACCGTTCGTCTTCCCAAGTCATTGTGATGTGAGATGGAGCTCCGCTCTCCTGGGGATGGCTGAACACCTGCCCAGCCATGGGAAGTGGGCAATGAATCCCTTGTTTTGCTTCACTTGTCCACACACTTTTTCCTTTACTTACTGAACTGCCTTTCTCTCAACCCACAAGTTTTCTCACTTTTACCCTTCCAAATCTCTCCCTCATCCCTCTGAGGGGAATGAACAAGTGGCTGGGTGCCTGCTGGGATTAACCCACAACAGTCAGGAACAAAGTGCTTTCAAAGAAATAACCACTGTCTTCAAAAACGTAATACTGCTAGAATTATTTCATACTGTATTGTAGACAACTTTATGAAGGGGAATGTATTTCAAATGTGGCGTGCACTTTATGAAGGGGAATGTATTTCAAATGTGGCGTGCTTTTTTAACACAAAAAATATTCTTTTAAAGGAGATTCAAAATTACTTTTGTATGGAAGTTTTTCTGGAAGAATACTATCTAGCCAAAATTCTAGAAAAACATGAGGACTGAAATTCAACAGCTGTACTTGAAGGATGATATGATGACATTGCATCAGATCTGTCAGAAAACTGTATTTTTCTTCAGTCATCCCATATATCATGTAATACTTAGGAAGCTGAAGATTCCTCTGCCATCCTCAACATTTTATTGTATCTTAAATTACCCCTAATTAATTTTAAGTGCCCTTTTTTTTTTTCTTTTTCATAAACTCATCAGTGGCTATGAGAAAAGGTATCCTTCAAGACTTTATTCAGAAATCCTCTCTTTCCCAAATAGTGGAAAAGCTGAAAGCAAACGACCATTTGCATCAAAGCAGTCATGGTTCTATTGAGTTAGCTGAACCACACGAGCAGCTGGAAATCAATAGGAACTAAGGGATGCGAGTCAGCATGCAGGAAAGCACACATTTAGCCAGCCAAGGCTCCAAAGCTATTTACTGACCATTTGCTTGTCAACTGTAACATGATCAGCGTCGCTTTACGTCACAGGGCGGATAATGGAATCGTACAAAATCATCACTCTTGCTTCATGATGATTAATTAACTCGGTAAACAAATGAAAAGTCCCTCTCCACAGTAAACCTCATTTAAGAACCAACAAGCAACAGGTATGGCATAAAGTACTGCTCTAACACAAACAAACCTGATATGTTTAATTATGTACCACACACATAAATCTTCAGCTGTTTTGTTTGAATATTCCGTAATCTGTCTTGTCTGAAATGAAGCCAATCACGGTTTTTTCCCCCTCCATAAAGCAAGCTTTAAAATAAACAGAAATTAGCCTTTTTCCCCCTTTTCTGTTACTAAATTACATACTTTGTTTTTTTTTTAAAGGAGAATCTTTGTGTCTACAAAAGGATTTTGTACATTTTATTGCAGATGCGCAAGAAATTAAGTTCACAAAGAAGTTAGTGATAATTATGATATGCTTTCAAATGCAGGTGCAAATTCTTGACGCTTTTGTTTCGGCATTGTGGGAAGTGATTCAGTTTTGTGTTGCTGCTTTTAATCAGCCTATATTTGGAAAATGGATTTCAGAGCTTTCATACACAACTTCCAATCTTAAGAGTTAGTCAGGAAAAAAAAAACCCCCACACGACCTTCCTGAGTAAAGTGGACATGGGAAGTAAATATTAATTCATTTGTATTAGGCTTCCGGACGTAATTAAGTCAACAGTTGGCTATGGTGGGCCTAGAATTTCTTTCTAACCTTCAAAAGTATATTTCTTTCTAAGTTCGCCACTGGACCTCGTATTTTGCACTCTCTTACTTCAGACTTCAGAAGCTTCCTGTATCAGTATGGCAACACTGCTGGCACTTCACTGTGAAAAACAAAGCATCCACAAAAGGGGATTTATCCCACCCAGCAGTCTGTAGAGAAGTACAACATTGTTTATTTCAGCTGTTCTCTGTAACAAACTGTGCCAGCACCTAAGCAGAGGTCACAAAGCACCAGCCAGAAGGAAGAGAATGCCACAGAAGAGCTGGGCAGGTCCTACAGAGCAGAGAGCACCTGGCTCCAACAGGGAGGAACCTGGGGAAGTCTGTGAAAGTTCATTTCCCGTAGGATCCATGTGCAGCTCACACTGCTCATATCCGAACTCCCCTGGGGTTAGACAAGACTTCCGAAATAAAAACCTGGCAAAAGACCACCATGCAAAGTGCAGGTCACACCCAGCAGCTCTTAAGTCTTATGGAAGATTGCTGCTCTACCTAAATTTTCAGTAGGGGTCACACTCGGTTCTCACCACTTGTATTCCCAGCCAGCCAGTGATCCCATCGTAGAACAACACTGTGGTGGCAAATATTCATGAAAATCAAAGAAAAACCCCCAAAAACTCAAAACCATTCTTCAATCTCACACATTGTGCTGTACACCCAGGCACAGCTTCAAATCTCATCTGAGAAATAAGTATCAGAAAAAGTATTTGAATTCACAGGGCCAGAATATTAACATGTCATAACCTTAATAATTCCTTTGAACGTCTGACATTAATATACTCTTCCTTAAATGTGCAGTGGCTGAACAGGTTTGAAAAAATTACCATTCTGCCTTACCAAAAATAACTGTTACATAGATTTTATATTCCTTGTAAATCAAGGGTGGCAGCAGCAGGTAATTCCATTTGGCTACTGAACATTAAATGTGATATTTTCAGTCAGGAATGCTTCAAGACAATTTCGTTACCTCCTTCAGAACTCACATTTGGGATACATCCAACAGTTTACTACCACAACTACAGTAAGAGTACTTAGAATTTAGAATCAAAACAAAATCACCATGACTTCAATGTAAGAATTGGTAAATAAAATAAAAAAGTAAGAAATACTCTTTTATTTTCTCGATCCTTATTTAGATCTATTTATATTAATATATTATTATTAGTCCACTTATTTTGAGCGACAGTTCCAAAAGTTTCCAAAATAAAGCAGCTAATTTTCCTAATCTTAAAATAACTGAAAACAATGAGGTTATTGTATATGACAGTGAAATTGATTTGTTGGAGTGTCAAACATGCTAGAAAAATAACTTCAGAAAATTTGGTAAAACTACCTGTGAAATGTGGATGAAATAATGGAAAGAACTAGTCTAAAATTATGCTACTTAATTTACTCAATTATCAGATAGAATTCAGCAATTAGTATCAGGTAATTTTAGGAAAATGATCCTATTAATTACACATTTACTGGAATTTAGGTCAGAATTACATATTACATGAGGCACTATCAGCAAAAAGACAAGAGCTCATACCATTTATGTTAAGAACAAAAGCACTGCTCTACTTGAGAGTTTGTAAACTAGAACACGGAGGTTTTTTAAATGGTTTTATACTTTTCTATTTAATATACACAGCTATTTCTCTTAAATAAGGCCTTTACAATTGGAGCACTTGCTCACGAAGTGTTAGACTTTCAATAAACCTTTGGAGTTCACAGGAGACTCAAACTCATCTCTTCTACATCTTACAGTCTTCCTGAGCAAGCATCCTAGTGTATCAATGAAAATTGGCTTTTGCAGCCATTACCATTCTAAAATGAGGGCCACTATTGATAAAGATGCCATGCTTTAGGACCCATCCCACACAAAGGGGATAACCCCAGGCACGAAACTTTTCAGACAGCACAGCAGCATTTAGTTTGCACTTCCCAAGCAATTGTAGACATAAACTCAAATTTAGATGCTCGGCAGTTGTGAGTCCCCACAATAATAAAAAAGCAGACAGCTGATAAAAGCGTGAGCATGGGCTACCAGCAACTTGACAGAGCTTTTCTGGAAATATTTACGTGGGTTAAGAACAAAAACTCTGGTGAAATTTTGTAGATTCAGCTCTCAGATATCACCAGTACAATTTAAGTAATTGTTTTAAAATATTTGTACTGCTTTCCCTTTTGGTAAATACAAGCATGGCAGTAATTAAAGCTGCACATCACCATCAGCTACAGCACATAGTTTGCCAACATTTTTTCTATGAAGTTAAGACACATCTTCAAGCTTTGCTATTGCTTTTACAGCATCTTGTGGGCAGCAGCAAAACTGTCCCTAATTAAACCAGTGCCACACCACTGCTGAGTCAAATGCCTGAAAATAAATCCAAACATTAAGAAAGCCAGGAAATCCAATTATTTGTGGAGAAATACGACCTCAAATCTGGAGTTATTCTGGGCAACCATGACCAAAAACTTGAAACTGGGGGCAAAAAAGTCACATACTGGGAGATGGAGATGAATAGCAGACAGAACTTCGTCTTCCTTCTTTAGTTCTCGGGAGGCTTTGCCATGGGAAAGCAGCTGAAAGCTCCTTCTCATCTCACCCTCAGTGTCAAAAGACAAATACTGGCTAAACCCAAATCCGTGATGGACTGAAGAAGGATCTGATCAGTGCTAGATGCCAAACCCAACAATTGGTATCACAAGGACACTAGGCTTTGCACGAGGTTATGGCCTCCAGACTTTTGTCTGCCATGTTTTGAAGATCTTCCCATAAAATTACACTTTTTAGTCAGACCAAGCAGATCATTCTTCAAGTGCATGATCCCAATGTTTCTTTTCTAGGATAACTCATTAAAATAACAGCCTCTGTAATGATATAGACTGAAGTTTACCAAACTAATGAAGAACTTGAGCTAAAGCCAATGCTAAAGGTGCCACAGGTACCAACTTTATCAGATTTTTGCTTGCAAAATCTGCTAACTCTAAACAGGTTCCAAAAACAAGTGAATGGGATAAGCCAATCTGTCACAGACCTTACAACCACACTCCAAATATGTGCATGAAGGACAGAAAGATAAAAAGTGTTAATCACTAGGAAAAAGGTAGAACTATAGACAGAACAACCTCTTCATTAAGCAATCTTAATTTACTTTTCCCCTCCTCTGAAAAGTCTAAAATACTGAGATATTCTAAGTGCCCCAGCCTCATTTCCAGGCAGCATAGAATCCATCTGAAATACCACACATTTTAAAAAGTCATCTGTAAAAGACAGCCATATGAAGAACTAAATGCACGAGAATCTTACTGGTTAACATCTGTAACGAATTTTTTTTTTTTCCAAGTAAGTTCTTCACAAAAACCTGTAACATTAAACAGGTCTATTTCTTTCATAGCTAAGAATTTCTTATAAATATTACAACTTAGTCACAAATGTTCTGCATTATATATAACACAATCCTAAAGCCTATTGCTGTGGTTCAAATGGCCTTTCTGCCAGTCAGTAATGGATTTTAATCTGGTGCAAGAAGCTGGCAAAGGAGACATTTCTGGTAGGCAGTCCAACCTTTTGAGGCTTTCTACCAATTTGCAGCCACCCTTGAAGCCATCTCAGGTTCTTATTTAGAACTATGCCATATTTATATCTAAGGTAAGTGGTTTAATATATTTTGTGGAAAGTTGAAAAAATCATTTATCAAAACACTCTTTGCCTCTCAAAATCTATTTGTCTGATTCAGTCATTTCCAATTAAAGCACATTGATTGCCACCCTGAATGTTCCCTACTTTTTTAGCTGTTACATTTGGCTTTATTGTGTGACAAATATTTTTAAAGTATCATTAAGACTGTAAATGATACAGTAAATATTTTGAGCACACTAACAACAGAATAACCTATATATGTTTCCAAGGGAAACAAGTTCTGAGAGAAGAATATATCTACAAGTAATCCAAAAATCACCAATATGAATAGCAATACTATGGCTCAGGTCCCTGATTTTGACCCTGGAAAATACGAATATTTGAAGTCTTATAAGTCCTTCTATTTGCCCTCCTTTCAACAATTCCCTGACAATGACTGCAGCTATTTGATGAAAGCCTGGAAATGAGCATTTTCTATTCACTCATTTACATCCAGAAGTTTATCATCGTCTAAATAAATAAACCGTGTGCTTTCACTAGAGGTAATAAAACTATCATTAATTTCAATCAGTAATGAATTTTAATCATGTAGACCTGCAGTTGTTGCATAACTTGCCTGCAATTTCAAAAGCATTTATCACTGTCATCATTTGTATATATTTTCAGACTTCAGTCTTGTAAAAATTTACGCATGAGAAACATGTTCCAGTGCTGCTTTTTAATTCCCTCAGAAAAAAGTCATGATCTGTATTTAAACTTTGTAGTATGTACTTAAAACTCCAAAATAGAATTAAATTATAATCGAGTTGTTCCAGTTTTTTAAAGCAAACTGAAGTAAAATCAGTAAACTATTTGCAGTGTTTTCTTGGTTTAAAACATTTTAAAGGTCTATTACCCCTTTTTGTGGCTTGATATGGTGAGAATGCAGACTTGGAGACCATGTCAGCTTTTGGCTACGTACAGAAGTCATGACCAATGGTTTAATACAGGCTCTAAAATTTACAGGCTGGAGCACATCTTGCAAGTATAAACAAGAAAACCAGTTAAAGAATCAGGTTTGTGTTGCCATTTCTCAGCCTGGAAAGGGGAGCTGCTGATCAGGGGACAGAGCACTGCCAGCAACTGGCCCGGAGGGCTATGGCAGCCACCTCTTCCTGCCTGGGAGGAAACCAGCACACAGCCAGCTCTTGGGAAACAAAGTGCACCCTTTCGTTATTTACAGGCAGGATCTTTTTCCATCCAGGTACTCTCTGGTGATAGGCAAGGAGTCTTGATCTCATTGAGCCACATGTTAAGTGACTACATCGTCCTTATCAAGACAAACACGGTGGTTCATTGTGCACTGACTGATGGAAGTTACATATATTATATATACTATAAACTAATTTAAATTAGAATTTTGTGTACAATCTATTACAACATTCATAAGACATCAGTGGTATCATGTTATCAAAATAAACATTCTGTTTAAATTAACAAAAAATTAGCATTCACATAGAGAACCATAATCGATATTTAAAAACATAATAATTAAAATCCAACCAAACTCCTTTGAAGTTTTGCGTACTGTTTTGCTAGTAAATAAACAGAAAAAGCAGAAACAAAAGTAAATTTGGACCTGCTGTTCTTCTGGACTATTTTATACCTCAGCTGAAAATCAGCCCTGTGAAGCTGAAATGAACGTAACCATACTGGAATAACCACTTAAAGCAAACACTGAAAGGCGAGAGAAACGTTACGTGACTGCTTCAGCAAAACGGGTCTGACCATCTCTCATCATTATCTGTACAACTCAACCTGACAAGAAGATACAAACTGCATTGTTTAGCAAAGGTATTATATATACTCTTTGCTCCAGACGTCTGAAATAAACGGATGCAGAAATTTTAATTTCATTAAAACCTGTGTGTGGCGTTAGCCTAAGGTACTTAAGGGCTTTTATGTATTTAAGATGATTTTGTAAAGCATTAAAATAAAAAAAAAGTAATTTTAATTATACATAATTTATAAATAATCATATAGCAGAAATTATATTCAAAAGACGGAGCAATCAAAGTGCTCATTATGAACACATCAACAGCACTGGTTTTTATTATTTTTAATGTTTTTAAATAAAAGTTTTGTAGACTGGGGGACAAAGATTTAAAGGGTAAAAATGGAGAGGAAGACTTGGCAAAATGGAGAGAGGTTCATTGGAACACAAGGAACTATGAGGGAAAATAAATCTTGCCATGGAAATGGGATGGCCACTAACAAGATGCAGAGAAAATGACGATACTTGTGTTCAGAAATGAGGTAACAGACTTGGAAAGGCACCAGAGAACTACAATATCACCTGTTTCCTCCCAGGAGAAAAGGGACAGAACAGGGGTAGAAGAGTGCAGAAGTGCTATCTCTTCTTGATAAAAGACTGAATACTAATTTTTTCTTTGGCTGTGAGACAATCACAGATAAATTACAAGTAATGTCTCTTCCCTCCTAAGAAGCACACTAATGTGATTAATCTGCCAAATTTTAAAAGCAATCCAAATCAAACCAAACATAGCAGAAAATAGCTCAGATATTTAAGCACTCTCCTACATGAGAGTAATAAATTTTCAGTTTTTAGACTTTGCAGAAGTAATAGCAGCTGAGCTGCAAGGCTTACATTTTTCATGTGTAGAAGAGCAAGTGCTTGTACTGATTTGAGGAGACCGCTCAGTGAAAGTTGTAGCACTTTGATTAAAGTGTGTTATGGCTATTGTCCAAAAGGACTTGAGCACTGCTCTCATCTCTAATTAAAATGTGACAATTTATGCGCTGTACCTGTCAGTTCAGAAAGGACAGGACTTGTGAAGCATCAAAGGACACCCCAACTAGAAAATGCACTCGAGTTCAGAACCAGCAACAAGTGCCAAAGAGCCACCCTGCAGTTCATCATCTCTGAGTTAAAACGTTGCCATTGCAGCAGCAGCAGCAGAGCACAGGGAGCATGCTTGCAAAAAATAAACCGGGCAAAAAATACTTCAGGAAACAAATGACAGCTGACAACATACTTTTCTTTCATATGCATATACGAGAGAGCAAGGGAGATGGAAGACACAACATCCTAAGAGGAATGGGAGTGTGAATATTTTGCTTAGCACTCATGATAATGTTTCCTTCCCAGAAGGCTGTCTCAGTTGTACAACTCATTCGTGGAATTTTGCCAAGGACTAATGAGGCAAAACTTTCACCCACTGGGATACCATTCTTTTTGGGTTGAAAAGAAATAAAACACTGAAACGTGGTCAAAACCCTCTGATCCTCCAGCCAGTCTTCCGCAACGTCTCCACTGCAGGACACATCAGGTTGGACTTTGCCATAGTACGTAACAATTTTGTGTGCCAAGCACCACGTGTGCCTACAAAGTATTAGGTTGTGCCTTTAATTACTGGTAATTACTTTCTGTAAAAACATATTTCTTAATATTATAATGTTGCACAAGAATATTTTATAACGATGTAAATACCTGAACCTGAACCATTGCACAAAAGTACAGTGGAATGGCTACAAAAGCACCCTGATCTACCAGCAGGACATGGGCCTCTCTCTCCAGGCAAGACCTACCAAGCTCTAAGATTCAAAATGTGTAAACACTACTTATCCCACTACTAAAAGCTTTAATTAATTTACAGATCAGCAATTTGACACAAAATACCAGAAGTCAAATCACACACCATCAGGGACGTGCACAGATATTTCAAGACTTACTTCATGACTGCCTGGAGGACTCCTCCTTCATCCAGGAACTGGTTAGAGAGAAAGGCTGCAATATTTACATTTGCTGAGATGATGAAAGAGCAGCGAGGCATGATGGAGTGTATGACTTTGGAATTCAGACTGTGATTTAGTGGATTTTGCATGAACAAAGCATTCTGAAATCAGCGCCTGCCACATGGATCACTGATGATTCAGAAAATATTTCAGTGGAAATGATACACATAGGCCCTTGTTAACGTTTTGGCAACAGACCATTGCAGTTTTTCTGCCAGACGTGCAGAAGCTGAACTGGCATAACATCATGCTACACCCTGTACATCCTGCACGTATCTTTCAGCTGTGATTGCTCTGCTATAACAAATGGCATCTGAGAGCCCATAAATATCAGTAAACAGTTCCAGCCTATTAATAGCTTGTCTCCCTCTTTAATTTGGCATTTCATACAAATAACATCAGGCTATTTCTGCTGTTCTGAATAGAGGGTATTTGCTTTTGGGAAAGATAGACAGAAGGACGTTTAAAAAAATACTCAATTAAAAAAAAGAAACACGCACAGCTTGCTTTTACTAACACCACTGAATATATGAAGGATTTAACTCCTTGGTCATAGCTTTACATATGTAACTGAGTGATTGAGTGCAACCAGGATAAAACAAACACTTACATTTTTGCCCCTTCTTCCAGACAGGAAGCTCTAAAGCCACATGCACTCCATAGCCTGTGAGGAAAGCTGGTCAAGACGTGTGGCAAAGCCTCTACTTCTTTATCACATACTTTCATTTTTGCCTGCGTTGCTGTCGCAAACCCAGCAGCAAGTGTACAAGAAGCCTAAATCCCCTTCCATCCAGTGCTCAAGCTCATTAAATGTCATAAAATGTTTCCAAACGGAGAAAGCGGAAAGGGCAAGGTTCATAATAGGATTTACAGAACAAAACATCTCTTTCATTCACTGTAACTCGGGAGAACATTTGTGCCGAAAAAAGGAACAAACCCACCACCAAACAACCCCCAAAACGATCAGTGGAAGAAGTTCAGTCATCTGACTGCCCTAAACGCTGTTAAATAAACCCCATAAAGCCAACCTATTAATCCTCCAGCAGGGCTACTGTAGAAATAATAATTTATGCAAGCCCCCTGGTTACTCTGATGTCTTTATCTGTGGAAGTGCAGTGACCCCTAATCGTCTTTGACCTGCTAAGTGCTAACAAATCAAACACTCAACGGCTTTTAATATATTTTCAGGCTGGAGTCCTTCTAATCAGATGCTGACTCTTGAGTTCTCCAGCAATGAATATTTCATAATATTCAGCCAAATAGTGTTACAGTCAGAAAGTATCGGCTCCTGTGGATTAAATGCAATCTATTCTCTGCATAAAATTATAATAATTTTGTTTCCTAAGTTCTTATCATTTGGCAATATCAAGTGAATGGAAACAATGAGACCAGGCATGGCAATAATATTTAAATAATAAATCTCTATGAAAAATATATGGAAATTTTTGGTCTATAGAATTACATACAGCTATTTCTTAAGCAATTTTTCTTTATATCTGAAAGGTATGTTTTATATATTACATTCAGAAGTTTATACTGACAGAAAGTATGAAGTGAAAATACTAAACTTTTTTCTCCACAGAAATTCCAAGTAGTCCATGCATTTACCATATTGGCAAGAAAATACACTATTCTTAAGACAGTTCCAAATGTGATATCATTTTCCAAAAATAAAGACATTTAATTATACATTTATCAACTCTACTTTGTCAAAATGTAAAAAAATATGTAAGTGCAATAAAACAAAAGCTGAGTGGAAATTAATGATAAAAGATTATCCAGCACAAAAAAAGTAATGACTGTAAAAGAGATTCTTTTCTTAGGTTGTTGTCTTCAATTGCCAAAGCAAAAGTAATCAATTTAACTGGTCCTAATCATTATAAGTTTTGTTAATACTTATTCAGTTCTGCTAGTTTCCTTTCCCTTATGACCCAGGGTATAAAAAGGGCTTCAGAAGGAAGAACACAGAAAAAGATCAGGACAAAAGTTCATTGGAAGCTACTGCAATGTGTACTGAAGAGCAAGATTGCCATTCACCACACTAAACACAACCCAGCAGATCATCCTTCCTTTGGTTCACCGTTACTGTCATGGGAAGTACCACGTTATTTCAAGCTCGTCTCTACCTAGCAGAAATTAAATGCTAATAATGTTTAATGACTCATTTTCCAGTTAATCTACTACTTGAATGCAAAAATACTACGCTAAGTTAAATCCTTCCAAACGTGCATATTAAACAAATCCACAGCATTCAAAATAGGGATTGAGAAGGCAAACATAATTTGCAGTGTGTGCCAGTAAGTAGCTTACCTTCTCATGAACTCAGATTTGATGATTGTTTCATTGGTTTCTCAAGCCAAAAACGGCTTGTACTTTAGCACTTTGCCAGAGGGAAAACAAACTGTAGTATCTTGTGAAGTGCAACAAGAGAAGAACAAGCAAGTGCTAATTTGAACAGTCACTAAGCTGAGTTATCAATAAATAATCAATCCTCTCTAAAAGATGCATTATCGGTCTCTCATTTTAATACGGAAAGTTCATTACCCTTTTGAACAACCTCTTACTGAATTAGTTTTGTCCATTCGAATTTTAATAATGCAGCTTAAAACGGAAAAAAAAAAAAGAGCTTGAACTTTGGGCTTTGTTTCCCCTCCACACACACTGGGAGGATTATAAAAAATTCACAACCTGGCTTATCCTTATTGTCTCATCCTGCTGAAACCTAACTGCCCACATTCACTCACAACATCTGTCCAAAAGGAAAGTTGCTACAGGAGACAACCTTCAACACATGGTTTGCCACTCATACCTCACACTGTGACTAGAATTGAACAGGCCTGCAGGCTCCGCTGAACCTCCTTCCCCCTAAGTGCAGAAATAGGGTCCCAGGGAAAAGGAACAGGCAGCAGTAGCCATATTCTCTTTTCCTAATACATGGAATAACCATTTCTTAGAAGCCAGAAGGGGAACTCAAGTTTTGATCTCTGGCTGAAGAATCCCCTCTTTGAAACACGGATTTGTAGCGATTTTCAAACCATTAAAGCTGTCCCAACTTGCTCTAAACAAAGTAGTACTTTCTACCTTCTATGATGGTAGCATCTCCTGCATTTCTGGAATTCATACAGAGTGAGAAAATAGCAGGAAGCAGAAATAATTAAGTCCTTTGAGATCTATGTTTGAACAACAGTTACACCTTCATAGTAATAAAATAATATTCACAGTTAGTGTAATAAAACTAACAATGTGAAAAGTAGCCCGTAAAAATGATTGGGATTTCCACAGCTAACTCAAGACTTCACATTGTCTATGTTCAAAATCTAAACTTACTTTTCATTGTTAGTGTTTAATTAAAAGAAAGATTTTCCAACTAAACACTGCCAGTTGCATGGGATGACTTTCTAAGGCATAAGGGGAACTTTTACTGAAACCAGGGGGCAGATAAGCACAGCCTCCATTTATGCATTTGAAAGTATCCCTCCTGTAAAGCCTCGATAAAAACAAATGTGAAATACTTCTGAACATTGCTGTTCACTGCTGAGAAGAAGGGAAATCATGTATTTCACTAATGCTGCAAATGCAATGATTCTCATCCTGACCTAAAGGAAGCCTGACGGAGTAGACTTGTCTCATGAAAAGTACAATAGCTACAAAGCCCAGGCACTCTAATTGTTCTCCTGTGAGTACCACCCTCCACTGAGGCCAAATTTGTAAACTTCTGGCTAAAAGGAAGATGTGTTTTTCTGGCTCACTCGAGATGAGCCTGCAGGACTCTGTTGCAGCTGGCAGGAGACTAAACTGAAGCCTCTCCAAATATTTTAACTCAGAAAATATTCGTTTGGACTTGAAAGAATGTACTTTCCAAATCCTGGGGAAAAAATGGTTTTTCTTCTAGATGAAAGAAGCAAAGCTTAGAATAGAGCAACAGACTTGAAATATTTGGCTTTTCTGTCTAACAAGTAGATGTTTTCTGAAGTATTGCTCGAGTGCAAAAGACAGTCTGGAGAGCACCAGCATCACAAGCAAGTGGTTGAACCTGTGACCTTGGCCAAACATCTTATAGCAAGCCCAAGAAGGAGGTAAGACAGAATTCCAGAGCACAATTCATGTTTTTCCATGTATTAAATCTCATCCTATTCCAAACTGGTTTTATTTCCCATTTAAAAGCTGACAGAAAAAAAGAATACCTATCAATTATAACACCTGTACTCAGCAAAGACTTTTGATTACGTTTTTGCTGCCTTAGCATGAAGACTGATACTGAAATAAGATGCCCCACAAAGCTGGCACTGTATGTGAAGCAATATCTTTAGCTCAAAAGCATAAAATGTCTCATACTGTAACTACACAGTAACCACATTTCTTTTGTGCTGTTTTTGATTAACCCCTCACGATGTGGAAATAAAAATACGCATTCTCAGTGCTTAGGTGCTAACACCAGTTTCTTCCAGAAGTGCATTCAGATGTACCTTGTTCAGATTCAGATGTACCTTGTTAACCTTTAGGTAACAGACTTGCATCTCTATCTACAGTAGAAGGTAATAATTCATTGATCTACAAATTAACATGAACTATCTCTCTGAAATAAGTAAGAAAGACAGAAGTTAAATTGTACCAGTACTACTTGTATTAGTCTCCATGCAGAAACACTTTTGAAATAGGCTTTAAATAATTTAAATACCATGGAAAACAATTAGGAAAAAAAAAAGAAAAAAGTAATCTATGGCACTAAACAAGGTTTATCTTTAGTAAAACAAAATTATTTAACGGTATTAAATGAAATTGCAAACATCTGATTCAACATTTTAGAGACAACTTTCATGAAAGGCCCATGGCAGAGATTCCGATAGGTTCAGTGTTCTCTAAGTTATTCCAATTTTGCAGCTAACATAGTAGAATTATTCTTTATTCTTTTAGTAAGAAATAAAAATCATACATATTTCAGAATAATAGAATTTGGAAAAGTGATCTGAACTATTATGTGCTTTGTCTTCCTTATAGTTTTTCAACTTTCAAAGAAGCATAGAACAGAACACCACGTTGGAAGGGAATTCAAGGATCATCTTGTCCAAACCGTCTTGAGAAAAAAAAAAGAAAAATCATATCACAATTTAAAAAAGCATACTATCATTTTCTACTCCTGCTGTAAAATAAACATGAAATGCCTTCGTGTGATATTCAGCATAAGTGAAACCCTTCAGATGTGAATCGATACTGTTGAGATTTTCCTCTTCACTGCAGCAGGTGACGACAAGTCAGGCAGAAGAGAAACTGCAGTTGCAATTCCACACGTGTTGGAATGGCAACCAATGCACTTCAGGGCCTGCAGGGTTTACACCATACCATCAACGTTACTATTATAATATCATTATCAAAATTCAAAACACAACCCTGAGGTTCTTCAGACACAGATTCTTAACATAAATAGTAACACTTTGCGGTAAGCTGTATATTTTTATAACAAACCTAAGCGCTGAAAACATATTAAAATCTTGAGGTAACTTCTTTATTCTTGTCAAAGGCAAAGATATTTCCCTCTTGGATGAGGCCAACAAACCCAGGAAGAATGAGAAGCTTAAAGGCCATAAATTTAGCAGAGGGGAAGGTTATTCTCAGTTTGAAGGTATATGCACAGGTGCACAGGCACACACACACGCACAAAAAAGAGCTTTTCTTTATTAGGCTCATCCTTTCCTCTCCAGCCTCAAAGAAGGTGCCTGGCTAACCAAGAGAGTGACAAGCCATCACATCAAGATACAACATCTCCAGCCTGCCCCACCAAATACTGCACACACTCGGAATTGCCAGAAAATGGTTTCTTGCAAGATGAAAGTCTACCTCAAATTGCTAGTTGAAAATTCCATCTCACGCTCAGTGAGCAGACAAAAAATACCGAACGTGCTGGAAAAGGAGCACATTCAGCTGCATCTTCCCTGAAATATTTTACATAACTATTGGATTTGGGGTTTTGACAGTGCTTTTGTGGGGGTTTTGGCCAAAAAAAAAGAAGAAAAAAGTCATTAAGTTGAGAGGAGATGGGAGACACAGAGATGGAGCAAACCATATACGTGTTCCTATAAACTGGAATCCACTACTGGAATGCAAAACATTAGCAGGGAAAAGCAGACACCCTCAGATTCTCCTTGGATTGTTTCATACCACAGCATCTTCCAAGCTTTATCCAATTCCTTGCTAGACAAGTTTTTACACTTCAGTAATGAGAAACAGCCTATCTACTTGGTCCAAGATGAGTGCCAGTCAGGGGCTGGCTGAGAGCCTTAGGAAGGGAGTGACAAAAACCTGAATATTTCTACAGGCTTGAATGCTGATCAGTTGGCAACACACTTTTAGGAGCATTTTTGTCCAACTTAGATAATTATCCAGTCATCTAAATGCCCACTAAGGCATTTTTGAAGCCCCACATGACATCTACCCATGTAGAGCAGGAGGCCCTAAGGGTCTTTAAATACCCCAACTTTCCACAGGAAAGTCCACTTTTGTGTAAAGCATTTGTGAAAAGCCATGACTACTCCTTCAGAAATTTAGTTATCAAAAATGCTTCAATTACAGGGATAAATACAATCCAACCAATCAACCTAATTACTGGAGCTACAAAACCAAACCAGAATCTGACATGGAAGCTCTAGATTCTTCACCTTGCATACACTACTCCAAGTTTTATAATTTCTCGAGCTTTTTTTCCCCCTCAGTGATAATTACTGTCCACAAAGGCTTGCCCTTGTGATGCTGGGAATAGCATCCTTGATATCAATGAAGTTAACTGTCTGAAATTCATGTTAATCATGTTAATCTGGCCAAAACCAACACACCTGTGACATACCATCTCCAAATCTACAAAGCAGATTTGAAAAGACAAGTCCACTTTTCTGAGAGAACAGATCTACACATGTACTGGGATGTAGTCAGACTCAAAACTCTGAGAAGTTCATAAAAGCAGTATATAGGAAAAGAAAGTTAAAAAAAAAAAAGGCAACACAGGCTACAACATTTAAATTTAGGAAGACTTCAAAACACAAATAGATCTAACAGAACAATGGCACCTTACTATGTATGGAAGTACTGTGCATATTAAAATTGTGAACAGCCTAAAATTAGTCATTACTTGAAAGATTTAAGAGCAAAATCTGCAAATGTAACCTGCATGCATTAAATTAGGTAAGTAATTATTATGATGTTAACACAAGTTCTTTGTGTAATTTTAATTATCTTACTGTGCAAGTTCTTACTTCTCTTAATAACCAATCATGCCTTCTGAAAAGAACACAGGGAAACTGTTACAATCCACTTCATACAAAAGGTGTGAAATGCAGGAGTGAAAATAAGAATTTATATCTATATGCCTGTGTGTGTATATATACACACACATATATGAAAGCTTCATCGTATGTTTTCTACCTTAAAACTTTTATCTTCTTTAGGCTGAACACCTACATTACTCCCATCCTCAAAGGAGAGAACACAAAGTGGGAGAGAAGAAGGGAAAGTAGGAGGGAGGTAAGGAAAGACAGAGGGAGGGAACAAGCAAAAATGCCAGTGTTTGTAGCCTTTTCACCTCAATGGGAAGGAGAAGGAAAGTTCTGGCTTTGTTTTTCCCCTTCTGTTGTGACTGATTGAGCTACCAAGAAAATAACCACACGTGCCTGGACATATTTCATGTTTTATGTATCAACAAGCATACACCTCGAAGCTTAGGGATGCATTCATTCAACATTCCCAGATGTCTTCTGTTATAATTGCTGCTCACAAACATATCCCACTGATTTCAGCATCCATATCAGTAGCTGTAACAAAAGGCCTGGATCTCATGAAGATTTCTCTTCTTTTCTTAAGTCTCACGGCATAATCCTCCCGGCAATGAGCTATTCAACAAAACAATTCTCCCTCCCTCTAAAGAGATACCAGTCAGGAAGTCAGATATTGCATCAGGCAGCCCCTAAACCAGACCACCCTCCCAGCCACCACATTAGATAGCGGTCCTTTGGAAGCCACTACTAAAATGCTAAAAGCCCAATCTGCAAAAAATTGGTTCCAGGAGACAGGAATGGAAACATCTGACTGAGTCTTGTTGCTGTGGTGCACAGAGCTGAGATTTTCCCTGTCATCTCAGCCGAGTCCATGCTGCGCTGGCAGACAATGGGACTATTCTGAGAATGCCTCTATTAAGCTGTGCAATTATAGCAAACTGCCAAGCGAAAAACAGATTTGTTTATGTGCAAGCCTAAACATTATTTATCCATCAGATGGGAAGTATCCTGCAGTTAAGTTTCCTCTCTAACTAGGTTTGCTCCTTGCAGAAGAGCTTCCGAGTGCTCCAGTTAATGGGATCGAAATACAGCATTTCTTTTTTTTTCCTGTCCTTAAACTCTGTTCTGCTTTGTAAGGCAGCTGACAGAGTCAGCTTCCAGCACTACCTTCAGCTCTGCCTTTGCTTTCTTCACGAGTGCAAGACAAAACCCAAGTAAGCTGCTCTTTCAGCTGGTGTTAAACACGTCACTGTGCTACCACAAAAGGCTTCAGCTCAGAGATGATGTTTTATGATGTTCCTTTATACCATTTCAGCAACAGTTCAATTCTTGCTGGGATCATCCACGAGCTGTCCTCTCCACCTCTGCATGTTTCCTACTATGTTGCTCTCAAGCAATGAGCCCACAAGACTTCAGCTCATCAAACCAACTTTCTTTGTTCATTTAATGCCTTACTAAAACAAACGATTTTTTCACGGCATTTGGCAAGGTGAATTCCTAGGCACAGACTAGGAGAGAAAAAAGCAGATTTTTGAAAACTTACTTAAGTTCAGCCTAATTCTTTTCTGTATCTCCCTATAAAGTTTGTCTTATTTAGATTTTCGTCTCTCCAGGTCAAAGATATTCTACTAGCTGGGTTCCAGCCAGGCACACCACCAAATACTGTCAACAGTCATTAAATAATCAACAATATAAGCCATTCCTCTTCAGAAACGACCAGTTATGACACTGGCTGGCTGGTTTCATACACGACAGTCTACAACTTCAAGAGATAAAAGCATTACGATTACAAGCAGCAGAAACTCAGGTAATCCCACAGAAAGCACTGCATCTCTAGGGCCCAGCCAAATGAGCCATAGAATAAGAGATAAGAAAAGGGATTTAATAGTTTAATTTTAATTAAACAATTGCATTATAAAATTCCTATTACACCTTGAAAAATACTCAATGGAACAGGATTAGCAATAAAAGGACAGACTTTTGAAGAAAGTTTTCTGCTCAGGTGTGTTCCCTACCACTTATTTCTGCTTCTGAAGTTTCAATTTTGACATATAATTAATCAAGCAAAGGCCCACAGTAAATATAAAATATGAATGAATGGCACTTGTGAGGTGAAAAGTGTAAATACAAACACAAAGGGACAGTCTCAGCACTAAGTGAAGCTATTTACCACGGCTACTCTGTCATACTAGACTATGCTGATAAGCAGAGAGAGTAACAACTTCCCTACATTTAAGTCAAAACTTTAGCTGAATTCGTGAAAGAGAGTTCTTAAAAAAACCCCAAGAAATCTGATGCATATGGGTTTTTCATCAAACACTGCTAAACAAAACAAAACCCAAGTACCAAGCCCATCCCTGCCTAAAACTTCCTCACTGTTACCTCCTGATCATAAAAAATGGTTACCTTCTCCTTCTAAAAAAAAGTAAGGAAATCGTCACAACTGAACTACATTTGCTGACATGAACAGGTGAGGGCAACTGTGAATTTGGCAGTGTGCTTCCCCCTGCTGTGGAGGAAACAGAGGATAGGAATACTTGTGTACTTCTTCCATTTCAGTTCTTGTGCGTGAACTGAAAGCCGCAGAAGATTCAGAATTACTTCTTTGAGAGGAAGACCCTCGCAGCTAGAAAATGCTGCACATAGGAAAGCAATCAGGATACAACCCTTAAAACTCTCAATAGAGAGTTTTAAAGTAAACTTTAAAAAATGGTGACTAAAGAGAAACCAGCAACCATACTAAACTAATTATACTTAATGCTCAGAGATAAATAGGAACAACCAGCTCAAATTTTACCTGTATATGACATTTTTCCTTGCGGTTTTCTTGTCTAGAATATGTGTTTGTTGGATTGGATCCATTTTAGTAAACCCTGTCCTGCCAGAGAACCCATTAACTCACATTAATAACTTAGCTAATTGATTAACTAAGACTCATGTGCATCTGCAAGAGAGTCAGATATAACCATCCACGGTAAACTTACAGTTGGGTAAGACAGAATAAATAAATACTTTGATTAATGGATCATTTTCTTTTTACAAACACAGAAAATTAAAAGCACCTGGAATCTGCAGGATGGCTCTGTACATAAGGCAATCTTACTACAAGTTCCATCAATGCAGAAAGAATTTATCTTGCACTTTATTTGACAGAGGTGACTAAACTTTCTGACTGAGGTGACCAGGTTACTCAAACAGTTATCCAGACTTCCATTAGCATGAAACAAAAGAAATACTGGGCCCCTGAAATCTCTGGGGTTTTTTTTAAAGGATGGACACCAAAGTTTGACTAGACGTAGAGAGTAGATAAATACATGAAAAGCAGAAACAAATGTTTCACCTATTATCTTGAAAAATTTGTCGGATTTATTTAGTTGACAATATGCATCATAAACATCTGAGAGCTACTCAACGAAACAGGCACATAAGGAATATGATAGTGCCAAAGACAGTGCCATCTTCTTTCAAGATGAAAGGTCTCCATTAAAAAAAAGGAAATTATAAAATGACCTGTGCATTTGAGGTCTCACAGAACACTACTCCCAAATTTTAAAGTGTGCTATTAAAAGACAAAGAAAAAAACAGTAAACTTGTTAAAGGTAGCAGAAAAAAAAGAAGAAAATATCAGGCTTAAAATGGAATTTTAGTTGTACCTTTAACTACAGCTTTTAAATTCAGACAGAAGATAAAAGGGATGCTTGGTACATCACTGCTGCCTTCCATTACCTGTAATTATCCATGTTCAGACCACACAGGGAAAAAGAAATATACATGGGACAATTGTTGGTCTTTCCAATACATGGTGCTCACCTACCCATGAAGGATACAAGGTTTTGCTTTACATTGTGGATGTTTTAACTAAATGCAAGTTAAATAAGGTAGGTTTTAAAAAGTCTATTCTTTTTTAGATATGTCCCTTGTTAAATTTTATTCAATCCTTACAATCATGTACTTCGTAACAACAGCCAATTAGTAAAGATATTCTGAATTAATGAGGCTAGACCTCGGTTTCAAAACTAAGTATGCCAACTTTCTAATATAATTACTGAGATCTGTCTTAGAAAGCAACACTTTTGCCCTCAATACTCTAGGAAAAAATCTGCTTCAAAATGCTCAACATCTCTTATAATTAAACCTCCTTTCTGAAGTTCCAGTCAGGTTTTATTTAGGATCGTTTTCTATTCCATTGTTTTTAGGTAAAATCTCGGGTTTTTAACTGTAAGGAAATACCTTCCTCTTCTACATCAGTCATACAATATAGATTTTTTTAGCTCTCAATTTCACTAGGCCAAGCAAAGCTGCTCTTATAGTATCTTCTTACAACCCTAATTCATCATGCTTCCAGCCATTCTTGTAGCTCTCCTTAGTATTACTTCTATTCACAATTCATGTCTCTGGAACGTGTGAGATAAAAGTTGTACACGGTATTTCACATGAGGTCTCACCCAGTCTTTCTACAATGGCACAAACGTGTCCTTATCTACTTAACAACAACATTTTAAGCTGATTTTCGACAGATGATCAGTCATCTTCTGACCTAATTTTCAGTCACTTTTGTTTCACAAGATCATTGATTGTATTTAATTCTGTTATTCCCCTTAAATGCACAAATTTCTGTTCATCACTCTAGCACAGGGCTACAAGCTTCAGCCAATACTGAATTTAATCTGTTTTTACCCTATCTGCTGGATGGAGTCCTAATCTGTAGAATCATGTTCTCATGTAAAACCAAAGCTGAAAATGTTTTGAAGCTAAAATTAGGGGGAAAATAGCATTTAATGACAGACTAACATGTCTTTTCCTTAAAATATACTATCATTAAGAGGGAGAGGTAATAAACTATGATTAAGTATCCACCTGTTAATTTTTTAAAAAATCCCAAACAATTTCCAAAACGGAAAGCCTATGACCTTATACACCCACTTTCCCTCCCAGCCCTGCATGATTTGATAGTGCCACTGCCATACTATTGAAACAAAACCCCAAAAACAAGGGTTATGGCAACTCAGACAGCTTCAATGCTGGGTTAATCTCTGTCCCTTAAACCCAAATGCAGCAGTTTTCGCCAGACACTACCGATAGAGTAAAAACATCTTTGTAGTAGGATGCCAAAAAGTCATTATACTGAATTAAATAAATAAATAAATAAATAAATAAATAAAATTAAGTTAACATGTTCAGCAGAGAAAGTTCCCTGTCACTGTGTAAGAGGAATGCTGAGGAAAACAATATCAAGTGCCACCACTAAAGCAGGCACCTTGGATTCTCCTTTTGTGAGGAAGATCCTGGCCAGCAGCTTACAAAGACTCCAATTCATAATAACAGCTCATTACTATAAACCACAGACTATTTTAAAGACAGACTGGCCTTGTGGGGTTTGCTTCACTCTTGAGAACATAAAACTCACATTTTTCACGCTATCGCTGCTGTAGAGCGGAGGAGGATTTGTGTGTAACATCACCTCTTTTCAAGATACAATTGCAAGACGTCCTTTCCATAAAATTCCGACCTACTTAGTGGTTTCAGACTTGGCCTTTCCACTTGCAGAACTGTGTCCCAGCTCCTGATGTGGCAAATCAAACATAGTCAATGTCTAGAATACTGAGAGAATTAAAGAAATCATGTGCAGGATAACTATTCCTTCTCACATTTAAAGAAGATTTTAAAGTTTTTCTACCAGGAACTATTTCTGCTGATGCTGTACACTTTTCAAACTCTGCTTTTTAAAACCAATTTCTTTGTAGCTTTCCTTGCTGTTGCACAGGGCTGAAAATGCTTTCCTCCTCTTCCTAATTTACACAGAAACAGCCATAAAGTTTCCTTTTTCTGTAGATGATTTTATAAGTTAGCCATCCAATTTTACTACAGACTTTCAATTTTCCTGTAGTATCCTTCAGTACTGGAGGAGAAAGGACAAAGATCTAAAATATTTAGCCATAGTCTCCTTCTCACTTCATCTTTCTTCAAAAATTCTTTAAACGTTAAACCACTCATAAAACCATTGGATTAAACCATCAGACTCAATTAAAAATATCTTCCCTCTTCTCATTTTCTTCCATCTGAATGTTCTCCTTCCTTTACAAAAGATAAACCACTCGACAAAGAGTGTTATTCTTATGTGTCTGATTTATTTTATTCACCTTTCAAGAGAACTGAGGTAACTGCGACTTTCAGAAGGATTTATTGTCTCGTTTGCACTATTATCTCCCTCTGGAGATATCGAATTTTGCTGTCTCTCTTCCGCCAAAATAGAAATAGATGGGCTAGCTGAGCTGTTAGATCTGATTTCTGGCTTGTCCGTATTCCTTTGTCCATCGACTGAAGCTCTGCCTGCAGTAGCAAGCCTGCACCAGGTCTCCTTCTTTTCCCAGGCTACTGTATAAACATTTCAATACCACTGGGATCACTGAACAATTGCCTGAAAAGTTCATCAGTTTCAAGGTTCCTTTCATGCTTATATCCAGCCCTGATAGTTCCTTACTTAGATTAAAAATCAGACACCTAAATAGCAAAGGCCTTGTCGACAACCTTCTAAATCGGCAGCACGTGATATCCAACACAGCGTAGAGATCTTCCTCTCGCCCAGTGTGATTACATTCAAATGTCTTAAATCACCTTCATTCAATGTGTTCATGACATAGAGCAAGTATTTTACCCCTGGTTGAATGATTCTACAATGGTGCCATAGTCCCATGCTTGTTCTTGCGCCAGAAGTTTTGCTACTTTTTCACTTCCACTGTTTCCAAACACCTTTCTATCTCTTAAAAGAGAGCTAAGAAAACCTTCACAGTTCCACTCACCAACTCGCCACACTGGGATGTTTCTAACAAAACAGATCCCACTGGAATGATTTTAGCACTGGTACACTACACAAGCAGAATATTCTGGAGGGATATTGAACGGTAATACTATGAAAGAGAATGCGACATCCCTCTTCTGCCTCACCAAAAGCCCATTGTTTCTCACATCTTCCCAGATGATCACAATTACAAACCAGAGCTGTGCTTGCAAAAGTTTACTTAGCTATGCAAAAAATGCGTTCCTGCTCTTGCTATTGTAATCACTGCACAAGACTTGTGAAATCAGATTTATGCAAATGATATTAATCTTTCAAAATGTCTCAGCAGCTGGGAGAAAAGTGATGTAGGGCCATGGCAGCAGTTTTCAAACATGCCAAGGCTGCTGCAAAGAGAATGAGGACAATTCTCAGTGCCCCTAGTGGACTGGACAGAGCAAAGCATTGAAATTAGAGCAAGGATAATTCAGATGAGATGTTAGGGAATGAAATAATGAAACAATAGAATGTATTGCACTTGGGAATCAGTGGAGTCTCCAACACTGCCAGTCTTTCAGAATAGACAATAACTCCTGCTGGCACTTTCTCCCAAGGCTTACCCTTCAGCTAGGTGAAAAATGTGGCATTTCTGGAGGTACTTAAAAGACAAGTAGATGTGGCACTTAGGGACGTGGTTTAGTGGTGGACTTGGCAGTGCTGGGTTAATGACAACCCTTGAAGGGTCTTTTCCAACCTAAATGATTCTATGATTCTAAAATATATTCTTATGATTGTAAAGGATTTAATGGTAACCACAAAAACTCTATTTGTGAATCTGGTCATTTCAATGGCAGTTTAGTTATTTTTTTTATATATTCTAATTGCAGTTCTAAACAGTTTAAAGAGTTTAGAACACCAGTGTATTACACATTCTCATGAGATCCCTCTATAGCCTTCAATTTTCTGCTATTTTTGGCACATTATCTAAATTTTACAGAGAAAAAAAAAAAAGGAAAAGATAGACTGGTGTCCATATCGCTTTTGCCCTGACCCTTACACTGTAACTGTTCTTTCTGCCTCACTGTTAAGTACAATCATACTCATCTTTCTTACCTGCAGCAGGAAATCTCTGTTACTCTTTTTCTCAACATGCATCACTACTTCTCTGTTCATCCAGAAACTCCACCCTGTATTGTTAAAAAATACCAGAACTGAAATAATTTTCTCAAATTCTACTAGCATTGGACTCAGGACATTTTGTTACAACTGTTATTTCTTGGATTTTCTTTACCTCTCCTTGTCTTCCACTTCTGCCCTCTGGATGTTCCTTGCATGTCTTTTTTTTTTCCCTTTTATTTGTTCCTTTGAAGTTCTTATGAGAATCTCTCTGACACTTCAAGTATGTTCAGTAACAGTAACAAAACATGGTAAATCAGTGTTTTATCAAAACAATGTGGAAAAATCCAATTAAATTTACTGAAAGTCCATCTTGGACAATTTAAAGGCTGCAATTTGATTCCAGTTGCACCCTATAAATGCCAGACAGAACACGGAACTGTCACTGTAATTGGCAAGTTTGATATAAGATATAAACACAGCAAGTCTCCGCTTTCATAATGGCTCACTTCTTTGTTATCTCTTGGCTCTGTGGATGATGCGAAAGAAAATGGAAAACACTGCCACCAGTGGAGTAATTTTTAAGGCAAGTATGCGATTTTTCTTGTATATAAAATTGAGGCCGTTTATGTGATAAGATTACCAAAAAAATTCCCTGCAAATGACTTCCCAATGAGAGTGCTTTACAACAATGCATCTCCCTCTGACATCCACATTATATAATCCCTTTGTCCAAAATGCTTAAATCAGTTTATAGGAAATGAACCTACTATATATTTTAAAGCTGAAAACTCAGTATGTGTTTATCAGCATTTATTACTCAAAACAAAAGTAAAACATAGCTTCGTTATATATAGATATTCTCTTGGATAAACCATTGGGATGAGTGCTACAACGCAAGCTTTACTGAATTTTCCTCCTCACAGTCAAGGACTGAGATCATGAAAAAACTTGTTGCATTGTCACAAATACCACTACAGTGGTGCAATGCATTTACTGATTTATTGCATGCTGCAAAATGATTTGGTAAGAACTTCACTGTGTACTTAGGTTCAATTTCACATTTGTTTCCATCCAGTGGTCTGGCCCAAATGCAAGGTTAAGAAATATGCAAGCAAAACCTACATAGCATGTTTGATCTTATAAAAAATTCATGAATATTGTTACCACATGCTTTCTTCACGCAGAAAAAGGAATCTAAATACCATCTGTGCAAGACAGTCTAATTAGGGGATTAGGACCACAGAAGTTCTGCTCGCTCACGTGCTCCAGCGCCTGCTCCCTCGGCCACCGAGGCAAAAATGTAAAAGGAGAAGAGAAAAGGGACAGCAGCACCCTTCTGGCTCCAGCGCAGACAGGAGTTAACTACCCTCCCAGAATTAAGTTGTGCAGCTCTGCCCACGGGAGTTTGCATTCTTCTCCCTTGATGTAGAATGCCTGGCCCAGCGCAAGGCCTGTGAATAAACTTGGCACCAGATGAATCACATTTTAATAAGTTCAAATGATATTCTGCAACCAACTGGTATTTAATGGCTGCAGCATACCACTGGGACCAATTTTTCAGGATTTGGCAGCAACAATAGAAAACTAAATGATAAAAGCACATAAGTAGTTCTTAAACAAAATAAATGAGGTATAAACATAAGTAAAGGCTGTACTGAATATATAAAAAGTCTGACTACACACGAAACCAAAGATCCATTTGGAACCACACAATTTTAGAAATAGAAGTGATAAATGTACAAAGCAATGCTCTATTACGAGAGTCCTTAACATGCTTCTCCATCAGTTTAAAACTCTTTGTTTCCCACGTCATTTTTCTTAATCACAGGACAATTTATGAATGCTAGTAACAACACGCAACCAAAACCCTTACAGGAAAATCAGATCCTTTTATTTTGAACATGAATTCTGACAAGTTTCAACAGCTTATATCATATTCAACAATTTGACAGAAATTTGTAGACCTAAGCAATGAACTGGCCCAGATAAATGTATTCAAAAGGTTTTTTTTCCCCCTTTGGCTCACCAAGTGCTCACAAACAGATGGATTCTATTTGTTTAACATATACAATACTTTTATTTTCTTGTTTTTTTTTTTTTTTTTTACCATTTCTGTAGTGGCTGCTGATAGTTCATCCCGACTGAAGAAAAATCAAAATGTGAGGCTGGTCATGAATGACAATTATGCAACTAGTCTGCTTTTTGACTGAGTGCACACGTGCATCTCATGTATCACCAACTACAGCTTGTATTCTGAAAACATTTTCCAGTTTGAAGCTAAGTCAGAATATCTTTATGAAGCAGTATATTTTTCCAGACTATGGAAATATTAGATGTCATGCCCACTGCTGTGCTGACCTTACAGTTCGGAGAATGCCTATGGGAAGTCAAAGTGATGCAGCAACGTTGTGCAGGATAATCAAGCAGGGAGCAAACACCTCCAGGAGCTTGCAGTAGCATTGTCAAGACTGGATCAGGTCTTTAGCACTGCTCAAATAAAGCAATAACTGCTCAAAACAAATACCTTTTAAAAGCACAGCTTAATAATATAGACGATCAATGCTGTGCAATATACACCTCGGAGAAGGAAATTACTCAAGTGACTAAGTGTGGAGGTATTTAACATGGTTACGTCACTGAACCTAGTTTTGATTTTCAATGTTCTCCCTTGTTTAGTCTAGCACTGCTGTGGAAAAGCAAAGACTGATTACAAGGAATAATGTCTTAAAGTGATTTGCCAAGATCCAGCTGGCCATCCAGAAGAAAAGCAAATCCCCAAACATTAATAATTTAATTACTTAAGCTAGATTTTAAAGCAGCTCTGAAATATCAGGGCTCCACTAACTTTCCTGGAAAGATTTGCTTTGCTTAGAATGTCAGTAAATTCACTAAAACAAAAAAAAGTCCTAATTCTTTAATCAAATAAATATTAAGTAATTGGCCAAGCCAGAATGGACAGGCTTTTCCCAGCATAATGATCTTCGGTTTTCCAGCTGGGTTCCACAAGTACTGGAGAAACAGAAGACAATAAATACCATATCCATATTGTACCATGTGAGCAGCTGACTCCAAGTGCTCACATCCAGAGCTCTCAGTGGTTAGTGACTGATATTCCTGCTCCCATTCCGGACAGTCTGATGTCTTCTCAGACACCGGATTCCGCACCGAACTCACGCTGCCAGCAGATGTGAGGGTGCTGCTTACTCAGCTTATGAACACTTGCCAGAATTGCTTTGCTGCTTCAGGCTGCACTAAATTAATCCCAGCAAAGGCAAGGTTTATTTGCTTCTTCAATAGTTTCAACAAAACACTGATGGCACAGCTCTGAGCAAGGCTAAGGCTAACTGAGCGCTGGAGATAGCCTTGGAAAGGCCAGAGCTCTGCTGGAATGCTCTTTCAAGTCTGCATTACCTACAGGGTATTCACCTCAGAAAATCCACTTACCCTTTACAAGATACTGCTGTTTGCTCCTCAAATGTTTACACAGAGAAACCTGTTAGTAACAGTGCATATATACATTTAAGTCAAGGACACAGAGGCAGCCAGTGAGGGTAATAAAATCAAACAAAGGGCAAGCTATGGAACCTTTTTCCCAAAGCTCTAAACTAGAAGGAAGACAACATTTTTTTCAGCAGAAATTCTTTTCAAGATGACTGCCATTCTCACAAATTCAACTTCTGCATGGTGGATTTTGTTTTGGATTTTTATGATCATAAAATCAAATCTAAAGCAACAAAGGCAGACCAGCTTTGCTTCCATTTTCAATACCTCACCTAGAAGAAATGTGTTGCTCTACACTGGGAAAGTGAAGTTTTCCTGTCTGTGCTGAAATCCAGACTCATGGTGTTACTAAACTCATTCTTTTTCCCTTCTACCTGCCTGATGAGTCCTGCTACAAAAACGGAGCTCTGGATACTGCTTTCCTGTCTTTTGCCTACCACATTGCATACATTGAAATACCTTACATATCTACTACACCACAGCAAAATTCTAAAAGGTACCTGAAAAAGCCAGCACAGCAGTAAGTTGAGGCTTTTTGACCTAATACAACTTAGTTATTTTAAACATTATTTTTAGTTGGACAGCCAGAATCAGGAACACAGGAAAGAAATCTGAAGAACTTACAACAAACTCTACATAATTGCAAATGCTTAGAAATAACTCATGTATTAAGAAAGCTGAAACCTGGTATTTCAAACTGCAAGTACTGCATGTGAGAAGGAAATTCTCTCCAGCAACATTTATTCCACCTATGCTGATAAAGGCACTACTGCCAGTGGGAGCACTCAAATGCTAAATTGTAGGCTAGGCAACATCAAAAAGTTTGCCTGCTCCAGAAGAAAGCAAGAAAGAATGAAAGAATGAAAGAATGAGAGAAAGAATGAGAGAAAGAAAGAGAGA